>JAWWLV010000088.1:138997874-139115434 GCA_035041135.1 Platyrinchus mystaceus
TCCCTTCCCCCTGCCCATTGTGTGAAAGGGATGTTGGTTTTTGCTTGGGCAATTAGGTAACACAATGGGCTGGCCGGTAAGACCGCATTCTGAGTTAAATGGTCCTTAAATGGTCTGTTGGGGGAGTTTGGCTGTTGCCTAAGCTGGGGGTGGGAGGCTTAAGAAATTCCTTTTTTACTTTTTTTTTTCCTCTCGTCTCCTGGAAGACGGGGGTAGGAGTTTTGGGTGGCGGCCAAAGGGACGGGGGAGTGCTCAGCGGTGGCCAGGGGTTACGGAGCCCAGGCGGGAGCAGCAGCTTTCTTTTCTTCTTTGGGAGAGAAACTGTTTTCGGGAGAGTTGGGTTTTTTTTTCCCTCCCTCCTCCGTTCCCATTCCTTCTCCTCCTTGGCAGCAGTTCATGTGCACATCAGAGGAGAGGGGAGTCTGCTCTGCACATCTCGACCAGAGGACTAAGGGGGGAGAAGAAGACCTCCATTTTCCAGCTTCTCCAGCACACCTGGGGAGACCTCATCCCGCTCCCCACTGCACGTGGGCATCTCCAGTGATCCAACAGCGCCCCCTGCTGGTTGGCACAGGACATTATAGTCTGGCCCCCGACATTGTCTGAGGGATGGTGAACCGGCCCCCTGTTTAAAAAGTTTGAGGACCCCTGCACTAAAGAATGACAGCCCTTAGCAGTGTGGACATGAGCCATTCCTACCCTACTGTTTGTACTATCTTTAACAGGATGAATACCATGTTTGTGCTTCTTGCTCTCTTCTAAATATCTCAGCCTGAATGAAATCGCAACAAATACTTCCACCTGCACCCTTCTGACTAAAAAGGGAAAATTTTCTTGCCACACACCATAGCATTTTGACATTTGAACATTTCACATTTGACATTTGCTCATATAAATGAGCAAATAATAATGGCATTCTTAATAAACCTACATTTTCCTCATATATTCCCCAAAATAACAAAGCCATATGTAATAGCATGTAGATAATATGTAAGTATTCCCAGCCAGCTATGTAGCTGAAATAGGTCAGGAGAAAGAAACTGATTGAACTCTTTTGGTGGAACATGCAGATGAGAATAAACTGGACATTGGTAAATTTCTTCTGAGCACATATTTGTCACAAAATTATCTGACTCAAAGATAATGATATCTCCCCATCCCCATATAATTAACTCTGCCATTTTCTAAATGATGTTTCAATTTTAAATACAATGATATTTCATTCCAAAGTTTTCTTCAATTGTATGTAAAAATATGTAGCTATCTTCTCATCTTTTCTTGATAGCTCAATGCAAAATAAAACAATTCATGAACAATGACATCAGAAGTAATGTCACCAACATCTGAGTCTCATATTTGTAGTTCAGGTATGATTTTCAAGAATAATGACACCATCCATCAGTATTAAAACCCTAAATATTGAGGATGAAATCAAAAGCCCAGCTAAATGCTGGTTTCTCTATTAGCTCTTCTTGTAGGATGCACAGAAGCCAAGGAGACAGAAAGCTAAAACCTCGGAAGTCAAACAGCAACTTCAAAACTCCACAGTGCTTATAAACTAGTTATATTAGCAGAAAAAATGTAGGAGAGTTCACTTGAACCTTGGACAGATCTCTTCTGAACAACAATGGCTGGGGTACATCACTCAAAGCATGCTGTACTCATGGAGGGCTGATGTGAACAGTTCAGGTTAGATAAGGATGATCATCAGGGTAACCCTATATTAGTTTAGGTAGCCCATCATCCACGCAGGCAACACAATTCACACTTCAGAAATCTTTTTCCAGATTTAGTTACAGTCATTTAATTTGTGGCTGAAGAACCTCTTATGCTGTTACCACATGTTTAGGGAGAAACCAGGGCAATCTGTTACCAAGTCTGTTGGCTTGCTATTGTGATATGTCAATATGTATGGAACGCTGATAATATCACTGATATTATGAATTTACTGAGGTGTTTATATAACTTTTGTTTGTTCCATATTTAGGTCATGCTCAATATTAATAGCCCCAAAACATGTTAGGAATTTGCAGCTGTCATCTAGGCTGAGAAGGGCTAGCTAAAAATGAAAAACTGCAATATTTTCAAGAAAAATATTTCCATTTATGAGGTAGACTACCAGAGAGGGCATAAATTTACAAGACAGCGCAGGGCAAGTGCTGAATCATCCACCATCATATTTGTATCAGTAAAAACTGGTGAGACAAAAAAATCAGGAAGAGGAAGAGAAAGAGAAAGATGTGGTATTTATTAGAATTTTACTGACTAAAAATTGCATCACTTGCCATACAAAAAGAATGGAAGATAATTTTATAGGCTGCTTGTTGTGAAGCAGTTAATTTCACAGGATGCTGGACGGGAAGCTGGCTTTAAACAGAGGGATATTACTATGAACACTTGAATTTTTGTAATGGTTTGTCATACCTTGACACATACCTTGACACCTTTGGATAGGAATGGGATCAACAACTAGAAACACTGTAAGAGTTGAGTCAGTTTTACTTGTAACCTCTGTTTCCAGTCTTTTAGATAAAGCTTTCTTTGCCATTTTGGTGGTGCAGGAAATTTCTTTACATATCAGGCAGGATTACTCTTTGCAACAGCTACAGCCAAGGTGGCAACCCAAATATTAACACACTTCAGTGCAGTTCTTTAAAAAAAGCAAATCCAGAGAAACTAAAATATTTATTTGTACTTACTAATTTTGTATCATGAATAAACGCTATTCACTGCCAGCTGAGCCAGCATGAAACCCCTCCACCTGATCATTATTTTATTCTGTGAGAAGTAACAAAGGCTACTTTCGTAGGATAAGAACAGTATGGCACTCTTTAAAAAGTTGTAAAACAAGTACAAACAACAAAAATATTCACAGTTAGGAAAATGGACCAACATCCTAGAACTGGTGGTTCAATGGACTCCAAATTATGCTTAGAGGAACTGAAACGTCCAGGAAAGGATACTTGGTCCTATTGTACTAAAATGTAGCATAATCATATTTTCATAACTGGTATTTTATAAACAAGAAGCGCTTTAATAATTTTATTAAATACAAGTAAAACAGGGGTGATATTTTTCCAAATTAAGTATGTTGACAAATATTTTTTCATTTCTTTGATTCTTTCTGCAGTTTTATGTGGTGAAACATTTTTTATACACCAGAAGACATTTAAGAATGGTGTGAAGGAATCTCATTGAAAGGTAAGGAAACTGTCAGTGGCTGTGAATGATTATCACCACTGAAAACCTCAGCAGATTCACGTACAGAGGGATGGGCAAAAACAAGTCTTGTATGTGTCCTCTGGCTGACAGCCCTGCTTTTGGGAAAACTACAGGAACAGCCTTGCTTCTTTTTAGCAAATCTTCATGCCTGGCCAAGAGCATTGGTTATTCTGTTCACAAGCAAGGTACTGCCTAAATCAGAGACAAGAGGAAAAGAGGCAAGGCAAAAACAAACAAACAAACTAAAAAATATGGGAGGAGAAATGACCTGGCAGGCAGTGGATGGCTGAAATAACCTCAAACCCATTCCCAAGCTGCTAATAGGGTTTGAACAACCCAATGGTCCCCTTGGCTGGTCCTGCTGTATGTGAGTGAGAAAACAAAGGGTCAATATATGTCCAGAGATTATGTATTCATGCACCAGTGAGGTCTGCTTTCCCCAGAATGCCAGGCTTTTCCAGAAACCCTGTGGTTGCCACTCAGCATCAAGAAAGGAACAGTGACTTTTGTCCAAAACAAAACTTGCATCTTGCCATTTCTGCTTTGTGCTGACTTTTGCCTTGGCATAGAGCTACAGCAGCCTTGTAAATTCATGAGTACCACTTGTGTCATGTCTTAAACGTAAATGGCATCTTGTTTTCACTAGTCTGTTACCAGTTTTGTTTATTTTTCAAATATTTTCTCTTTAACAAGCCATAACAGAATCCAGTGCATATTATCTGCCTCAGACAACCAAAGATAAAGAATATCTGTATCCTAGCAAGACCCAAGAAGGCCTGCTTGGGCAGAAAGCAATTCCTGACAAGTAAAAGCCGTTAACAGATTTAGTCTCCCTTACGCTTGGCCTAAATCTTAACTGCACAGCACAGAGCACTGGAGTTACTTCTACAAGCATTCCTGAGGTCTGGCATGTCGACTCTGCATCCTCTGCAATTGAACACACCATGTGAGCACCGAGGACTCTGTCATTGCTCCAACACACTGTGTTGCACAGAGCAGGGAGGGCTCCCTATGCAACTTCTGTTTCCCATCAGCTGATACACCTGCACCCCTCTAGTAATGAAAGTGCCCATGACTTGAAACTGAAGAGTTCATTGAGGAGCACTCATCACCCACACAACCCCTGATCTTCATGGGGTTCCTTCCTGCCTCTGTAATGCCCACCAAGTCCAAAATGCCTCACGCCAGGGCCAGAAGCCGAGTGTCACCACCAGCCACCAGCCCCGAGAGGTGTTTGGCTTTGTGGCTGCTGATCTCCTATGCCAAGCACTGCCCAGGCACACCGGCAGTGCCAGAGGCCTCGGTGTAGCTGCACACAGATGTGGGACAGCACCGTGCTGCCCCACAGCATGTGACCACAGCGCCGCTCTTGTGGGGAGGGAGGCAGGGAGGGAGGGAGGGAGGGAGGGATGGATGGATGGATGGATGGATGGATGGATGGATGGATGGATGGATGGATGGATGGATGGATGGATGGATGGATGGACGGACAGATTGATGTCTGCAAGCAGACGGGGCGGGAGACGGGGCAGGAGACGGGCCGTAGGGATGGGCTGAGGGCGGCAGCCACTTCCAGGAGCCCCTCACTTCAAGCACCGGGCCGACCCGGCCCCCGGGCAGGGGCCAGCTCTGCCCTCGGGGCCCTTGTCCACGCTCCATGTACCGCCCTCGAGCAGAGGGTTCCCGCCGGGCAGGGCAGGGCCAGCGGCGCGGTTCCGCCGGGGCAGGTGGCGGGAGGAGTGGGGGGAGCAGAGCCTGGCTCCAGCTCCCCGCCTCCGGCACTCTGCCTGCCGTGCGGGGGTGGCGGCAGAGTGGGGGGTCCCCGACCGCCGCTATATAAGTGGCTGCAATGGCTCTGCCGCCAGAGCCGATTGTGCGGCGGGCGGGACCATGGCTACAGGCGGCGGGCAGGACCTGCCCGCCCTGTTGCTGCTGCTCCTCCTCCTCCTCCTCCGGCCGTGCGAGGCAAGTGCGGGGCGCCTGGCGGGGCCGGCGGCCGGGGGCGGCCGGCGGGCGGTGCGGCCCCGTGACCCATCTCCCGGGGCCGCCGCGTCCCCGCAGGAGAGCGGGCGGGATCCGACGTGTCCCCGGCCGTGCGGGGGGCACTGCCCGGCCGAGCCGCCGCGCTGCGCTCCCGGCGTGCCCGCGGTGCTGGACGGCTGCTCCTGCTGCCTGGTGTGCGCCCGGCAGCGCGGCGAGCGCTGCTCCGCGCTGCTGCCCTGCGACGAGAGCAGCGGCCTCTACTGCGACCGCGGCCCCGAGGACGGCGGCACCGCCGGCATCTGCATGGGTAGGTGGCGGCGAGGGGTGTCCCTCGGGGGGCGGTGGGCAGACCCTGCCGGGGCCGGGCCCGTCGCGGAGTCCGCTGCGGGTTTCGCTGTCCCGCTGTTCTCCCGCCTTCCCTCCGGCGAAGCGGCCGCGCCACGGTGGGCTGGGGCTCTCCCTGATGCTGCGGGAGGTGCCAGTGCAGCCGCCGAGGGTCTGGGAGTGACGGGGGGCGTCCGAATGCCCACTGCATCAGCAAATGCCTCCCCTTTTCCCACTAGTGCTGGAGGGAGACAACTGCGTATTTGACGGGATGATTTATCGGAACGGGGAGACGTTCCAGCCCAGCTGCAAGTACCAGTGCACCTGCCGCGACGGACAGATCGGCTGCCTGCCCCGCTGCAACCTGGACCTGCTGCTCCCCGGCCCCGACTGCCCCTTCCCCAGAAAAATCGAAGTCCCTGGAGAGTGCTGTGAGAAGTGGATCTGCGACCCTGATGATGAAGTGATATTGGGAGGTTTTGCTATGGCTGGTGAGGAAATTAAAACTAATTATCACAGTCATTGTGAGGAGGAGGGGATATCATACTGGAAATATCCATGGGGTTGCCAAATCTAAGACACATTAGTTTGCAAGGTTTATTTTTTTCTGATGTTGTTTTCTCACCTGAAGTGAGCAGCAGGTATACCAGTGGTAATGGGTAAGGGCAGAGCTCGACAGGTAAAAGAAGAGATTCAGAGGATGACTGTATGTAGCAGTTTTAAAGGTTAGCTAACTTAAATTACATCCCAGTTCTTAAATTTCTGTTTATCTGGTGGACGTAGTTCTGTGAGTGGAATAAAACAGGGGCAAGCTTCTAATCCTCCAAACATTCCCCCCCCCAAAAAAAAAAATAAAAATCAAAGCTTCAGTCTTGCTAGTTGCTCTGCAAGAATATGTTACATCATAAATACTATTATAACAGCTTAGTCTACAAGAGACTTTTTTCCCCCCTAAAATTCTGCAGCTCTTACAAGTGGTCAGCATGGTTGCTAAAATGCCAACAAATTCCAATCTGTCTGTGCTAGAGCTCTCATCATTATTGCAGGCATTAAAAACATTACAGAGTACTTGGAGAAGCAATGGTTATAAACACAGTGAGTGCATCTGTAAAAACCCCAACCCATTCCAAAACACAGAACTCATAAAGTGCTTTTGTAATTGAAAAGCCTAGACAATATTTTCCTCGTTATCTTACTGGATTATGTCTCCATCCCCTTTAAATTAGACTGTTGGTTCGACATGAATTTTCATAAGCTACTTTTACTGAGAATAGAGGGCACTGCATTCTCTTCCAGTCACTGCTCTTTGTGATCTTAAGCAGTCAGTTATGCTGAAGCTTGGCTAATTCATTTAAAAAACAAGTGAGGAAGGATCCAGAGAGAAAAGCTCTAATAACTTTTCAATGTGCTATGAAGTGTCAGTTGTAAGGCACCTAAGGTATAAATAAAAAGTTTGACAGCTTTCTGCTACCTTTCCTTTTCTTTGATTTGTCTGACAGTGACAGGCTAATCTGTAAAATTCCTACAGATGAATTATCTGCATTCTTTGTAGCAATGGATCTTTACTATGCAAAAAGCAGAAGGGCCATTGTAGAGGAACTTAACTGCAAGAACTGTGACTGATGGCCCAGTTGTGTTATCTCTTCCTATTTCCTCCTGTGCTAATCAATGAGCCAAACTATGTAGTTAACAGTGTTTGCATAGTACAGCTTAATATGGCAGGACGATGGTCAGAATTGACTATGGCTTTAAGTAGCTATGATAGCTCTTGGAAATTGCTTCCCTCTTCCCTCCCCCCCATCACCCTGGTTGTAGTCTGTCAATAATTGACAAGATGGGGTGACTTTATGATTCTGAGGAAAGGACTTTACTTCCATGGTGTTTATTAATTTAGATAAATCATTCAGCCACTCTCAAATCACACCTAATATAAATATTTTTGTGACTTAGCTTTAGAACAGATTTGTGATGCATGTCCATTGGAAAGACTGAGGAATGAGAAGTTATTAGAGTTCTAAAATGCTTTGAAAATGGGCAGTAATTCTTGAGTGAACTGAATCTAAATGCTTTGCTGATTACACTGATATGCACCTTTCTGTTATTTATAGATGCAGGAAGTTGCCATCCAGGATTCCTAAAAAGGCAGCTTTTAAAATTCCTAAATCTTGTCAAAAGTCTGGGGTTTGAACCTTTTTTTGTCTCACTTGTTGCTTTCCAGGTGTGGTGGAGCTCAGTTAGATATGGGGTTTTCATGTGAGTTTTTCTTGTTAGTAAAGTTCCGTGGGGTTTTGTCTCCAGCCTACAGACAAGAGGCCACACTCGGGATCGATGTGTCGGATTCAAGTGCCAATTGTATTGAACAGACAACAGAATGGAGTGCTTGCTCCAAAAGCTGTGGAATGGGCTTTTCCACTCGTGTTACCAACAAAAATCAACAGTGTGAGATGGTGAAGCAGACACGGCTTTGCACAATAAGACCTTGTGAAAATGATGAGCCATCTGATAAGGTAGGCTACTCAGAGAAGCAAGGGGGTTTTTTACCAAAAACACATTAGACTTGCCATATTTGCTCAGTAGCTTTGTGCTGCACCTACAGGAGATCAAGGGAGGGAATTCTGCCCCTCTACTCCACTCTGGTGAGACACCACCTGGAGTACTGCATCCAGTTCTGGGGCCCTCAGCACAGGAAAGATGAGGACCTATTGGAAGGAGTCCAGAGGAGAGCCACTAAGATGGTGAGAGGTCTGGAACACCTCTCCTATGAGGAAAGGCTGAAAGAGTTGGGGTGGTTCAGCCCAGAGGAGACAAGGCTCTGGGGAGATCTTCCAGTACTTAAAGGGGGCCTACAAGAAAGATGGGAAAGGCCTGTTGTGATGACAGTGGGTAATGGCTTTAAACTAAAAGAGGATAGATTCAGACTAGATTAAAGGACTATATATAAGAAATTTTGTATAATGAGGGTGGTGAGACACCTGGAACAGGTTGCCCAGGGAGGTTGTAGATGCCTTTTCTCATTCCTAGAAACATTCAAGGTCAGGCTGGACAGGGCTCTGAACAACATGATCTAGTGGAAGATGTCCCAGGGGAGTTGGACTAGATGACCTTTAAATGTCCTTTTCAACCCAAACTGTTCTATGATTCTATGATAATTTGTGCTGTCTCAAACATCACATGTATTGCATGTGCAGGTTATTTTGACAGCTCACACAGTCTAACTTTTCCCACAAATGGAATTGTATTAACTGTATGTATACTTCAGAGTTTCTTCAGTCATACAGAATGGGTATGTTAGATTTCTAGTCTACTGAGCATTTGGAACTACAGAGAAATGTGTGAGATCCTGCAAAGTCTGCTTAGGTAAATTAAACCTTATTTTAATCCTTATGATGCTTTTTTCCAAAAGCAAACCTGACACTGACATTTCCAAAGCAAAAAGAAAAATGTATATCTAAGGGAGCTGACTTTTTTGCTGCTTCAGCGCATTAGACAAGTATTCCTGTCAGGTAGAATAACAGGTAGTTATGTAAGAGGACCATTACTTTATATAAAGTTCTGAGTGTTGAAAAACATTTCTAAGGCCTTTGCTGAACAGTCTCTGCAGTTTTAAATAATGTGTTTTGTAAAGGATATGAAACATGAGCAAGGAGCTGGGGAGATTAACAAGAATGATCAGAGGTCTAGAAAACATGTTCATCTAGGGAAAAATTGATAGAACTGAACTTCTTCTGAATGCAAAAGAGGAGAGATTCATTCTCGTAACTGTGTTCAGATATTGCAGCCTGTTCTAAGTCCATGGGGGATACAAGAAGAAATGACAAGTTTAGACTTCATGAAAATTAAGACATGAGTGAAAACCTTCCAGACAGTAAGAATAGTGAACTGTTAGGGTAGTCTGGGGATATATAGAGTCTCTGTCACTGAAGACTTCCAAGGACAGTTTAGGCAATCATATGTTAAGAAACACATGGTTAAAGTTGTCTTGGGTCACAGGAATGGACTATGACTTTTGCAATTCATTTTACCCCTGTTTTTTCCCCTGAATCTAATCCTGTAACTTGCTTGTTTGGCTTCCTGATTCTCTGATGGAACTACACTAGCTTGAGAAGTTTTCCGGTATAGTTTCATAATGAATGTTGACTTTGCTTGTATCAGATGACAAGCCTGGGCTTTAATTATTTGTCATTCATTGCCATTCATGGCCCAGTAACACACTGTTGTCAAAGGGCAGATCTTGCAGGTGCGTGTCTACTGAACCAGCTGCAGACTCTTCTTGCTGCTGAGTGAATAAAGACAATAAATTTAAGTTTTCAGAGTAGACCTATATCCTTGCATGCCAATCTTTGATTGCTGTCTGTCTTATGCAGTGATATATCTAATGTCTCTTCTTATTTCTCCTAGAAAGGGAAGAAATGTGTCCGAACAAAGAAGTCTGTGAAAGCTGTTCGCTTTGAGTACAACAACTGCACGAGTGTGCAGACATACAAACCACGTTACTGTGGCCTCTGCAACGACGGGCGATGCTGTACCCCACACAGCACCAAAACCATTCAAGTGGAGTTCCACTGTCCTCAGGGCAAAGTCCTAAAAAAGCCAATGATGTTGATCAACACCTGTGTCTGTCATAACAACTGTCCTCAGAGTAACATTGTTTTCTTCCAGCCATCAGATCTGTCATCTAGCGAAGTAAAAATATGAAAAGAATGAATTAGATGGCATAGAAAGTAAAAATAGTTTATACAAAACTTGACCCACAATCAGGTGAATGTAACAATTGCATATATAAAATAACTAAAATGTTTTTTCAAAACGGTCTTTCAAATTAGGTGCTTTCTTTTTTCCTGTAGTTCATTAAATACCTCATTTTACCTTTCCCCCCCCAAATGCCTTTTATTCACTTGAAGGAAATTTTGTACCCTGGACAGAGCCTTCTTTTTTTCTTGATGGTGACATAACAATCACAAAGCAGACAGCTAGACTTTCTCCTTGGGTTAAGGGGGTCATGCCACAAGTTTCAGTAGCTGTAGGACTTTAAGAGTCAATGTGTTCTTTGACTCTTGGTGTGATACTGTATCACAGAAGCTTCCAGATTCTCAATTCATTCTGCATCATGCATATAAACACTTAAGCAATGTTCTTTTCATTTTTAATGAAACTCTGTTTTTTGATGACAGTAAAAATCTTACTGATGGAAGTGTTGCATTCTTGTGATGTTATAAAATACCTTCTGTCAATACCTCCGACTTTCTCTGAGGATTAAGTTTGCAGGTAGCCCATGAAATGACATAGCTAAGGTCCCTTATCCTGAACCACAGGTTGATAGCTGACAGCAGTTAAATTTCTCTTTGGTAACTTCATTAGCAGTCTCATCCACTGACTAAAGTCAGTGTCTTATTTGGTTCTAATTAATATGTGTCTGTAGATATAACTATTTGAATGCAAAAATAATATATCTGTAAATTCCTCTAAAATACTAACTGTATTATATGGTGCTTCATTTCTTAGAAAGGTGTATATGTAAATAGAAACTGTACATACTGTAATATAACTTTACTAAGTAAATAAACTTTGTGATTAAAAATATTTTTCCCAAAGTTGTTTTTCTTAAACAGCCAACTTTTAGTAGCTAAAACACAATGGGAAGAAAAAGGGTCTACAGCCTCCTAAAAACAAAAGATACTATCTTTTGATATTCTTAGTGTCCCTTGTCCTAATTTCTGCCCTAAAAGGTGTGCATTGTCTTGGTGTAAGGAAGGATGAATAATTTGTGAGAAACATATTAGAAAGGAAGTTTCTCTTGGAGTAAGTTAGCCTGGGAGATAGGATGATTAAATTAAATTAGAGTGCCCTGAATCATAGTGGTGGTGAAGAATAATTGCATGATTTGAGTTCATGTTTGGGTATGAGGTACTACTGAAGTATTTAATTGGGTTTTGCATCATTTCAGCTTCCCAAATGAGCCTGTGACCCTTTTGTGCTAGACTCTGTATGACAATATCACCAAGGAATATGGAGCCTAAGGGTCGCAGTTTCATGTATATTAAATCGGGTATTGTAGCAGGATTGTGCCAATAGATCATAAATATGATTGTGCAGACATCCAGTTGCCTCAGCTGTGGGATCCAGTTTAGCTGAGTGTCTGTCATACCAGAATTGTACTTATGCCACAACTGTTCTATAGCTATGTGGTAGGAAAAAAATCTGTCTTGAGAAAAAAAGACAGAAGGCCAAATCTCAACATATTAGGCCTGGTATCCTTCTCTGGAGGAGCTATCAACCTCCTGTTTGACAATTCCTGATACACAGGGTGGAATTCAGCTAGGTGTTAAGACTCCCAAAGTTAGTGGCTGCATGTGGACAGGTAAATGCTCATTTTAGCCAACAAAGCTTAAGGTAAGGATACCCATGAACAAGCATCAACTGCTGATTTTTTTTAGTAACTTTTAAGTAATCCTTGAAATTATGAGGCCCTGGTGCTAAAACCCATGCTGGTTCAGTTAAGGTTAGATAGATTGTGTCCTCACCTGGGCTCTTGCATGACTTTCTCCACTAACTGCACCAAAAATTAATTTCTCTATAGTCATTGCTCGGTATCAACAAATTCCTGCCTGCCTTATGCTTTTCAAACAGCCAGAACATGACTAGCCTTGCCCCTCATCAGGAGCATGTAGCTGCCTATGTGCAACACTCCCTGCCCTGGCACTTTTTGATTTCTAACCATAGAATCATGGAACAGTTTGTGTTGGAAGGGACCTTTAAACGTTATCTGGTCCAAACCCCCTGAAACGACTGGGCACATCTTCCACTGCTTCAGGTTCCTCAGAGCCTCATCCAACCTGACCTTAATATTTCCAGGGATAGGGTATCTACCACCTCCCTGGGCAACCTGTTCAGTGTCTCACCACTCTCCTGGTACAAAATTTCTTCCTTGTATCTAGTCTGAATCTACTCTTAGTTTAAAACCATTACCCCTTGTCCTGTCACAGCAGGCCCTACTAAAAAGTCTGTCCCCATTTTTCTTATAACTCCCCTTTAGATTCTGAAGGGTTGCTAAAAGGTCTCTCTGGAGCCTCCTCTCCTCCAGGCCGAACAACTCCAACTCTCTCAGCCTTTCCTCATAGGAGAGGTACTCCATCCCTCTGACAAGTTGTGTAACTTGTCCTTTGGACCTGGTCCAAAAGGTTCATGTCTCTCTAATGTAGAGAGTTGGTAAAGTTCTTCCTGGTTTTGCACCCCACAAACCTTATGTGCTGACAGCTGGATAGCAGACGGCTGAGAAGTTGTTGAGCAGATCAGATTCCAGAGGAGATGGAAGGGGTTTTTTGAAACTACTTGCACCCCACATCTCTATCTGCTGCCCCTTAGAATCAGGTTGGTTTGTGCAATGCTTTCCTAATCTAATGCAAGCTGACAAGTATTTCTCAGGATCATCTTGCAAATTCATTCATCTTCATTTGCAAGAGATGTATCAACTGCTGAGCAATGCAGCAATAACGTCTGGACAAATTTAAACAGTTTTTGTAATAATAAAACCTGGCTAATCCTGAGCCAGGAGTAATTAGAGAGAAATGCAGTCAACCGCTGATTTACTAAGAAGTAAAATGGTTCACTCAATCACTATATTTTGACTATGTGCACTATGGCATATCAGTTCAAGTGTAACTTCAATAACTCCTTTTGTCTATAGACATTTCCCCAGCACTTTAAACTCAAGACTGCACTTCACTAAACCAGTACCAAAATGCCCCCTCTAACCTTTCTGAGTGCTTCTCTGCTTGATTTCCACATCATCAACCCACTTTGTGAGAAGGCACTTGCATTGTTATGAGCACTGGAACATTCACAAAAGAAAAGTGCTACAATGTTCAAATCCTTATTATCTATCTTTATAAACACCGATACTACATCATTCTCAACGTCTTCTTGCATTACTGTAGCATTTCAGCAGGAAAAATGCCTTTTGGAAGGGATCACAAATGTTTCCTATGGACTAAAGCAGCCAAATATCTGACCCAGTTTTCCACTGTCTTTTAGACTACATACATAATTTCAATTCAGTGGCTATTTTTACCTCAGCTCAGTCGATCCAGCTTTTCACCAGCTATCAGTTTGATTATATTAATTTAGATTTGTTTTACTTTAATATGGACAGTTACTACCTTAGTCTTTGGGCTGATTTCATCCTGTTCCTGGAAAAGTTCATGTCACTTATTTAATTAAAACACAACAGTGTTGTATCAAACCTGTGACATTTGTATAAGTAAACCCCAGTGATAAAATCATGAACATTTCTGGTTTAGGGCTGTGATTTTCCCAAGAAGCAAAGTTAAATTATTTGGATTGAGAAAAATTAAATTATTCAAATGTCAGCAGTTCATTTTCATATCTCCAAGGATTGACATCTGAGCATTTCAGGGAACACTCAGTGTATGGGCCCCTACTACAGTTTGTACTGAGTATGTGTTGATGAAACAAGCACAAAATATGTTGGTTGACTTGTTCATTCCATAGTGTCTGAACAAATTTACCTTTTCTTTGCTAGCACCAGTGAAGGACTGTCCCAAAAATAGTTTGGTTAGCAGTTTTTGGTGTTAGCAACTAGTAGGCTAAGTACACCTTCAATAAGTGATGTTGATGATATCCAGTGTTACCCCCTACAGCATATACACCCTGAGAGATGTTTCTAGCTATTTCCAGGACTGTTTAATCTTTAAGACTTCATTAAAGCAATATACTTCTTGCACTTAATCTGTTTGAATTTCTCTAGTGTAACAGTCAAAGATATATTGAAACTATGTCTCTTTTTTGCCTTCACTGACTAGGTAAGGAGACCAGCTGACAGCCTCCTCAACTGATGCCTGACACTAGTGTGAAAACCTCAAAATTAGTAAAATTCTACAATTGAATTCACTAAGATCATGGCTTGACCCTTTCTGTTTGCTAGAATAATTCTGGGAGTAGAACAATAAAAGCTTCAGGAAAAATAGAATGTTGATTTTTTTTTTTTTCCCCCTCTAGTCCAACCTATAATTTTGCTTTATTTTTAATATTTTCTAGGTGTGTGGGAAGATGGACAGAAAAAAATTAATTACTGTTTCTAGTCCTACTATTTAAGTATTACGACAAATGTAAACTTCATGAAATAATGTTTGTTATTTGTTATTATTAAGTTGTCCCCTGACAACTTAATACACTGAAATTTATTTTTGTTCTCAATATCTTTAAGCAATAATAAAATAATTCTTTCGTACCAAAACTTTCTGTATTGACTCATTTCAAAAAGCTATTCTAGTTATGTCTACCATGCTAAATTTTGTAATGAGCTGTCTAGTGCAGGCATGAAATTTAGTGTGACCTGAGGGAAAATTCTTCTTTGATTTTCCCATTACCAACCCCAGTTTATGCATTAGACAGGTATGGACACCTGTTCTATGACCAAAGATACTACTAATATCAGTCAAGAGACCTACCATGCAGCCGTAAGAGGAAGAGTTTACTTGCAAATATAGAGTAAATATGTTTAAAATTGGTTTAAATCCCTGCTGTTAACAACATTATTTCTATAAATGTGTAAAGGTAGATATAAGTCTGCTTCTTTACCATTAAACACATGTTTTAAACTTCATATTCTCCATGGACTGCAGAGGGAGCCCAGCAGATTGCCTCCAGTGAGCTTGCTGGAGTAACATGAAATTAATCTCACACTAAGTCTCTCCACTCAGATAAACAGTAGGGAATAGCCATTGATGGTCAATTGACTTAATTGAATGATTTGTAGACTAGCAAACGGGGGGGGGAAAAGCACTCTATTTTTATCCCAAGAATTAGATTTATTCTGCCTTGGACATGGAAATGATTACACTCGTGAAGAAAAGTGCCTAAAACTCCTCAGTGTTCATGGATTGGGTTGTTGTTATTCTCAAGATTAGAATAATATATTTCCCTCAAAATATTTCATTTCAGTTCATACAAGGAGACTTGGATCTCTGGTCTCATATGTGCTGAGACTGTTTTCCATCCTCTTCCATATTTTTTCCATGCTTTCCTTATCCCACTCCTTATTATTCACTTACACTGTTCCCTCTAGTGGTAAATTATGTACCCACATGCATATCCCATTTTCAGAGGCCTTTCCCATGCACCTCGTGCATCCATGCATCCTGTCTTCTCCCTTTCACCACGAGTCTTGCAGTTCTCAGGACATGTTATGTCCATTTGCTTGGCGATAATCAAAGCTTTATAAAGCATATCAAATTTAATTTTGCTGAAGGTAAAAGATAAAGGATATTTAAGAGGATATAATAAATTATATTCTAAAGAGAAAAAGATGTGTTAACTGGGGGAGATTTGCTCTCCTACACCACTGGGTCTGGCTCATTAAAAATGCAGGCTCAGCACCTCATGTTGCTTGATTTACAGGAATTCAGAAAGAAAGAATCTATCCATTAGACCAAACAGAGACTTCAGCCTGCACATATCCAGGCCCGTGCTCTGACCATCAGGACAGAAAGATAAGCATGTTAGCCCTTCTAGGAGGACTGCTAGCTTGGGCTGTTTTTCCTTATTTTTCTTCTTCTTTTAGTTAAATAATTGCACTTCAATATAAAACTGGGGGTTTGTGCAAAAAGAAGAAAATCCCAGAAATCCTTACACAGATTGAGGCAGAATAAAATTCTTTGAACTTCCTTCATAAACAAGTACAATCAGTGAAATGCTTAAAAATTGTACCCTCGCCATTTTGCAAAAACTCTGTTTTCAGACTGTAACATGTTGGGCTGCCTGCCTCAGAAACAAAATGCACCTCTTTGGGGAAAAGTATCAGCAAATCAACATTTTGAAAGTATATATGTTTAGCTAACGTTCTCATTTGGTGGGGTGTGAGTTTGTAATTGTACAAAACTCAGTTGTTCTCATAACAGGACCCTGTCAAGGGCTGCCTTTGCCACCACTGCATCACTTAGAGGAAAGACAAAAGAGCCCATCACTTGGGTCCAGAATTTCAAGCTGCATTTCACTTCAGATTTACAGAGCTGGGTTTCAGCGGGATGTCCCAGTTCTTCCCCGAACCGTGGAGAAGGGGGACACCTGGTGGCTACAGGCTATTCTGACTTGTCAATGGTAACCTTCGGGTCTGCTTCTGAAAGGAGGGACGCACGCAGAAAGGATGAGGCCAACTGACGTTACGTATGAAAACTGCCACTGGTTATGGGGACATCAACAGCAGAAGAGGACAGAAGACTAATTTTTTAAATGTATCTAAATTACTATTAGCATTATGGCAGGCCTCTGCCCCACTAGGAATCTTGTTTTCTTTGTGTAGATATATAATGCAGAAAGCAGTTTCTCATCCCAGAGGTTTTCCAGTTAAGTGGGAAAGACACAAAGGATGAAGAGGAGAGACCCTTTTCTCTGATTACCACACAAAGCACTAAAAGCTCAGAATATATGAGCAGCTTCCTCCCCACCACACACAGTTTGTGGTAAAACCAGGAAATGGGCCATTTCTCTTAAGTCCCTGTCTACAGCCTTAACCACAAAAGCTCTCCTTCTCGTCCTTCTCCTCCTTTTCCTCCTCCTCCTCCTCCTTCTCCTCCTCTTAGCTTTACCCTTTCAAGTCCACCCTGCACTTCAGAGGATTGTTTTGCAGAAGTAATGAAGCAATATATGTCATTTTTAAAGAACCAGAGAAGTCTCAGGCACCACGAAAAACCTTTACAGACTAGAAGGACAAGGACCTCAGAGAAAATTATGGTCTCAGGAATGGTGACTGCCTTCTCCACTGTGAAGAGATCGCTCTCTGAGTGTGATGCAGATGTACTTAAGACAGTCTTACTTTATCTGATTTCAAACCACCTGTGCCTGGTAGAATATGGTTTTGCATTTCTCTTTCTTGGGATGCTTGTGGAGTAAATAGCCATCCCTCACTTGCACTGACCATTAGTCTGTGTGTTTGCTGAATCTTTCCTCTTCCAAGTTGTAGTGAACATTTTCGCTTCCACATCAGTGAGAAAAAAGCCACAAAGCCCAGGGATCAGTATCTGCAGCCCACATAAAGTGACAGAACCCCAACTCTGTCGACAGACAAGGAAGACCAGGAGCCCCAGAGCTTGGGATGAGTCCATGCCCTGCCTCCCAGGTACTTGGCACACCAAAAAAAAGAAGAGAGGAGAAGTTTGTGGTGCTACCTTCAGGCCTCTCTGAAGTGGGAGGGGAGAGGGAAGGGCAACAGCATAGTTTTGAGAGATAGAAAAACCTCAACCCAGCTGCAGCTGTTACACAAAGTTCTCTGAGGTGTCTGTGCTCTTTTCCTTATACTTATTTGGGCTTTTAATTCCTGGAAAGAACTGATATGTTCATGCTTTAATTCACATTTGTTCAGCATTTTAAAGGCTCCCCCTGCCAAAATAAATAAAATCTCTTGAAATGAAAATGCTGAGCTTTACCCAGCTTTTGATCTTTTCCATGAAAAGAGGTTTTCCAGATTTACCACGAGGGGGAGGCAGCTGAAAAATTATGAGACATCCATTCTTAGAACTCAGTTTTTTATGAAAAATACTGGGACATCCACAAAAAGAGTGCAAGCAAATCTCTTTTCAGTCTTAGAGAAAATATTAACCTTTTCATGTCTGTTATCAATTCATATCCTTTTAAGTAAGGTTTATTTTTTTATAAATCTTGTTAACTGCAGTTAGAATAAAATTCAGCATTTCACCAGAGGAAGGAAATCTGCTAGTGGAAATTATGCTCTTGCTTCTATATATGGAGTGAAATAATAGAAATTGCTTCTCCATAATTAAAATCCTCACAAACACATGCTGCATGATTCTTATGAAGTAGATAAAAAAAACTTTCTAAATTTAAAGTGTGTTATACTTCACACTGAATTACAAAATTCATACTTGTGTTTAAAAAGCAGCTCTTTTCTCTTTCTGATAGAATATTCTACACACTCCAAATCTGTTTCCCTAACTAATTAATTTTCTGTGAGTCTGAAACAGAATTTTTAAGGACATAACTATCAAAATTTAACATGAAAAGTCTTTTAGTGATAACTGAGGACACCAAAAGCCTTCCACTGTCTACAACATGATCAGACAAGGCAGAGAAAAAAGCCAGATGAGGCATAGAAAGGTCAAGTCCCTTCCCTGTGCTCTCCAGCAGATCAGTAGCAGATCCAAAAATATGAGGGACTAGTAATGTATCTCTTGAATTTTCTTGTTTAGGTGATGAAAATAAAAGGAGGTTTCTCTCTCAGTTTCTCTCTCTGATGACTGTACTTCACAGCCATGGAGAATTCAAAGTCCAAGGTCAATGTGAGCATAGAGCTATGAAAAGCAGCTGTTCCCATTGGGAACACTAATTATGAGCCTATGAGAAATGGTCTTCCCCCTCTGTGAGACATGAGTCTATCAAAGATTGGTATTCAATAGAAAGTCTTCAGAATAAGCCACCTTTGAGAGCTATAATGAAAAACCTCGAGAGAAGCCCTTATAAAATCTTGAACATGCACAAGATACTAGCCAAGGGCTTAATAAAATACACAAGCCCCACATTCAAAAAAACAGGCAAAACAAACAGAAACCTTTGGCAACTCCAAACATAACAAGATGGACCTCATAAGGAGGAATTAACAGCAAATCTCTCAATAACTTGCCTTTTGTGGCCAGAGGTCTGCTATCTCCCCAGGGTATGAAGCACAGAGAAACCAAATTAAACTGTGGTTATCTGATGTCTCTAGTGAAATTCACTTCATCCCACGTCAGAGCTCAGTGGGGAGCTAAAGTCCAGGGCTGGGAGTCAGAAAGTCTGCGTTTGGTTCCCAGCTCTGCCACAGGCTTGCTGTGTAGCACTGGTCTACTTACTCAGCCTTTGTTTGCCTCAGTTTCCATGGCATAAAAAGGCAGGGATTGCGACAGTGCTGCAGCACAGGGCAATGCTGCAAAGCCCAGGGAGGGGCTGCTTGCACACCCACCAGGTCAAGGAGGGTAACCACTGTCAAAAGTGCTAGTTTCTAGATGTTCAGCATCACATATTTTTGAGTTGCTAGGATTCTTGGCAGGGAAGGATGGCTTTCAGGAGACAATTACTCTATGGATGGTGGATTAAATGATTGTTGGAAGATGTGGTATTTCTTAATTGCAGGGGGTTAGTGTGCCCAAATGCCGACTGGTGGGGTGAGGACAGACCACACAGCAGTACCCCGTCCCAGGAGCTCAAGGCCACGTCGCATAGCACAGCACTAAGAGGGTTGGATGAGGGGCTGTGGTCCCTCAGTGCCCCACTGAGCTGCTGGACTGTGTTTTCCAGATACTAGTGACCATGAGTTGCTCAAACTGCAGGAGCAGCCTGCTCAGCCACAGAAATTGGGACGGTATCACATGGCAGTGATGGCAGGGAACAACTGTGCAACATTTGTAATACGTCACCACTGAAAAAGTATCTTCACCCCCACGGTTACACAGCACCATCTGCAGCATAGCCAACCCCAGACAATGCACATTTTATGCCTCCTGTGATCCCTGAAGTTTACAAGTGGTGTCTCCTGGCCTGGGGCAAACTCAGTTTCACAGAAAAGGAATCTTGGAAGAAATTCTGAGATGCCAGTGCGGATCTGTAATGTCACTTGGCAGGGTCTCATCCCATCAGATGCAGTTGTTTTCCATATTACCACAAAAGAAAAATCCTGCATCCAGCCTGGTTTCTGAGGAAGCCAGGGGGAAGAAAGGGCTGTGGCCAAGGGCAAAGAGAATGCAGTTGGCCTGCAGGAACATGGAATAACAGTGAGCTAGAACAGCACACAGTGGGATTTAGCCCAATTGAACTTCAAATCACATGGAGGAAAGTCAGCAGAGCCTCTCCAATGCAGAGAAGATAAGGCAATAAGCCTGCAAAAAATGACTGCCTCAAAAAGAAATATTTGTAATAAAAACTAAATCCATTTTAAAACAGAACAATTAACAATTACATTATTGCAAATTCAATCCTTCCTAGTCTGGAAGTGTCACTAATAAAGCTGCCTCTGAGAGGTGTGATTCAAAGAGGTTGCCTCATCAGTCTCACTCCTTATTTCCTTTAAGACTTGAATCACAGATTAGAAAGTAGTTCCAATCCCCTGCCATGGGAAGGGAAACCTTCCATTAGAAAGTGTCTTGATGTTATGAATTATGAATTATATTACTAAACTTGTTTTTACAATTGCCACAGAAGGAAGTCACCAGGATCTCACATCTTACCTGCTCTCTGTGATCAGAGGAACTACCGTGAAACCCAAGTGCCCATCTCTGAAGATACTGGGCGTACTGGTTATAGCATCTGGAGGAGGTTCTATGTTGACAAACTAAGATGACAGGGGCCAAGGCAGTAGAAACTGATTTTCCCTTGCAAACAGACAGTGAAGTGAAATGTATGAGCCAAACAATCTATGCTTACTCTAAAATAAGGTGAAATCAGCCAGGCGGGAGATGGAATGGCTATAGTGGATGTATCTTTCTTGACTACAGACCAAATATGGAAAGGTCAGTGGATGCTACAGCCATAAGAACACCACACTGATTCCTCTGGGCATTTTTTCTCTGCCAGATCTACAATTTGTACCTCCAAGTTCTTCACTTCCTACTAAACCTTAGAGGAAGAGTTGAAAGAAGCAAATGAATAACTCATTTACAATGTTCTCATCATCCTCAACACAGGGCTATTACACAGACCTTACCTGGTTCAAAGCACTTTTAGTTTCTACAGCTTTGAGACTTATATTCTTTCATGGAGGTACAAATTAAGGCTTGAATTAGTCCCTTTGGAAAAAAAAAATGAATGAAGTAACTTCCGTTTTCTTCCATTTAAATAGACAAAAGTACTTGCCATTGAAATAGGCAGTGGTTATACTGATTGTAATGAATGGCTTGTGTCACAAGAACTGCTTTCTTTTTACTTACAACATCAGTCACATCTTAGCTCCTGTGATCCTTAAGACCTTCTTTTTACCCTCTTGCTTTTTGACATGAGCTGTCATAGAACCTGTCTTTGGCCTTTGCTTTCACAAGGTAATTTTTAGATGTTTCTAGGTTTCAGATGAAGATGTAATTTTCCTTTCACTTCTAGGAATACAAAAGAAAACAAATAGGAATACAATAAGATAATACAATAAGACAATAGGAATACAATAAGACAAGATAAGGAGGCTGGGAAGATAGAAGTGACAGAAATTTATAAATAAGGTATCTTGGTCATGACCCAGCAGAAAAGATCCCAAAGACCACAGGAATCTTCACAAATTGTTCAGTATGCGTAACATAGCTCTGCACAGGGGGCAATTCCCATAAATGACTTTGGCAGCTGAGATACATGCAGTGAGGACCAGTCCTCCAGCCTTCAGGGCTCTCTCTGTTGTGTGCCACTTGCAGGTCTGTTTTCCACTGTTTGATTTCATAGTTTTGAAGTTGTTTGAAATTTGCATGCAGAAAATCATTACAAGAGAATTGTATCAAGATGTGTTTTAATACACTTTATTTTTCCAGGCAGTCCTTCTGTCCACCTCTCAAGTCCCAGAATCACACTGAGTACATAAATAAGAAACAGGGTTGTAAAATCACCTCCAACATAATGTAGCCCAGGCCCGGGCTCTAAAGAATGTGTTGTTCAATCTGACCTACATCAGAAGGAAATGTAAAACCTGATTCCTGATACCCACACTGTGCTGTGAGCAGTGAACCAGTCTGAGCACAGCCCTGCTGCTGCATCTTACAATCTCTTTGCAGAGTGGTAAGGTTTTGATCTTCTTCCTGTAGAATTTGAGAGCTCTAAATAAAAGCCAATTGTACCAACATTAATTTTTTCTTCATGGAAAGAGTCAGTATGTTTATTATGGTAAAGATAAAGATAACAGCATGGAGAAAGAAAAATCTGTGTTCTCTTAAATTATACCTCTAATATTTAGCCAAAACAATGTTCCACAGTGTCTCACAGACTGCAATGAAATTGCCACTTGAAGAGAATGGCCCCTACCATGACTGTGTTGCAGACATTTGTAAACTTTGAACAATGTTGGCTATGAGTTTTACTGTTTCAGTTCTGAATTTTGCTGTTTCAGACAGAGTCAAGAAGTATCAGACAGCACACACAGAGCAAGTACTTACTGGAAACAAAAATTATAAGACTTAAAATGGTTTCTGACTAAGAGTGAGGTTAAAATCTCAGCATAAACTTTCTCCAGGTATTTATAAAATATTTATATCACCACTTGGAAACAAACCCAATTACATGTACTTAGCATGATGGTGCTTGTACTTATAGTTCTGGTGCAATATAGGTCATGATAGAATACAATAATAATAGATCCAGTGTGGAATTAGCCTCCACACAAACACCTAGACCTCTTGTAGCTGGGATAGCACTTGTGCCTAACAAACAGCAGTTGAGATCATTCAGCTTCTGGGAGTTCGAAAGTTGCAAAGCCATTCAGATCCAGTGAGAAAACCACTGTGCTTTGGCCAACTCTTCATCTTCTTGGCCAACCAAAGAGCATTCTGGTTTGGGCCAAATTAAACAAGGTGTTGGTCTGCTTGGGGAGTCAGTACAATGCTGCCTGCTTTACCATCCTAAGTGCTAGCATTGCTAGGACACGTCACTGTTTTTATTGCAGTAAGGTGCAGATGCTCAGTGGGTCTGACCCTGGCTTACATGCGCGATGGTGAGTGTGGCTGATGGCTCGGGGGTACCAGTCCTGATCAGCCACAGAGAGAGCAAAGGAGTTCCAAGGGAGCTGGAGGAGCAGAAACAGGCTGTAACTTTATGGTATATAATGAAAAGCTGTGCATCTTGGAAATTAGAAATATTTGACAGAAAATATGGGATTGCAATTTGGAACATCAGAGGTGGAGGATGACTGGCGTGCCCAGGTGGCCAAGAAGGCCAATTGCATCTTGGCCTGGATCAGGAACAGTGTGGCCAACAGGTCCAGGGAAGTGATTCTTCCCCTGTACTCAGCACTAGTGAGGCCACACCTCAAGTACTGTGTCCAGTTCTGGGCCCCTCAGTTCAGAAAGGATACTGAGGTGCTGGAGCAGGTCTGGAGAAGAGCAACCAGGCTGGTGAAGGGTCTTGAACACAAGACCTATGAGGAGAGGCTGAGGGAGCTGGGGTTGTTTAGCCTGGAAAAGAGGAGGCTCAGGGGAGATCTCATCACTTTCTACAACTACCTGAAAAGAGGTTGTAGCCAGGTGAGGGTTGGTCTCTTCTCCCAGGCAACTATCAGTGACACAAGAGGGTATGGTCTTAAACTCTGTCAGGGGAGTTTAGGCTGGATATTAGGAAGAGATTTTTTACAGAGAGGGTAATCAGGCATTGGAATGGACTGCCCAGGGACATGGTGGATTCTCCGTCCCTGGAGGTATTTAACAAGAGACTGACTGGATGTGGCACTTAATGCCATGGTCTAGTAACGACAGTGGTAGTGGATCAAGGGTTGGACTTGATGATGTCAGAGGTCTTTTCCAACCCAGCTGATTCTATGATTCTGTGATTCTATGATTCCAGCTGCTACAGTGAGGCAGCCAGTGATATACATGGCATATACAGGCAGAAATATTTTTGTGAGTACAGAATATAACTGATATTTCAGGTATTAACCAGGAGTTTTTTTGGAGGAATAGGATTTGATATGCATTTTTTTCTTAAATAACCATTTTTATTAAAGTTGAATTTGAGCTAGAGGAGCTATGAAGGAAACAGGAAAGGGGAATGCCTGCCTTACAAGACAATATTAGAAACGTCTGGCTTAGCCTGAAGCAAACAGTCACGCAGAAAAAACTATGATTACTCTCTATAAACACAGAAAAGTAGACCAAAAACAGAGAAGGGAAAGAGCTAATAAAGTAAACCAGAAAAGCTTATTCAAGAGCACATGGGCACAGACTGGCACTGATGAAGTTTTGCTGGAATTTTACAAAGGGTGTCCTAATGGAGAAAGTCAGAAGTATGTTCCAGTTGGAAGGGAAAAAGCACCAAACCAAACTTATTTCTAGGACAGTGCTTGTTAAAGTCATCTGAACCTTCCATTTTACTGCAGTGGCAAAGGGTTTGAATGTGAGGTTGGATTACTTTACAGACCTAGACACTGGACAGTCTTACCAGAGGAAGCAGCTGGAGACTTCATTGACACCTGAATTTAACGGGGATGCCAAAATCGGTCTTTCGCACCTCCTAAACCCCTTCAGAGGTTCAGAGTGAGGAGCCAGCTTTGCTCTGGGACCACCAGACAGCAGATTCAGCCACCTATACACACACAATTGCAATTCAATTTTCAGGTAACAAGGGCAAGGGTGCTGCTCTCCTAAGTGTTCTATCTTAGCAATGAAAACATTTGTCTGGGAAGCACAATATGGCTCAGTCAGAAGTCTGTGGGCAGAAGGAACCGCTGGTCCTGTCCCTTCTCCCAGGAGTCTCTGTAGTGTTACCAGACATTGGATAAGATATGAGAACAGCTCTGGGAGCAAAGAGGAGAGGCCAGGCCACTTCCTTCCCAGCTAAATGCCCTCTGCCCTGAACTAAAAGGTTATGTTTGTGCTCTTCCTCTCCTACAACACATCCTGAATTTTTTCCTGCAATTTTCCCAAGACCAATGCAGCTTGCTCAGTACAGAATAGTCTAGAGCTGGTGACTAAGAAGCTGCTGTTTGAGGGGAGCCACGGTTTTGAATGATGGACAACTGTAGTAATCACTAAGATATGAGAAGTGAACCAGTCCTAGCTGGAAGTATAGCCTTAGGCTACTCCTATTTGCTAGCTGACAAAGCTGTAAACAAGAGTTGTAAACCTCTAGTCCAGAGCTTATAAAGATCAAACAAATTTTGCCTTTGCCTAGTCTTAAATATCCAGCTTAAAATGAGGTACTTTCTCTTTTAGGCAATTCCCAGCTTTTAACCTAAGGAAGCAATAAAAGGACCAACAAAGCTTCCCAGATAAGGTACATCTCCTTTTTTATTAAAGCTCAGCTTAATTTCTGGGAACAGACTGCAGTGACTGCCTCTCTAAAGTGTCTCTGCTACTCAGATTTAAACCCTGCATCTGCCCAACTCCCACTTCAGTGAACAAAATGTGAAAAACACTCCTTTTCCTCCCAAAATAGTACAGGTTTTGGGGCAAATAATTCTGATATATGACTACAGCAGTACATACAAAGTAATGAGCTAAATAAATCATAAACCTGGAAGACAACACCACTAAGAAGCATTAGTCATACTTCATGATACTTTTATTTTTATAACTGAAAGCAGAACAGGCAACACAGCTCCCAACACATGAAAGGCGATTACATGCTGTAACATTTAACTTCAAACAACATAACACAAATAGATTTTTGATCTGCATGATTGTTTAAGCCAGTGTCAGTGTTTCCAAACTTTTAGAGTAATGGGACCACCATTAATGCTAAGACCTTCTTGTGGACCACCATGTACACTGTATCATCAAACTTCTAATTGAAAACATGACTGAAAGCTGTTCAGTTTGGTTCTGCTGCCCAGCTGTGGACCACTTACCATAAGCTTGTGGACCACCAGTAGTCTGCAAACCACAATTTGGTAATTATCTGTCCAAGTGACTCAAGGCTAGAAATGTGCTAGAAAAAGCAATGGAGGGGTACTAATGTCATTACAAAGATATTACACATAATTAACTGCATGGATACAGAGCTCTTTATACCACCCGCAGCTTTCCGTGTGGGAATACTCTTCCAGCTCCTGATTGTCTTGCTAATGTCTCCCATAGAGTGTATTTTTGCAGCATATCCTGGGATTTGTTTATATGCATGAGCTTTGTGCCACAGCCAGTAGCTACAATTAAGGCATAATTATAAGTGGTAGGGCAGGGAGGAAAACTTGGCTACCACTAAATTTCACAATCCATGGTTCTTCTACATCTCATAAAATAGTTTAATTGCGCTCCTTCTTGTTTGCCTCATTGTTTAACTGGTTATGTGCCTGAGCTGTTTTTTCAAAGTCCCCAGGTCTTGTGGGTCTGTATTTTAAGGCCTGGTTCTCCTCCTCACTTAGAGGTGGAGCAGTGCAAACCAGAGATCCCTAGCCACAAATGACTACTTCAAGTCTTGCCCAAATACAGTTTTCTTATATGTTTTGGGCATCCTTGAATTCTTGGTTTATGTTTTTAGGTTCATCCAAACTCTAATTACACATTGATCTTCAAATAGTAGATACTTGTTTAACCTGCCATAATACATGTACACACACGTACTCACATACACAGAGGATTTACCTACAGGACAGTGAGGTGCTGTGCAGAAATGCCTTAGCTATCTATAAATGACCTTGCTGAGGACTACACAGCACTGCACAGAGCCATGCTCAGAAACCTGGCAGACCTTAAAAGCCAGCCTCTTCTTTCCTGGTGTCGGTGGGTACCACAAGATAGAGAAGCCCAAGTTGTCTCTAAACAAGCTTACTCATATAGTACAAATAGTGTAGCCATGACCCCATGAGCAGTGTAGGCGTATTGTAAGCGGAATATTCTTTAATACTAATACACTTGAGGCTTCCATAGTGCTTTTGGAAAGGAAAATTCACATTCCGTCCTTACTCTCTCACAGAGAGGTAAATAAGCAACAGGAAGCTGTAAAGTTCCCAGGGCAGCACCAGGCTAAGATTATTCAAAGACCAAAGAGGCAAGAAAGGAGGATTTCAAGCTGCCAGAACAAGTAAGTGGGCCTCTTTGGAGTTCCTTGACCATCCCTTGCAAATGCATTTAAAATCTCAGAAGATATTTTATGCAAAATTCATCTTTAGCACTTTCTGACTTGGACTAGGTAAGGCTCTTTGACAGTATTAATGGCTGCTTGTGAGCAAACAGCACATTATCATTTGGATACAGATAGGCTGGGTTGGTTGTTCTAAATTACACAGAAAATCAGGACAAGCTTGTGGAGACAAATTTATCTCTAGTGCAACATTAGTGAAATAAAGACACAAAGTTACTGCAAGAACGGATTTGAGCCAGTAAACCATCGCATTTTTGCTGGGCTGTAGCAGAACCTGTCTTATTTTTCTTAATCCTTGACCGTTTATTGGGGAAAAAAAATGAAAGTAGAGCTGAGCAAATCTGTACTCTGGGAAAAAATGTATCAGCAGCACATGGCTTCCTGAAATAAAAAAGCCATAGAGATTTGGGTTTTTTATACAAGGAAGATCATGTAGGTATACTTGGTTTACACACACACTATGCTGATGCTAATGCCTGCTCATGGCACCCCACCATGATGTGCTGTTCCAACACTGCTCAGCCTCCATGGCTGAGAAATGAATGTGACATTTAATTAAACAATCCTAAGCCCTCCAGAGGAGGAAAAAAAAAAAATTCAGTTTTTTGCTTCCAGTGCTTCAAAGCACATGTGAACCTAATGATGCTCAGGGAATGCACAAGCCCCACTTCCACAGACACTGAGCTTTGTCAGCACACTTGACACATCACAGGAGTTTGTGCCTCACCACACACCAGCCCCCACAAGTGGGCTGGCACCCCTCCATGGGGTGCTGAGGGTAAGGCAGCCCATCTTCCAGGAAGGTGATGGCTCTGTGTCCCTCTGCAGCTTTGCAGCTCTCTGGGAGGAGATAGCCAGCTCTTATCTTCCTGACAGGGCGATACATGTGAACTAGCATTTAAATATATTTTTTTTTCCACAGGCTGTTTTTGGAATCTGGAAGCTTATGGGTCTGAAATAACCCAAGGTCTGTTTTATTCATGATACCTCAGGTCCTGCTTGGAGGAAGTACAGCAAGAAGGCCAGACCTAATCTCATTTCACCCAGGAAGCTCCTTTAGGAATTCAAAAAGCCTGTGAAAACCCCAAAATAAACAGAGAAAATAAAGAGAAAATCCCATAAACAAAGAAATCCAGCTTTATTTGGTTTCTCCTGAACACATGTTTCTCAACTGCACAGCACTGCTCGCTGAGATGATATTTCCTTATGACTCACTGAGCTGCATAAACTATGTTTGCCATTCGCTAGGGCACTAAGTTTAGTTCATTTCTATCCCCTTGCATTCTTCCCCTTACTTACTTTTCCCAAATTCCTGATGGGTAACTTCTTCCATCTCTGACTTTGCCCATCATGACCTTCCAGGATAATGAGACTTACAAACTAGTTTTTTGCCATGTTTCAGGGCAGGTTTTGGATGCATGTGTTTACTCTCTTTTCAAAAGAAAGCATAAGTTTCCATTCCCTCATTTTTTAAAATTACCAAAGTCAAGTAAAATGTACTGATCTTGCTCTTGACAACACAAAACAAATGATCCCACTGTTGTTTTCATCCTTCCACTAAGCCTGTTATTACTACCCACTTTCTAATGCAAACTTCTCATATTTCAGTGCATTTAATGGACATATCTGAAACTGCATTATTAGTGCATTAGAAAGTCATATGCCCATAAAATGACAGTGGCATCACCCAGTTACAGAACATATGAAGGTTCAGCTGCTGAAAAAGGGACTATTTAGAGGGAGAAAGATAAGAAGTGGTCTGCAAATGCTAATATTTTCAAAGTTTCTTTCTTCCAACCCATCTCAGCAGCTGATTCAATGTATGTAGAGATCTTCTCACACTTTCTCCTCCAGGATCAGTGCCTCTGAGTCCTGCCACAAATTTTCACAGAACTTGCCTTTTGAATTAGTTTTAATTCAGACCAAAAAAAAGTCCATTTCAGAAGAAGTGAATTGAATTCCCAAGATGCAGTTAGTTTTCGCTCCACCAGGGAGCTAACAAGGAACTCTTAAAGTCCCTCTGTGGGACTTACTGTCCCCATCAGTGTAGGCAGGGCCTTCAGATATATCTCCTGCCCCTAACACTAGAGCAATACCAAGGGATAGCATATTGACCTGATTCCCCATCTCCCCATGCTCCCTGTGGCACAACAAGTTGTGAGGCAGGGAAATACCGATCACCACTCCACAGGACAACTGAAAAGCAAAGGCCGCCTTTGAGACCTCCCATAGGAGTCTCCAGTCTAGGCCAAGAGACATCTGTCCTGAAGTCCAAAATCCCAGTTTGGTTAACATCTTGAGTCACCAATTTCCCCTATCAGTGAGAGAGCTGCCCAGGCTCTGCTGCATCACATCTCAGAGCTCTGCTTGCTCAACACCAAGTCAACAAGCTCCTACTGGGACCCAAAATGGGTCCCAACCCTAATGAGACCCAAAAATCACATTTTCCTGGACAAGACAGCTCTTTTTGAGGTCCTCCAGCATGGACATCTGGGCTCTGATGCCTACAGAAGGATAGGCCTGACTCAAAAATGCCGCTAAAGGCATTTTTTCTGGAGAAGCAGCTGGAGCATTGGGTGCAACCACAACCCACCTTCTCTGTCTAGATGACAAGACATGTCCAGGAAGTGGGAGCTGAGGCTATGGACCTTCCTCAACCTGGAGTGATGCATCATCAGTCTTCATTTAACTGACCAGAAAATGAGGGAAGTCTATTCTTTGCAGAATCTAAACCAGTGGCCTAAATGGGAAAGGTTCTTTTTCTCATGCCAAAACTACTGTTTTTTCCCCCATCCTTGAGTTTTCATATTGCTTTCATATCAACTGCTTCTCAAAAAAACCAACATTCTGTTTTAATATTTTAAGGTTTAAAAATGAGGGGTTTAGTGAACTGTACTAAAGAAGAAAAGCCTAAAACATTTAATTGATGAGAAATAGCAGTAAGCTTCAGATGATTTTTTTCTAATAAAAAAGGAAAGATCCCAAGGAGGCTAGAATCAAAAATGCACCACTGTCTTTCCATTTTTCTTATGCAGAACGTTATGGCAAATATAAAAAAACAGTGAGATATAGCAATAATTAAAGAGAATTAGTGCAAACTGTAATGAACAGGCATGTAAAATCAAGAAGTGCCTAGTCCAATGAATGTTTTGACATCTGGAAATCAGTTTTCTTTCCATATTATTAAAAAAAATTGCAATGTTTACATGGAAAAAAACCTCAAATAGTTATTCTGGAATCATAAGATATTTCTTTTCAACAAAGTTGCTTTGATTCATTTGATTAACAATGGCATATCGCATCTTAAAAACATGGAATCAATGTTAAAGCAGCCTTTTTTAAACTAGAAAGCAAAACATTTTCTTCCAAGAAAGACAAGCAAAACATTTCAAGCTTTATCTAAATGGCTTAATTTATATTTCCCCAAAGCTAAACTTCTTCAAAATGATCACTTTCTTGGGGAAGACTTTTGATTTTGAAATTTGGAAAAATGGAAAAAAGTTTTTTTCACTGGCAAGGTTTCAACCTGTTCTCCTGATTTCCTTAAGGCAGACAGAGGCACTCCACTCGCACCAAACAGCCGTGCAAACCTACCAAGGTTAAAACACCTCACCACATGTTCTGCCTTGCTTACAACTGTCCTCCTCCTGTGTATTAAATTGCATAAATGTCCTTCGACCCAAGAGTTCAAGAGATGCTGGTGCAGCTGAATGACCACCTCTAGGGGGTCCTCAGGCTGGACCCACCAAACAAAGCTGCGGGCAGCAGCTACAGGGCAGCTGGTCCCCAGGCTGCCCCCATAACCCGGCATTTGTCCGCATCTCATGTCTCACCTTGGGTCTGTGGCAGCCCAAGGCAGCAGGGGAGGACCTTGATCAAGGACCCAGCACTCCATGCCTTTCCCAGAAATACCAATGGTGGCCTATCTCTCCGTGCCTGGCAGACAAGTTCAGCAGCCCTTGCTACTGCCAAAGTGCCTCAGTCACCAGCCAGGGACTCAAAAGCCATGATGCAACCCCTGCAGCTGCTGTGGTTAAAAAAATCTTAATTACACAGGAAAATGTGCTTGAAATCATGATTTACATTGGTTCAATTCAACCCTGCCTGAAACCAGAGTAAACTGGGCAAAAGGAAATCACAGTTCATAGTCAATTTTGCCCGTCTGCACCGGCCTTATCAAGATGTGGCACCATTTGGTGGCTGGGAACCAAAGGCTTTTTCTGAAACAGAGAGTCATAACCAAGAAATTTCTTAAACTACACAGATTTTTTTCCACAGTTCCCTTTGTTGTGGTTTGTATTAGTTTTTGCTTTTCTAACCCACTCTCTAAGAAGCTACTGCTGCTGATACCTGTGTTTAGCAAGCACTGAAGATTTCCCCAACATATGCTCAAATTATTTTTTTTAAATTGTCGTAGGTAGCTACATTCAGAAACTTGAAACCAAGAACAAACTGTGAGACAAATCAACTTGCAACTATTACGACAATTGCTCTTGCTGTATAATTATGTTTAAACCATACAAATTTAATCTTTGCAAATGTAGGATACATTACTTTAGCAGCTGTGTTTTGAAGACATTGTGGACTTCTTACTGCAAGCAGACTGGAAATTACTTTCATCGTACTGTTTGGAAAAAATAGTCAAACCTCAGGGATCAGGGATTACTAATGATGTGTAAATAAACCAAGGTTAGCATTCTGGGGAAGGAGTAAACAGTAGCAGTGCTTGAGATCTGATGTGGTGACCCAGGCAATGATACTGATCAATGCCTTCCTGGAGGAGGAAAAATTAGAGAGTGTAGAATTAGAGGCACTATTCAGCTTAAAATGAATAGAGCCTTAAGCTAAACAGAAGAGAACAACCTTATAAGATCATAAAAGGGCTTTTTGTTCACCGTGCACCATGCCTCCTTTCATTGTGCAAGGCTGTTATCATCTTTCATTAGTGGCCCTTTGGGCATAGAATTTTTATCCCATGAAACATGAAGATTTTTATGGACAAAATTAAGACTATTAAATTAAAATCCTGGATGCTTAGCAATGAAATATGGCTGAGGAGAGAAGTCTGAAAGCACACAAGAAACAATCAAATCCCCTGGCAGAAAGAATAAGCAAATAAATACTTTGTGGCTGGATGAATGTTATGCTGTGTTAGCCTTCCAGAACATAAGCTCAAGAGGGGCATAGAAGAGCCAATTTAAATTCTTTTCTAACTCAGAGGCAACCACATTGAGCTCTAGATTGGGGTCTCATCTTTTCTTTTAAAACATGTCAATTTATTTTACTGAAATATTCACTACTTCTGGAACACAAGACAAGTAGCCACAACTACTAAGCTGGGGAATGCTTATTTCTTCCTCTAACTGCAGGAGTCCTGTAGGATCCCTGTGGTAGGAACAGCATCAGCAGGAGCACAGGAGACATCAGAGAGTGCTCTGCCCTTTCCTTGAAGGCTGTTGCATGTGCCCGGGGAGAGGCATTTATACAGAGGAGTGACAGACCTCCTCAAGGGGAAGAGTGAACTGAACATTTGTCCTCACAACCTCTGCAGTTGTGTTCACCACCAGTCCATGGGGACAGGCTCCATACTGCCCCCTTTCCTGTCTCATGTGGGTGTGTCCTGCCAGACCACACTTTCTGCTGTTCCCTTTTATGACAGATGATCAAAAGGGAGATAGGAAGAAGATTCAGCCCCAGAATCAAATCAGGTTAATGGATTAAAGCATCATGATAATAATCACTTTGGTGAGTCTCACAGAACGCCCTGCTCTCCTGCAGCAAAGGGCTGAGCAAAGCTGGGGCTCTCCCATGAAAAGGAACAACTCACAATTTCACAATTGCTCTTCTACTCTGTCCACAATAAGGCAAGAAGAAACCATAATTTGTTTTTTATCACAAATCTTCCACTATTCTCTCAGTACTCCTTACTGGCAATGGACAAAAGCAGGGGGAAGAGTATTTCTTGCTCACTTGATCATGGTAGAGAGCACCAAGAAACACCTTCAGTTTGAGAAGGAAGGACAAGAGTCCCCAAAGATAAGTAGGAAAGTAGATTGTAAAGGACTAGAGAGTACACAGTTCTTGCAGGAATAGATATGTAACAACACCTACAGAAACTCTTAGTTAAGAAATACAGCATCCAGCTGGAGGCAATACTGACATTAGGCTTGTCTTGACACTTAAAAAAGAGAGAATCGGAGAGGCTGGTTTGCTTTAATTGCATGCAACCAGAATGAAATCCACACCAGCAATTCTATGTACTTAGTGCTTTCAAGAAGTCAAATTACACAAAGCTGAAAACAATTATGAGCCAAATTATTTCAGAGAAAGAATTCAAACAGGAAAAATGTCAGTGATAATTGGGAACTATTTAAACACAATTTACAAAGTGCCCCAAAAAGCATATTCTCAAATTGCACAAAAAAAGGTCAAGTGGAGTTTAAAAACAAAACCAAAACAAAACAAAAGCACAAACTTGCTTAGAGAGGAAATTAAATCAGCTTTTGTAAAAGTCTCCACAAACAATCCCCCTCCACAATTCTCTCAGCAACGAAACATAAAACAAACAAAACCCACATATATCATCATTAATAAGGAAGGAACTGCTGATAGCAACTGTGTATCAGATATCAGCAAAGGTAGGTGACGGGAAACAATGGGATACAGAAGGGGGTATATGGCCACTGGAATGACAGTAGGAAGGGTCTTTTTTTTCTAAGCATATCAGAGGAAAAAGGCCTCCTAAGAGCAGTAATTTTTCACTGTTAGATGGTAAAAGTGGGAGAATCATAGAATCATAGTTCTAGAATTTCTTGCTTGTTTGTTTTTCCATTTGGAGGAAAAGAAAATTGTTAGTGCTGGGCTGGGCTGATTGGCATTCTGGTGAAATGCAATCATGAAAAAGGGTATGAAGAATAGACCCAAATGAAGTTGCAAGCCCATATCACTTTTAATCAACTGTCTCACCCAGGAGCTAAGTTTTTAAACAGTGATTTTCAGGTTTGGAGAGTATCAAGAAACATACAGGACAATAAGAAGATTTGAGTTTGGCCAATTTTCAGAGGAGATGACCAAGGACAATTGAAGGAATTACAGATTTATCTGCCTGGCACTGAGTACAGGTAAAATAACAGAATAGCTGTAATGGGACTGAGTTAGTAAAGAATTGGGAGTAAAGGGCAGGCAAGAAAGACAGTCGGGGGCAAGAGATATATGAGAAACAGATGCTGCTAAACAAATGCACATCTTCTTTCTATTGAATTTACCAATGTTGTTGATAAAGGTCATAGCGTTGTCACTGTGTACTTCCATCTCCATAAGGAAATTTTGATTTAGAACTGAAGAATGGGGGAAAAGTAATGTAACAGTAGAAATTCAATTTGTTGCATGCTAAATATATTTAGAAATACTGATCCAAAGGCACACTGTTCAGTGCCTCTGAGGCAGGCAGCAGGATCCAGGGGACAGTGCATGTCAGGCAAAGTGTGAAGATGGACCTCTCCTGGCTGTGTGCAGAGCCCTGTCTCAGCACAGACCCCAGGTTAGGCATACTGTGTCCCTGGAGTCTCAGAGAATGCATGTTAGGAGGAAGAGGCTGCATTGTCAGCTGTGCAGGGTGATGGAGATGCTCTGTAGGTGATCCCTCTCCCATGCTGCAGATTTGTCCACTCTATGCACCACACCCAAAGCAGTATAGAATGTGTGCTGAGTTACAAAGTTGTTCTCTGAGCATCTCGAGAGCCCAAAAAGCAACACAAGTAGGACCTACCCAAGGCCATATGTGTTTAACACTGAACCCAGGCCTCTGAATTGCATATAAATGCATGGTCCCCACAGTTGGTAGCAGCAGATCAGGCAGAGATGGACAGTGCAAGTGGGGCTAGCACAAAATGTCCTTCACCCTTCATGTCCATCTCCCACAGTTCCCAACTTGGCAGGGCCTAGGACCTTAAACAGGCACTCAACCTCTTGGGTTTTGCAGGGTTTTTACCTGTTCATTTAGCCTCTAATGCAGCCTGACACCCCATCCTTGAAAGACTATTGACATCAGTGCTGGTGCTTGCTGGCAACACTGTCCTACTGCATCTTTCAAGTGCCTGCAAAAAGTCCAGACCTCTATGTTAACTTGGTCCATAGCATTTACGATGACTTCCAAGAAGTCAGGCCATGAGAATAGTGGTTTTAAATTGCTGTGACAGATGGTATATATTTGGGTCACAGCTGTTTGAACGTGAATACGTTACATTCTTTTGAAAGGGTTTGGCTGAACAATAGAAAGAAATGCTACCAGTTTGCCTCGTCCTGGCTGCTGTACTGTGGGTCAGGCAGAGTCATTTTGGGGAAGACAGATGGCATCTTCTCCAAAAATCCTGGGAAAGGAGAAAACTGTAGGCAGGAGTATGTGGTGAGCAGAGGGAATGTCTCTCTTTTGGCAGAGCAGGAGCCCTTCAACAGAACCAAAAGTGGGACACGCAGCAAGATGCTTCACTCAGATGCTGAGGGGGGACTGGGAGAGCTGGATGCAGTCAAAGAAGCTGGTACATGCAGCAGGACTGAGCCCAGGCTTGAAGGGAAGGACCTGTCCATAAGGACACAATGAGCAAGAGTGAGATTCGTTCACAGACTTCCTTAATTTTATTCCCAATGTCCTTGAAGTTTTCTAATCATGATTTCTCTTCCACTAAAGCCTGGCCAAGGAGTTCATAAGCTCCTCTGGTATCTGGGTATGCTCACTTTCAGGAAAAAGCACAGACCCTCCCAAGAGCACTGGTATCATCTGCTCTTCTGGCAGTCAACATCACCAAGAACCAAGGCTCAAACCCAGACCAAGGGCTTTTCACCCATTGCTGCATTTCCATCCTGTTCAGACTAGTTTTTTGGCATTGAATATTATTCATAGAGGGGGGAAAAAAAAAGTACCACCCAGTTATATGAGAAGCCTTAAAATAATATTTTCATGGTGTATCCTCCTCAGGAACAAGAACAAAACCAAAATCAAAACCAAAACAAAACACCAAGAAAAAAAAAAAAAGAAAAAGAAAAAGAACAACCACAGGAATATTAAAATAGTTGCTGGCTAGAAAAGGAAGAAACGCAACCAAGACACATTTCTACAAAATAGGGGTTTGCTGCCTGTTTCTGCCACATTTAAGGGACAGCCCAGAGAGGATATAGTGGGAAATGACCAGTAGGTTGAACATTATGATCTTAAAGGCATTTTCCAACCTAAATAATTCTATGATTGTGTGACCCCTGCAGTGAGAAGCTGAGGCTGTGGTTGAGGCTGCATCTGGCTGGAGCCCCTGCCCTGATTCTTCACTGCAGAGATGCCCTCAGCCAATAGTGGCCCCAAACTGTGGATTTCAAACAGGTTGGATGCAAGGTCCCTTTTTCATTTTGTGTACAAGATGGGATTTCCAAATTGTGGTACAAGTATCTGTAGAGATAATTTGCAAACATGTACCGGAGCATGGGAACCCTTGGAAGGTAGTGGGGCAAACTGATCAGAGGGGCATGCAAGGCCTGGAAACAAGAGGGTCTGGAAATATAGCCCTATTTCTATATATTTCTACACAGAAATAGAGACTAGATAAAAAGCTCACTGAGGTTTTATTTGCAACCACTGTGTTGCTCAAGGAGTGAGGCTTCTGGTGGGGTCCACTGCATGGGCTTCCCTCGCTTCTTGGGATTTTCTTCACTTCTTATGACTGAGCTCTTCTGTGAGCTCCCTCCTCTCAACCTCTTACCCTGCCAAGGTGACCACAACAGCATTTCTCAGAGAAAGACAAAGAGATGGGAGAGCAAAGTAGTTGGGCTCTCTTTGGAAACTATTCTTTTGGAAACTATTCTGACATGCTTCCAGGTTTAAGTCCTATCCAGGCATATAGTTATTTCTCACTCTAACAATTGTTTCAAGGAACATTACTAATGAAAATTTATTACTTTAAAATATGCCTTGCATAGCTTAAGAAAATTTTAGCTGGGAGACTTTCTCTACTAAAAAATTCTGAAAAAAACTAAGGATTTTAATTTTCTGAATTAATCTTTTAAGATGAGGAAAAAAATAGGACTTGATTTTAGCCTCCTGACTGAGAAAAAACAAAACAAAAACAAAACCCATGAGCTGCTCCTTGATTTTTCATGTTCTGAAGTCATCTTATTTTCTAAACACATTAGCTTTACTGATATATTTGAATAGATTTAACACAGAGTCAAAAATAGCTGGAGCTGTATATGTAAAACTGGTTAACAGGTATATGAAAAGATGCGAGCTTGATATTTATATCTTTTTCCTAGATGCTACTTAACATTTTACAACTTTAATACCTCTTACATGTGTATTTTTTCTTTTATCTCATGGGAAACAGAGGTTTTAATTCAACATTTAAAGAGTATTTAAAAACTATTTTGAGTGTTAAGTGCTTAAAAATCTTCCATGGCTCAACATTTAAAGTTTCATTTATACTAAGAAGAAATCAGTTGAGATCAATGTATCACTTAAAATACCGGGGGAAAAGCTCACTACCTGATAGTCCATGAACTGCTAAACTCACTGCACACTAATCACTGCTGGTTTTCAGGCATTCTTAAAGATACATCACTATTTTCTCATTTTGTTTTTTATGTTATTTTGCATGATCAACGAATATGAGAATTTACTGCAGGTGAGCATACTAAGAACAAAAAAAATAAACAAACAAGAGGCTCCCTAACCCATGCATTTTGAAATAAACTTAAGCTAAAGGAGAACAATATTATATTCCATACAAGAATGTAATGGGCAAGTACACCTATTCATATAATTTGTAGATGACAGACATAATATTTATAAAAATCAAGGTTGTTTTCAACTACATTTTCCTGGAAAATCAGTCAACATTATTTTTAGCACAGGATAGGAACTGGAGTAATGATTGAGTGATTTGCCAAGGACATGGTTAGACAGACTTGGAAAACTGGAAACAGTAATTTCTTTCCAAAGGGAATATGTATCACTCACAGCTGGAATTGTTATGTAGAAGAGTTCAGTTTTATAATTCATGGTGTAAGAGATCAAACAGATTTGAATACAAAGCCTCCTATTACCATGGTAACAGGAATTATCTTAGAGCAGACTTCAGTCAGGTCTGGGACCTACACTGGGATTGCAGTAGGATAGAGCAGACCAGCCAAAAGATATCAAAGGATTCGCAGTTTATAAATATTTTTTACTACACCCCAATGTACTTCTTCTCCAAAGTAAAACCCAATGTTGAAAAACACTTTACAGTTTTCACACATGATCAAGGGCCCTCAAAAATCAAAGGGATTTAGGAATACGGATGTGAATCAAGCACACACTTAAGTATCCTGCTGGATCACACGCAGACACAGATTTAATGTGACTGATTGAATCCACATTTCAATTACAGTCATATGTTTAAAGCCAAGGCTGTCACATGGTACAAATATATCCATGGTACAAAACCCCAGTATTCTGGTGAGGATTTGTTCTGCAAAGGGTTAGATGTCTATACAAAAGAGTTAGGAAAGATAGAGATGATGAGAAGAGTTTTATCCTTTACCAGCATCCGGCTTTATCTAGAAAAATATTTTTTAATTTCATTTTAATTAGAGCTACCTTAAGGCCACGTTTCATCCTCTATTTTCAGCTGGGAAGTTTGTCTAGGCACCTTCTAAAATACTTGGTCACTGCTGCCCCTGAGTTCTGGCTTTCAGAGGCTCTGGATGCATGTCTGGTCCCAGCAAATGGTAGATGAGACATGCTCTTTCTGTGCATCTGGTCTGGGACCTGGGATATACTGGGGTGCTGAACTGATAGCTTTGGCATGTTCAGAGTATCCAGGATTCTCAGGCAGGCTCTGGGTGGGCCACAGACAGTCTGACCCTCACTGCACTCATCTTCTCAAATGCCAGGCTAAATTACAGGTGACTCCTGGAAATAATCAGCATCAGACGAATGACATTACTGGTTCTTCTTCTTCAGTTAACCAGCCTTCAAGACCCCAGAGTTCTGAATAACTGACCAGGCCAGAAAGAACCAACTACTATTTAATACAACTCTAACTATTTTGCTGTAGCAGTCAGAGTTCATCTACTCTTGTAAAAAAATTATTCTGTGTGGCATTAAATGCTCACCTTTCCTTGAAATGTCTGGAGCACTGGAGTTCCTTTTGGTTTGAAAGGAATTTTGTGGAACTGTTTTACACTCATAAATTTACTAATTTATACAGCTTGGATAACCAAGACAATCTCAGATTTTAACCACATGTAGGACCAAGTGTAAAACTGAACTTCTTTTTCCCTCAATAAATGTGTTTGTAAACAGCTTGACAATGCTCCACCTAGGTAGAGAGGACAGAAAATAATTCACAGTGGGGAGTCATGATCTAAAGATAATTCAGCATAAGATGAGGATGAAAGGCAGAAAGAGATTAAGCACCTTTCAGAGGGAAAAATTGGTTTTTACATTACAAATAGAGAGTATCAAAGAAAACACAGATGAATCAGATTGAAACATTTCATTGAAATGTTAACACATTTTGAAGAGGAGATCCTGCGTACACTGTCACTTGCAATGAAGTGCTGCAAAAATGCCTTCTCTTCTTCTGGTCTTGAAAATATACCCACTGAAAAGGTAAAAACAGTTAACAGAAAAAAATAGCATTGCCTAAAATGGGCTTGTGAGGGCTCAGTGAGAGGATCTTCAGCTAGAAGCAAGGTGTGAAACAGCAAGAAAAATGTTTGGTGCAGAAAAATGTCCCAAGAACAAGATCTTTGGGAAAGGAAAACAGACTGCCAGTGAAGTGTTAAACCCTAGCCCTTGGGTCATTTAAAGTGAAGTGAGAACACACTGCAGGGAACATTTTCACAGGCAAGAATAAGATCATCTAACAAGGATTTTCCATTAATAGTCTGTGGTGCAGTGGAAGATGCTGAAATTGCATTCCTGTCAGGCCCACCACTCCTGAAAGCTGGTTGTTTTCTTTCAGGAAAATGTCATATACAGGACATACAAAAGTGCATAGATGGCAAAACATACGCCCAGTGTCTGCATCTTCTGCTTCCTCCTGACTAGGAGGTCTGTGATCCACCAGTTGATGCATCTGTGAAGGTCCTCACCCAAGGAAAACACTATCAACCAGGTGGACCATCATACCTATGGCACTTGCTGGACCCAGATTTTTCAGACCCAATGATTATGTGAGTTGAAATAGGTCCACAAAGATAAAGGTTGCTGAAGGTAGATGACAAAAATGATGCAATCACATCACCAGGCCAGAAATATTTGGCACTCTGGAGAAGAGTGTATTTTTCATACACAGAACACTCCCAGTGGCTACAATAAACAAATATCTGGCCTTAGGCAGCTCCTGAAATGCTTTGCTGAACAGAGCTGTGCAGTGTCAGGACCTAATTTTCAGGTCTATGAGCAAGTGATTAATCCTACTAAAGTGCACATAGTGCACCATTAAAAATCAAGTCCCGTGGCTAATGGAGCAAATAAGTAGTCAGGAAACTGCCTTAAAACATTGTAAAATGATTACCTCAGCATATACAAAATCCTTATGGCTTGGACTGAAGCTATCTTAAACAAGAGATAGTTAGAATCATAGAACAATTTGGGTTGGAAGGGAACTTTAAAGGCCATCTCCCCTGCAATGAGCAGGGACAGATCCAGTTGGAAGAATTCACGGCACAAAAAGTTGCTTAACTCTGGCCCACTGCAACTGATGACATGAAATACTCTGCAGACATACTCATTTCTACTTTTCATGAAGAGCAATAGAGGTTTACTTTGTTAACACTTGACAGCCTCTCAGCTGAGCACCCAGTTACTGCTTTTGGGAGCAGCCTCAGCTTTAAGTGCCAGAAGATGGGCTGAGCTAGGAACACACAGGAGCTTAAGTGGTGAAGCCATACTTTTGCATGGCAATGCATTGTTTAACAGGCTCAGCCTCATAGCACTACAGGACAAACCTGCACTAATATGGGTAACTGAATTAGTTTGAAGCATTTGTAAAGGTGATTTAAAGTAATCAGGCTGCTTTGTGTCTGAAGCAGACAAGGGCTGTGAAAGATCATCTCACCTTATTCCAGCTGTCTCAAATGAAAATATCCATAGTCCCCACTAGACCAACTCAGGCCCTGAATCACTAATTACCACTCTTTTTGGTTTTCTAACTAGGCATATCCTGTGTTGCTTCCTAATCCATTTCCAAGTAAAATGAGCCACATGAGCAAAACTCTAGCTTTTAAACCCTCCTCCTGCAATGGGTTAGAGGAAAGCAATTCTGCAGGCACTAAGGAAACAATAAGCTTTGTAGAGAGACAAGGCAATAATTTCTTCTGCCAGTGCAGTGCAGCTGAGAGTCTATGTCCAAAGCCCAGGAACATCACATGATGTGCTTCTGCAACGCCAAGAAACTTGTGCTGAAGGTGGTGACTTGTTAAACCACTCTAGGAAGTCCCACAAGAATATATCCTTAGGCAAAACCCAACACTAAATTATGTGGGGATGGACTGAGTGGCTGCTGAAGAATTATTCTCTTTGTGCATGCTTTATTTGCTAGTGTACATTTAATTATGAGAATGGAAAATACAGTCCTCACAATGACATCCATAATATAAAACTAGAAGTAAGTAAAGATACCCAGGGCATAAAATATAGGTATGTGCTCCCATAAATCTAAATCCATAAAATAAATACAAATATTAAACAAGCCTCTTTTCCAGAAATCAGTTGCAACAGTTTCTTTTTTTTCAGAAGAGATGTACTTGCAGGTTAAAAAAAATAATAATCAACAAATCAACTAAAAATATTTTGGGAAGGACTGGGTGGATTATTTAAATACCAGTGCAGAAGGCAAGCTTGGAGCTTGTTAAGATAAGAATGATGTTGACACAAAAGGGATAAGAAGATATAATCTGACTATGAATACATTAAGACTTGCCAGTTTTTATCGTTACAGTTCTGGATCCAGCTTTCACTTAGAGCAGTGAGGCCAACAGCTTAACTCCACCAAAGCTAAAGTTTATCGCAGTTCTTACTAGACCAGCTGCCCTCAGAATAAAGTTAGGATGCAGTGATTCAAACAACTCACTGCTGAAACTATCTGTGCACTCTTTCAAGTGAAATTCAGAAGTGCAGCCTCTAAGACCGTGGAGTTTGGGGTATATTTTCTCTGTCAGACAATGCTTATGATAGAAACAAAGCTCCAAACTGTGTCCCATCCTAGACTAGTCTTGTGCAACCTACTCAGTTCATACTTGATGCTGAAATTTTGGGTGGGATTTTCCCGGATCCTCTGTGTCTTCAAATTATGTAACAGGAGAACAAGCTAAAAGTTTCAAATCCTTCTCAAGCCCTTGTGGTATGTGTTGCATTATCTTACAAATGACAAACCTTGAAGTATTTACCCTCATGAATACCCATCTGCCTTTACAAATTCCAGGGCAAAGAGGAAAGAGCTGAGGATCTCAGACCTTGTCTGCTAGTCACTCTGTGTAGCGAATCCATCATCTCCGATGGACCATCCTGGGATCTGTGATGTAGCCCACAAAGAGCTGTCGTGAATCGGTGTGAGACAGCACAGCTATGTGATTGTTCTCCTCTTCAGTTATACAGCAGGAAAGAAACACAGCATCAGCAAAATACAGGCAAAAGCATTGGGGCTATTTCTCCTCTTGCCCTTCCTCATTTTCACCTCACCCTTTCCTACTTCCTCATAAACCTGCCCCAGATTACTGACAGTTTTGCTTCTCATGTACAACAAAACACTGTTAAAAAGGAACCAATTGCCCATGTGGAAGTAGAATTTTCCTGAGGGACTGTACAAAGAACAAAATATTAAGTCTCTGAGGAAATGAAACACCTTTCCTACAACTTCAGCACAACATTAAAATTAGGCACAACAAAGCCCTCTGAATTACATACTCCTCAACTTGGAAGACAATAAGACAATAAATGTGGAGTTTGTGTTAATTACATTATTTAATGCACCACTGAAAGGTACTGAGACAGACTGGTGGTGAGAACCTGACTAGATCAGAGCAGAAAAGGAGAAGCCTACAAAGGATGGCAAACAGGGAGGAGGAGTATGGAGGGAAGAAAGATGAAGTCGTAGACAGATTGTCAGGCAATACCCCAACCTTGGAAAAGAGATGTGAACAGCATCACATAATGGCCAAGTGGAGTGAGAGGTAATGAGATTGTCCCCTGGCCAAAACCCCAGGAAACTATCTAAAATTTCTCTGTCTTTAATTGATTGAAGTTTTCTCAATAAATATTCCAAAGATAAAGTTTAAAATGGAATTGACTACATTAGATTTGGGGTAACAAGCGGTATAATAGCTCATAATATTGACCACAGGAGGGCTCCCAGGTTTCATGAATGCACACGGAAACCTTTTGAGAAAGGCTAGAATTAGATCATGAGGCATGGAAGGTGAAAGCCATGGAGGTGCACTCTTAGTTCAATCTGGATGCCTGCTAGTCCAGCTGAGCACATCACATATAATGGCTTTTGTCTTCAACAAAATGGAGAAACAAAAAGAAATATTTTTCTGCAAACTTTTTTCTCTACTGTCTTAAAAGGATCATTACAAAAATGTCAGCTGTTAGATCCCTAAAACATCAGTGTTTCTTCTGGTATTACTAGTCAGGATAATCCTTGGAAATAATTTCTTTTTGCTAACAAATAACAGTTGAGGCTTAATTTTTTATCATGTGAGAAAAGACTGTTCACATCTGACCAGGCTGCAGCCCATCCAAGATAGATGCAGCCCACCAGAAGATAACACATCATCTGTCACCTCCTTCCTACTGTCTTTTTCGCTACACCCTGCAGAGGTGTCCAGTAATTGTACTACAGACCCTGAATCCAGGCAGGAGCCCGTGGGCATGGGGAAGCAGGGACAACTGTTCATGTGATTATACAATGGAGGAGGAAGAGGAGGATGTAGTTGCTGTTGACCCAGAACACCATGTGCGTGCACCCCAAAGCACATCCCAAAAGACAGCTAGAAACACGGAACAGACTGCAAGTAAAAATGGCAACATGCATTTCGGAGAGAGCAGGTGAAACTACAGCCATCAGCAGTGTCCAAGAGACGTTATTAGATGAAAATGGGTTGATGAGCAGAAGAAGAGATTTGTCACAATTCCCACAGTCATTGATGGGATAGATCCTGAACTCTGATGCATGTGGATTGGGTCTGAACTTTCCAGTCCCAGAGGAGAAAATACTGACATTATTAATAACTAATTTTCTCCGATGTTAGCAACGGACTAGTCGGTCATGGCCTGCATGGAGAAGTTCTGGTTGGTTCATCGGATATTTGACATTCTACTCTCAGTGATATTAAGTGCCTCAAACAAAACCATGCAGATGGGTAAAGGCCACCACCTTAAATACTCTGAAGAGGGCTTTTACCTACAAAAGCTGGCCTTGGGGTTTTAACTGCACTGGAGAAGACACTGGGTATATATCAGGATCTTCCACATCCTCCTTTCTGCAGAAGGAGTATGTAAGACCTAACAGAGCTAAGACATGGTAGCAGCGTACGCTGTAGAGATATGCATGTGCACAGAAATGGCACTGGTTAGGCTAACACTAAAACAATTTGCAGATGACAACAGATCAAAGCTGAAATAAAACAGGGAGGCCAGAAAAACAAAACAAAACAAACACAAAACCAAGAAGTGTAAGGAGATATGAGGAAGTTTCCCACTTCAGGAGACAGAAGAGGATGAACAGGTTGAACATCCAGGAGATGCTGCCAGAAGGGGACTGGGACTGGAGAAGATTTCTTTGGCAGGTTTATGAAGTCCCGGTTCCGCCTGAATCCAGACTCTTCTGATAGATCAATCCTTCACGCAGAACAGATGAAATAATTTTCTACTTGCTGCACACAGCCAAGAAAAAGAAAACTCAGGAAAATATCCCCTGAAAAGGATTAAATCCTTTTCTGTTGAGGGTTTATGATGTCAAATAATCCCACCTCTTTTCTAGTAAATTCCAGTTGTAGGGTCAATCAGTTACAGCTGTACTAACCCACAATTACTAACTTCTTTCCCTGCTGATCTCTCTGTGGTGAAATCCACAGATGAAACCTGGGTGACCTCCATCTGCCTTTCCCTGCCATATTTAGAAAACAGCAGATAAGTTAAGGTGGGAAGGTAAGGCTCCAGAAAAACTGGGCACATACTTTGTGTGCTATAAGCAGGACACAGATTTTCCTCTGCGAGGGCAGATCTGAATGTGTTACATCCCAAACTTTTGGCTTGTAAGGGCAAAGAAATCTGTGGTGGGTTGTGTTTTTTTTTTTTACCATGGCTGACTACAGCAACGCTGGTTTTTATGTCAACATACATTTTAGTAAATGTTAGTTTGTACTCTGTGGTGACAGGCTGTTTGCAGTAACCTTGGGAATACTGCTCTTATCTTTTGTTTACATAACAAGTGCAAAGAAACGAGATTAGGTATTTTTCCACAATGTTTAAAAATGCCTTTTTTTCTCCCGTCTTGAACACGGGCTGAACTTTAAACATTTCAAACATATTTCTACCACTTGGAAGACATAAGGTTTGTGCTGTACTAATCATTTGCTGCAAAGTCTATCCTGGTCAGAGTAAACTTGTATTTTCATGACTATACCATGTATCTCTGGTCAAGTGCAATAGTTGTCTGAGAGGGCAGCAAGGGAAACTGAAACTAGTCACAAAACCGAGCTGGGCTAGGACTACAGACAGGATGGACAGACAGGTACTGTAGCATCCCTCTGGAGATACAGGACTCTGGCAAAGAAGTAGGCCTACTAAAAGCATTTTGATGCACAGGACTGATAGAAAACAAATTCAGCATGATTGATTGTCCCCAAAGGAAGTGAGTTTTGCTTCTATTGCCCTGTATTCATATTTTATTTCAGCCACATGATTCCAAGGTTTTTGCTTTACAGAACTTACCCTGTGCTCTCCCACCAGTGGTAGCACTATCAGAAATTATTTCAAAAGGTCACATATTAAACCCACACAGGAGTGCTGTGACCAGATTTACTGTCTGTACTATATGCATGCCCTTAAATCTACTGTTCAATTTCTCCATGCCACAGTTTCATCCATGCCTGTGGTAACAGCAGCCTCCCACAGAGGAGGTGAAGTTTAATTTGTCTCTCCGTGCCAAACCAGCAGAATAAACCCCACTGACATAAGTGCCAGACTCATTGGAAGAGCACCATACAGGTGCAGAGAGGAGATGGCAGCTCTGCAGCACCCACACACTCCTCTGCTCTGGGAAAGCTTGGTTTTCTCCCTCTCTCACAGGGCAGAGCAAGTGTAGTTGCCCCTTTGTAGGTAGGGGCTTGCCAGTTTAAAAAAAAAAAAAAAATTAAAAAGGGAATTTTCTCAATTGCACTGCAAGCAATATTTCCTGTCTCCTGCAGAGAGGAGCAGAGGTGCTGCACAGAAATGTAATGCAAATGTAAGGCTAATTAAAGATATTTGATGTGGATGTGTGACTGAAGGGAAGGATTGCTGGTACATCAGTTCCTGCTGCTAGAAATTTCTTTCAGGTCAGGTTCTGCACTCTATATTCACTGTCCAGGCTGGACATCTCCGAAGTTCCAGTTCTGCTCCTGCAGCTAGCAACACCTTCAGAGGGCAACTCCTTCAGCTTTCCTGGGAAGTTTTCTGCTTCCTAGCTGTGTGCAGGAATTAGAGAGCTACTTAATCTGTTGTGTGTGAGAGACTGATCTATCAGAAGAAGCCGGATGCAGGAGGAACAGGGACTTCATAAACCTGCCAAATAAATCTTTTCCAGCCCCAGTTCCCTTCTAGCAGCATCTCCTGGGCTTTCAACCTGTTCAGCTTCTGTCTCCTGAGGTAGGAAACTTCCTCTCCTCTCTCTTTACCACTGTTTTTGTTTTCTAGACTCTCCTACAAGAAGTGCACGTGTTTTCATTTGTTAAAGTCTTAAAATCGTCACACAATTAGTTGACCAACTGTTTGCATTTAAAGCACTGAGAAGAGAGGGACTATGGCAGGATTTCTTTGGAGCAGCCTCCAGGGACATGGCAAGATTGGCCTCATTAAATATGGTTATTTAAATTTACTCCTTCTATATCCCTGTGAATTCTGGCAAACCTTCACAAGACGGCACAGACCAGTCAGGATAGGATCGTGACTTGCTGTAATTTTGCCATCATGGCCATGCTGTTGGTCAGGTTACTTGACCCGCTTTCAGTGCTTATCTATTAAGGATATATGACTGTGGAAAAAGGATTAAAAAAGTAACAATTTCCTGTATCAGGGTTACTTTAGTTGCATAACTACCTCTGGAGGATTTTTTCCCAGAGCAAAAGGACTTTGCTAGGTATGCAGGAGACATACAGCTTCTGTTGTTGTGGCAATTGCTCAATCAATCTGACTCATTAAAAATGCCTCAAATTTATAACACCAATTGCAAACAGTAATCACCCAAACCCTCAAAACTAGTGTTTGTTCAACAGAAAAATTCAGTGCTTGTTCTCCTCAATGGACCTCTTGCTGAAGCCAGGTTAATATCAAGAAAAGGCAACATGTAACAGAAACAAATAGTCCTTCATGTTTTCAAAATGTTCTAACAGGAATGGAAAGCAGAGGGGTTCCTTCCCTCTGCCCTAAGCTAACATTCACCCCGAGGAATGCCAAAGGCAAATTACAAGTTTCCTTTAAAATGTCTGTTGTTCCTGCAGAGCTCATGTTGCTTAGAGGAATTTAAAAGGCTTTAGCTGGAGCTTTTGTGCACTGGAGCTTTTGTGTTGATAAGGCATCTTTCAACAGGAAAAGTACCCCATGAAATGTGCAGAAGTCACCACAAACATTTCCCAGCACAGTTATTTCTGCTAGCACAGTAAAATAAAACAGCAATACCCTGCAAGAGCATGGAGCCAGGGGCTGAAGAGAAGTAGGTAGAACAGAACTAAATTACTAGTATTTATTGTCACAATAAACAACTGAGTTAAAAAAATGACATTTCCCTACATACTAATAGTCATTCTTTAGTGAGACAGAGAGCTAAACTGTCTCTCCCAGCAATTATCAGTAATTGTATTTCAAAAGCAAACTTCTCTGAACACAGGAAGAATATTTTTTAGAGCTTTAAAGTTCCTTTGGTATAAATGTCATCTTATTTTTGAGAGAAAATAACTACATAATTTGTTTGATTTAGTTAAAAACCCAAAAAACAGAGCAACAGATTAATGCTAAAGCAGAACAGTAGTGATGGTCTTCAGTTTAGTTTATGAACCAGCACATTAAACCATCACCGAAGTTGGTGTTGAAGGAATTAGGTCTTAACTGAATACTCTTTTAAATCCAGAGGAAATACCCTTTGTAGTAAATGTAAGAACATAAAGTTTATCATGGCAAGAAGCCCTGCCAAAAGCTTCCAGGAAAATATTTCTGTGCTACCAGACAACCACAAGAGACAATTTTTAAGTTGCAAGAATAGGATGTTTCCCAGAGCTTTGTGCAGTTATTAGAATTTCCGTCTTAACATTTTGGGGATATTTTAAAGCATTCAAGTTCTGTACTCTTCTAAATTAAACAGAATTTGACACCTAGAATACTGAATTTTTGTCTGCTATTCACAAGAACTTTATCATCTGGGTTAACACAATTAATTCCAGTTTACTGCTTTCTCTTAGATGGGTTCTACAGGGATGCAAATTGCTGATATTGTGCCAGATTAATTTTACTTAGGAAGCCTGGCCACTCCTCTGTGTACATGGCTGAGATGCTTTCAAGCCCTTCCTGCTTTCCTCCAGTATCTGCACCTCCCAAAGAGAAAATAGAAAACCACTTTGTAGAGAGAGGGAAAGGTGTAACCCCAAACGAAGGCTTTGCAATAGTACCACTAGTGGGTTCAGCTTCAAGAGGCATTTTAAACAATAATTTATCTTTTACATCATCCAACTACTCTAACACTAATGATCCATAACACATACCTTCTATAAAAGCTGCCAAAGTCAAATCAGACCATTACCTATATACCAGCAGGCAACACAGTCTCTTCCACTGGCTTAGGACTGTGCCATCAGTGTCACTTGTAGGGGCTTGCCAGGATTATGAGACTGTTACTGCACAGAACTAGCAAACAGACTTGACTCACTTGACCAGGTAGGTGATGGCTGTAAATCACGTGCACTGTATGGACTTTACTGTACCAGAAGTTACATATGTACAATCAGGCCAAGGTGCTTCCTTTGAGATTGAGGGCTGTCATTAAGCCTTAGACTCAGACTAGGGAATACATGGAAGATTCTGGCTGTTAGAACAAGATGACAAAAATCAGATTGTCTCCTTCCAGCTAAAAGCCCACTGCTGCGTGTTTAGCAATGTCATCTCCTTCAACATCTGCCTTATTTCAATTTCCATCAAAGTCAAAACAAAGGATGATGGAGCAGGTATTTCCAGGAATCAACCCAGAGCAGCTGTGGTAGAGAAGGGGTGTGACACAGTCCCATCAGTGACAGCAGATGTTATCACGAATCCTCTCCACAGCTCCAGAGGAGGACCAAGTGGCCCCAGGCATGGGGTACCCCTGGTAGCTTGTGACAACAAACATCCTCCTCTCCCAGATCTGCCACTATAGCAAAGCCTTACCAGCAATGACTACTGTGGGTGTCTATTTTATGGTCTCACTGCTGAGTACCAGGGCAGGGCACCTGGGCTCCTGGCAGTCCTCTTACCAGCAAACTTAAGCTCTTTCAGATGGGCTCTAGCCAGTAAGAGACCTGTCAGCATTCATCTGCCCGCAAACCCCTCTGAACAACCCTGTGAAAGGAAATCAAAACACATTAAAAAAACTGAATGTGTGGTTTATTATATTTACGATGCTATTTGTCTATAGTGTTTAAATATGTCTGTCACACAGTTAACAGTAAATGAGTGTAATCTTACATGTTCAGTATTTTGATACACAGTACAGGACTACAGGTGTGGTAAAGGAGACTGGAAAATTAATATTTCCTTGATGCACGCATCAAACCTTGCAGCATCACTTAAAAGCTCAGAGTAAGGACTCAAACTGCAGTATTACAAGCACTACTAAATCAACCAAGAGACATAGCTACATTAAACATTAGAGAAACAAAAAATGACAAAAAGGTTTAATATTTAAGATTTGATACAGGATTAAAATACTAATATTTTTAATGTCCTGGTTTCAAATTAATAAATATAAAAACAATATAAAAATATACACCAGTTGATAAAAGGATGCACTGAGTAAGGTTAGAAAGCTAAATTTCACTTTCAAATGTATGCAGGTATGTCTTTAGGGAGAGGATTTCTGTGTAGCTGCGACTGGTCTTTCGGAAGAAGTCCAAGCTAGTGAGCTGTTCGATGTCACGCACACGTGCAGTGTGCATCTTAAGAAGATCTTCAACCCACTTAGATTCATCCTCCAAGCTCTGAAAAACACAACAAAAACCAAAACAACAAACCCAGGTTTATAACATGCTTTGTCAAAAATCAGCTCCAAGAGCAAATGCAACTTTCCTAAACGTTTGTTACATTTGAAAAATCTCTGTGCCCTATTCAAGAATCACTAAGGTAAATGAGTAAAAAAAAAAAGGATTTGAAACTTAACAGGCAAGATGAATCCTACAGTTTTATATACTCATTTTAGGATTGGGTTGAGACAATGACCACAGTCATCTAGGAAAAGCTGGCCCCAAGTTGAAAGGTGTTTCAGAAGAACAGCCGTATGCTTTTAGAAGATCCACTGATCACTACACATTTTTTAATCTCACAGAAATGTCTCACATATTTGTCACTTTTGTATTACCAAAGCCCAAGTGCCAAGCTGTTTTAGCTTAACCCCTACACGTTATTCTCAGTTGACCATCACATCATCTAACACAGTATTATTTTAATCTTTCCACTTTACTTTTAGGAGACCATTGCAATTCATTACATGTTTGGGACAATGGCTTATGCTGATATCTAAAAACCTCTGTTATTGAAACATATATACTATTCACTGACAGAAAAAAAGATTTTCACCAAGAATTTGCCAATTAAAAAAAAAATAATCAGCAAGACGTTGATGCCAGAGTGATTGGGGTCAGGTTGTGTGGGTGTAATTTCTCTTAGGGGACAGCTCCTGCTGCCTGCCTTGTGCCAGCACCAGCACATGTTGGAGTCATCCACAAACAGAGGTAACTCACAAGCATATCAAAAGATCAGCTCTGCAAAACACTGCAGTGACTGGCTGTTTGAGTGTGTTAACCAGCCCAAAACATGTCCCAGAAGCATTGCAGCTGGCCCTGGGGACTGCACAGCGGGGAGCAGACGTGGGAAAAGGACAAAGCAAACAGGACTTTTCCCCTTTTGGCCTCTCTGGCTGGTAGGTCTACCCTGCTGCTGGGGAAGCAAGTTAGGAATGGAGGGTAGTGTCTCTGGGTTTTCGGACTCCATGCATGCGACTTGGAAATCTTGCTGCTAAAAATCTATTTCTGGGCTTACTCCTGGTAATGAACCCACTTCTGATTGTCTCAGCAAGGTCCTCCTACAAAGTGATCCTCTCATGGATCAAGACTAAGCTTCAACAATACCAGAGCCTATCCAACACAGTAAATGTGCACAGCCCAGTAAATGGGTCACCCAACAAAAGCCAGGAGAGTGAGCTTGATTGTTTGCACAGAGAGGACACGAAGCACCAGACAGATCACAGGTGGCTGCTCTTAGGCAAACGTCCATGACCTAGTCAGCACTTGTCAGGTTTGAAGCTTCTCAGCTCCAAACCATCTTTCCTCTCCATGTCACTAGCAACTTGAGGCCCAAAACCAGGTCTGGAACAAGAAAATAAAGATGCAAACTAAGAGGGAAGGCAGCACACCCTGCTCCAGGAATGCCCCCTGCTGAGCCTTCAGCCTGGCAATCAGGTTGTCGGTCTGCAAACTGGCCTCAACAGGGTTGTTATTGCAAACATAGTTACTCTGACATTTTTGTTTGCTCCAAGCCTTCCTTCTGAGCCAGAAATCTGCATTTTGCAGAGCTCAGAGAGAAGTTCAAAGTGAGCTACAAAGCTCACTTTTTTGAATACAGTCAGTTTGCAAAAGGTCTGCAACATGAATAAATCACAGGACTGTGAGGTTGGTTTAAACCAAGTCCAGCAAGACAGCATTTGCATGACTCCAGAAAATCAGTCAACTGATCTAGGGTTTAGTTTTTCCATTCCACAACTGGCCCATGAAACCTCAGGTCAAGCAGCAAGGATTTTAAACACAGTGATCAGCTAATACAGTATTACATTACTACATAACGATGAATGAAGTGTATACATTTTAAATTATAGTTTTCTCCACCTATGTTGGTTAGTCAATGGTACAGTGAGTCTTAGAAGAAAAAAGTAACAATTGAAAATATGGGGGCAAATTGAAATAGGCAATCAATTAGGAGGATAACCTAAAATCCAGTGGAAAATGTACCAGATATTCTGTACAAGAATCTCTCTGAATATCAAATTATTATCTGAAAAGCTGAACATGATGCATGTAGACAGGCGAGTGAGGAACTTGCTTATCAAAAAAATTTAAAGGTTTTGCTGAAAGGGAAAATAGTGGCCTGGAGGGTCTAGCAGGGTTCCTTCAGCTTTGGTCTTAGAAAGGTTTTTTGTGTAATGTTTTCACACATGCTTCTTGAGCCAAGGTCATTACTGTACTAGTAAAAAGCCAGAACAATTGGGAACACCTGTCAGTGCAGAGGAATACTGGAATAGCATAGTGGAGGAGGCAGATGCAGGAATCCCTGGTATAGGATGAAGTTGGGTTATCTGACATACCGAAGAGAAAGACCTGGGTGTACTGGTTGTGCGTGAATGTGAGCCACCATTATAAAACAGCTACGGAAAAAAGCAAATCCTAAGTAGTATCAGAGGAAAAAGAAAACATTTTCATTTTGAGATCTGAGCTGCAGTACTTTATCTCATTCATGATCCAGTAAAAAAAAAAAACAACCAAACCTAAAAAAAAGATCAGACTGGAAGAGATGCGTAGGAAGACTACTACCATACTCATCCTTTCTTACAAGAGCAAAAAAGATCCTGGGTCTTCCACAAATAGAGAGAAGTATATATCTTGAGATTCATCGTAAATCATCACTAGGATAAATCCCAAAGAAGCCCAGTGAAGAACTGTTTAAACCATAGAAAAATGTTGACACAAGAATAAATGGTATAACCTCACCATGAATAAACACAGTTTAGAAATGGAACAAATTCAAATGAGAAGTGTAGTGGTGTTCTCCAGTGGCTGTGTGAAGAGAGAGAAAGTGTGTGCAGCTAGAGCAGAGTGGGAGGGAAAGCTAATATTTCTTCAAATCTTAAAAGAAAACTATGGTAAGGCTAAGGTAAGATTGTTATATTATTCCATGCATTTCGTCCATGAAGTATGGTGAGGTTTTACACAATCATTTCTTTGAAAAAATAAGATGGAATACCATGTGCAAAAGTAAGACTGATGCTGCATTTCAATGGCAAAAATTTGCCTAACTGTACTTTCATTCAAGAGCAACATTTAAATATTTTTGGAGTGGTGTTTTGCTATGTAAAATTCATAGACCAATATCTGCTAATGACCTTGTAGTAGCACTGAAGTTCCTCTCAGAACTGTAAATACACACACCATAAGTAGTGTGACCTGTAGAGAAAAGAAGCCTGGTTTGAGATGTAAGAAATCAAAGACTAAAAGAGGCCATTATTGTAAAGAGCTCATAAAAAAGATTTCAACAGTTTAAGAGAAATATGACTTGCAGTAGAGGGAGGAAAAAATAAATTACTTTGTCATAAAATGACATATGGGCAGAGTTATAAGGGCAGAGGCACTAATAACTGCCAGATTAGTAACCTCCAGATCACCAACTGGATCTTGATTCAGAGGAAAACAGTCCAGAGAAAAACCATGATGAAATATATCTAGGACTTTATAAGGCTTCTGGTGGAAGACTTCTCTGCCCAGAGCAGTTGCAAGTCTAAACAGGGGAAAGCCAGACCTGGTCAAGAGAGAGGGATACTTCTCCAAAAGTGTGGTTTTAAAAAGAGGGACCTGAAAGCAGGCGATGTTTGATGAATGAGAAAGAAACAGTGTTCCAGGTGAATTGTGTACAGAATTGGAATGACTATTTCTGCCTGTAGCTGGAACAGGAGTCTTAACTTTTTTGCCAATACAAAATTCATAACATTAATGCGTTCATTCAGGAAACGGTCTCCTGGCAGCCTAAAGTGAAGTGTCTGTGTGCAGGAATCCACACAGCTGTGTAATGGGAGAACAAGTTCAGGCGGAAGGACAAGTCTAAATACAGCTGCCTGGGGGGACTGCTGTCCTTGCACAGGGGAACTGCACTCCTGCCACACCATCAGCTGCCAGGGGTGTGTGTTACTTTCTGCTGTGCTGACCAGACCAAAGCCTACATCAACATTCTTACAGTGTAAGATCTTGTATCCTAAAGGAAGATAGGAAAGAAACCAGGAGGGTGTCTGGATGTCTCTGTAATAGGAACCCAAACTTCTCCCTTGAATCAAGGGATTCTGGAAACAGTAAGAGTTGGCACTCTACCCTTTGCAGGTTTTAGCATATATATTTAATACTGTGTGGGCTGGATGTAATCATGCTGTCTGATACACCCAGACTGCCATAGCAGATGGACTGTATTGTACCTGCATATGGAAGCTGACCTCAATAAAAACATCAGGCTGGCTACCAGGACAGTATGTCTACACATACAACCTCCCCCCAATCTGCTCTGAAGTTACACTGACAGTGTCTGCCAAAATGTAGAATTCTACAGGTTGTTTACTGCCGATCTACTGTATGTCAGTTCTTCCAGACAATTTTAGGTGCAATAATAGTATCATATTTCCCCTGATATCACAGAGGAGTGCTTTTGTCTAATGAGCTAAACATGACACTCAGCAGAGTCACTACCCCGTGCTGCCATTCAACACATCATTGAGAATTAGCTCCCAATAGTAATGGGTTTTCTCATGTCCCAGGAATATGTTTACCACAGGGCTAGAGTAGTGCAGCAGGACTTACGTTGCAACTCTCATCATTGTCAGGCCGGTGGGGAAGGATATATGAGAGAACAGAGAGTGGTCCATCACACTTGTCGGCTGGCTGAGTGAAATCCAAGCAGCTGGTTATGATGGCATAGTAGTGAGTTGGAACAGGGATTGCACTGCCTTCCACAAACCTGCAGGAATAATCCACAAAGGATGAACTTGTCTGGAGGGAGGTTACACAAAGAACATTGTCTTTCCTCTCCTACATGTGAGGACACACATACATTGTTGAGATGTGCTTGATTCCTGAACACTAGCTGAAAATGAGCATCAAATTAGCTCATACTGTGCTACAGAAAAAACCCATGCAGTGCTGAAGGGCTTCTTCAGTTCACAGACATAGAGACAAAGCATTACTGAATTAACAAAAGACCTGAGTATGTAACTCAATAGTGCTGCTCTTAAGTTCTGGAGAATTTTAGAGAAAACAGACAATGTGGAACATAATTCAACTTCCTCTCAAGGATGGACACTTAATTTCAAAGTCAAGGTGAACAGTTAACTGCTGAATTGCTGTTTCCTTATTTTTACCACTCTCCTACCTACATGGGCATTCAGTTTTAAAGAAAATAACTTTAGAAAGAGCTAGAAAATCAAATTTCCTCCCAAAAATCAAATGATGTGCAGGTAATGAACTGTTTAAGGTAAAGTCATCATTAAGAGAAGAAACAGCAAACCAATTTAAAGACAAACTCTTACTGTTTTATTTTGTCAGGTGTGTCATGTAAACCATCATAGTCATAGTCAAAGATTGGTCCACTTATAACATTGACTCCATTTCGTTCAGTGGCATATCTCTTCACCAAAACCCTTTGGAAATAGTTCCATACCTCTGTGGGTAAAAAAAAACCCAAATGAAATCAATCAAACAAACAAAAAGAAAAGAACCCTCAACCTACTCAAATTTGGGTAAGTCAAAACATGTCAAGATTATAAACAGTTTTTCTTTCCTGAAGGTAAAAATCCAGTAGACATAATTCACACAACTGTAGGGGAAATCAAAGACCAAACATTACAGAGTTATTGCAGCTTCGTTCTGTTTTGCCAATAAAACCTATTCAGACTTTTGTTCTCTGCTGACTTTTTTTCCCTCAACCAGTGATAAATGAAAAGTACGGTACCACTTCCAGGCTGGCATTGCCATAGGCCTTGCAATAGAGATTCTGCTGTTCCTTCACCAAGCTGTAGAAAAAGCTATTCATACGCTTTTGATGTCCCTGTAAACACTGTCTTTGTCTTTCTTATCTAGTTGCAGGGAACAATGCTATGGTGTTTTTTGGGGGTTTTTTGTTCTTTTTTAATTTTAAAAATAATACAGCAACATGATTAAATGCAAAACCCAAACATTTTAAAAGAAAGGGCAATACAAAGGTCATATTCATCCAGTTAAATTCTCCTTGGATACAAAATGTCTAACTTTTAAATTAGGTGCCATCAAGGATGACAAAAGCATAGCATCTCATTGCAGCAACCTTCGGGAAGAGCGTGACACTTTCTCCCAACATGCCCTCCTCAACCTTGACAAGTTAAGATGGGAAACACACTGGAATCTCCAGTTACATCATTCTTTTTGTTCTTATTTTTCCTTTTTATTTTAACTAACAGAAGTGTATAAACAGAACTTCTCAGACTTGTAAAAGTTTAACTCTTGTCTTGCCAGCTGAGATGGTCAAGTCCATGGTTCCCTGGTGCTGATGGCAATGCCAGCCTCAGAAAGCTCCCGCGTACACCTTATCCTAAGACTGCTCAGCGCCACATGCAATCCCTGCTGGGGCTGATGCACAGGGCCTCCCCCAGCAATGGTCTAACAAGAACCTCAGCTGCAGTAACCACTTGGCAGTACCACTCCTCCAGCTGCTCACTCCTCCAATGCATATGCCTTAACAATCAAAACAGTCCAAAAAGGAAAGACTCCCCCTCCCTCCCACCGCCTCAAGTTTTGTAGCTAAATCCATTCCCTGCTCCAGTTCCCAGTGCAACCACACAGAGAGCAATGCCAGGGCGATGGGGGGCCAGCCCAGGGGCATCATTCTTGTAGCTCCTGCTTTGCTCCAGCCAGTCTCACTACGGAAAAGATAGACACAGAATTACTGTCCATGGGGCTGGGATGGGACAGTGAATTACTAAAACAAAGAAGAGGAGGGGGCCTCTGCAGCCAGCACTGCCACCAAAGCCAGCACAGCATAAAACTGCCACCTCGTATTTTCCGTGCTGTGGAAAAAGATCCATATAATGAGCTTATACTTGGCTCTCAGCATTGCAACCTGCACATATGTAGTGGTTTTTAATTCCCCAAGAATCATATTAGTGCCAGCATATTTTCTCAAGGAATCCTTCATCCACTTGTGATGAAGAGGAAGGCCTCTATAAAAAATGAGCTGGTAGAGGTGGGTTGTCCTCCTGTGATTAGAATTTCAGCCAAATTTCTTAGATTAACATTAGCATAAAGAACATTTTTATGAAGTGATTTAAGAGTGGGAAATCCCCAATAATTTTGCACTCTGTAATCAGTTAAGTGCCTTTGCTCAAATTTCCAGCAAACATCACCACTTGTTCCTACTCAGAGGCTTTTCAGTTAAAAACACTCTTTTCTGGTTAAAAAGAAAAAGGCTCCCATAGGCTTTGATGTTTATCCAAAACCTCTCTGGCCTAAAATCTGAACTGGAAATCTCACAAGAACAGGCTCTTGAGATTCTTCCAAGGCTTCTCAATCCCTGCCAAGCCAAAAATGCCACCAGAATAGCCTGATGGCTTTCCTACCTCTTGGCAAAACTAGAGAGAAAACGGATGTGCAGACAAAAGAAATGTTAATACTGTATCCCTGAAGCACTGAAAGTTTCAGTCAGGTTTAAATCATTCCTCATTTTCCATAAATTTGTTTTCTTTTTTCTTTATAGGTAATAAATATGTTCCGTCTCCCTTTAAGGGCATGGAGAGAAAAATGAAATGTAATCACTTGTTCCTGACCTACAACAACACGCTAAGGGCTCCCAGGCTTGTGCATGCTCTCAGGCTCCAGTTGAGAAGTAAAAACACATTGTCTACACTAGCTTGGGCTGCAGACAAGAAAATCTCAATGGTGTTACAGAAAGTGAATTACTGTGTCATGAAGCAAAGTTGCTGACCTGTCTGTGCTTTTACCTTAGCCCAGCACCAAGGAAAATAAACCTTTCTTAAGATTTCAGCCTTTCTTGCAGTATTTTGCCTGCCCATACCTAAAACTATACAGTAGTGACTATACGTGTAGGTGACTACATGTATTATCTGCTGGCTACAGGTGACTGAACTTTGTGTTCTAAACTTCTCCCGTAATCCAACACACGTTAAAAGAGTGCTTATTGGGAAAGAGAAGTATAGTCATGGAAAGGGCACTTACTTTTGAAGGCAGGATACATTGGAATGATATTTGTTATTAGAAAAGCATCATATTTTGCTTCTGCAGAGGAACTTAATTCTGAAAACAGTGAAATAAAAATATTAATAAGATGAAATATAAGAATTTCAAAGAATATAAAAATGTTTTGAAAATGGTTTCAGAGATTAACCACCAGGAATACTGTAATCTAAACAACAATCTGAATGTTATATTAAGAAGCACACACTACATTCACAAAATTTGTCTTTAATGTGACAGCTGAACATGGAAAGGAAGGATCCTGTCTTTGCTTCAACTGTCAACCAGTTCACAATATTTTTATATAGCTTTATATTGTTGTCTCGAAAGTCAGCTACTGAGTGAGGAAGACAGAGCAATGAAATTCACAGCTGTGAGACAGTTGTGTCCCTCAAACATTTACTAATCCCAGAAGATCCTTGCTGCAAAACGGAACCAATGCGACTGCACCAGGAGAATCCAGGACACTCATTTATACAGGGTTTCTACTAGCACTATTTCTATAGGATGGTAGAAATGTTTATAGTATGCAGCAGTCTAATTTGGATTTATAAATTAAAAACATGTTCATCTTACTGCTGTTTGAATTCCAAATTAATCTGTTTATATCTGGGGGCTGTGCCTGGAGTATGTTCGTACCTATGGATTTTCTCTAATAAAAAACGAAAATTACAAAATCTCTAGGTATTAAACAGCTATCTAAACTTACGAGGAGGGAAAAGGAAGCCATAGGAGAGCTGTTTGTCGCCTCTGTAGGCTGCACAGCTCTGACTGTTTCCTGGAGAAATGCGCAGGTCAGGCCTCACACAGCTGGACAGGTGCTCCGGGACACCTGATACCTCTGCCTGCATTGAGAAACACAGACAGAAACAACAAAAAGAGTAATTTCAGCTTTTATAGACAAAAGAAATCTATTTCATACGGTCAACAGACTATATGGAAGGCCTTTTGTGCCTTCCATAAAATAAACCACTTAGCTATACAACTAACTCCCACTCCTGCATTTGCTGCAGAGCCTCTTCTTCAGGTAGCAAAAGTCACCATGGGAAATAATTCAAATGAAGTCACTCATGATAAAACAACCCCCCTTTGAACAAAACTTAAAAATAAAATTAAAACAGGAACAGAAATATACAACCCTTCTGCCCTAAAATTCCTCCCTCATGAAGGAAAAGAAGAATTTGGGCACTGTTTGCAATGGTACTTGACATAATTTCTGGTGGGAAAATCTTCATGGGAAGGGGAATTTTAGGACTTCAAGAACACAGGTACCAAAGAAATTTCCCTGGGATTTTAAGCACTTTTTCAAGAGGAAAGACAGCACTAACCTGTTTGGAAATAGTGTAGGATGTCCAGAGAGGCATCAGGAATGTTTCGCTGTAGCCACTTTCAAAGTCATGGTGATGCAAGATGTTGTATTTTGTGCGGTACAGTACTGCAGGGCGCCCATATAAAAGATGCTTCTCTGCAGATCAGAAGTAATTACAGTTACATTTATTACTGAAAAACTTAAAGATGAAAAAAAAAGGGGGGGGGGGGACAGGGGCAGGTTTCTATCACATGCTGATTTTTCAGTCAGCATTAATGGGATACTGACCCTGAATAACTGCTAAGAAAATCTTGCAACAGACAGAGCAGCAGCTCTTCAATAGTTCTGGTTGGGATCCTCATTCCAGGCTCACAACCCCCTTTGGGATTAAAATTCCATTCTAACCCTGAAACTTTGTTATGGTCATAGCATGGAGAGAGAGGTCTCCAAACACAGGAGACTCCTCAAGGATCCCTGTGTCCATATCTCAGTCACACATGAGGTGATATGCATTTTTTTGTAGCTTTACATCAGTTCCTATTCTAGCAGTCCTGCCATTCCTCTCTGGACTTTCTCTGTTTCCCTATGTTTTTTGTAAACTCTCTCTCAAAAGGGAGGCAGAAGTGGTCACTCATTAAAAGAACAGGTTTTTTCCCCTTGACTGATACAGATTTTGTTCTGAAGACTGGTGTGCTATTTTTTTATTAGTAATATCAAAGAAAACAAAGAAAAAAACCCTTTTTCCTAACTTTGGCTACAGAGACACCTCCAGTTCTGTAAACTTGCTTTTCTGCTCTCTCAGTGATAAGTTGCAGTTAAATGTCCTTAGATAACTCTGACAAGCTTGCTTATAAAAAGACAAAAACGTTGAATGAGATAGAAGAAAAATAAATTTCCTGGCTAATCTTGAACTGCCCTGGACAGGTCATTGATTTTGATAAACCTTTTGGCAAAAACATTTGGCTTGCTTTTAGAAATTAAAACCTAGAAACAAGGAAAGCAGCCTAACACAGTTTACAGATAGGCATTTAACCTGAAAGAAAAGGGCATGTTTTATTAGTGTTTGAGTCCAAACAGAGGATGTTTTCACAGGGCACAAGAAAAAAAGTAGGAAAAGCCTAGTCTAAGGATAGAGATTATAAACTTGCTTTATTCAAAAGAAGCTGAAGTAATCTTTTTCTTCTGCATGTGAATAACAACATGGTGCACTGTGTGGGAGAAGGGAACTAACAAATAAATGCAGGAAAGTCTGTAAACAGGTGCTACAGCCTGTCATGAAGTAAAACAAAATAACTTGTACCTTGCAGAACTTCTTGTGGTTTAAATAAAGGGCTCATCATTCCATTTAGCAATAAACTGATGACAAACTAACAAGTGTAATTGGTTTAAATGCTTACATCTTAAAATATACCAAAAATACTCTTTTTATATTACTACAGTGAGGAAGCATCAAAACTATAATCCAAAATGGAGATGTTGAGATACCCCAGACTACAATGGCAAGAGTGTTTTTTCCTGATGCCAGAAATTGCCACAGCAAGGTGGAGCCCTTCATTAATTGGAAAAATCCGTTTAACAAGGTAAAAGCCGCAGAAAGGCAATTTAACTCACATAAGATAAATAACTTCACCTTTAGAAACTAAAGGATAGGCTGCATTGACTGTTCACAACAGAAAAACTGAAAAAACACCCTCATAAAGGAATCAAAGCAAATCTCCTTAATCATCTGAGCAATGAAATTTGAGATACCTCAAAAATTCACGTCTAAACTCAAAGCTTCAGAATTTGCTAGTTTGGACAATTGCTATGGTAAGGAAAATGTTGTGAATTGTTATGTTGAACTGGATCACAACTGTGAGAAGCTCTGCCTTGATTTGCCTTTCTGTCAGCAGTTCTTGTCCCCTCCTCTCTGCTCCTATTGCTGCCCTTTAATTTGGACCACAGTCCTGGTGCATCTGAGAGTGAAGCCACATGGAAATCAGCACTGGAATACATCACGGAGGCTGCAGGAATGAGGAGCAGGGAGAGCAGGGGATGCTTTCTCCTGAGATTAACATTGACTTGAACACTGAAGAGGGATGGAATTGAGCTGAGTATCCTGAACCATCAAAACACTTGTTTCACTGGGTAATCTGCATCCTAAGAAACAAGCACTAGAGACCTGGTCAGGGATTGTCAAAGCAGCTGTAGCATCCTTTCTAGGTGAAGCCTAAGCCTGAACAACACTGATAAAACAGCACGCAGATGTGGTCTACATTTTTTTCCCAATTTATAGCTTGTGGTTGAACGGAGCACTGCCTCATGCTCCCTCTCCTTTCCTCGTGACTCTGCTTCCACGTCTGAGTTTAAAACATCTAAAAGTAATGGAATAGAAGAACTAAAATTTTTATCACTGTGAGTGACACTTTAGTCCTGGTAACAAGACAGATAGTACGCATTTCCTCACACGAGCAGCTCTTCATCTTGCCCACGTATCTCATGAATGCCTGTGTGCTATTTCGACAGTTACTTGAAAAGACAGTTTACTACACATTAACTAAACCAAAACAGGAGTTGCTCTGTTATTAATGACACAAAGTAATTTGCAAAAGAAAACAGAAGTAGATTTTACTGACTGAGGCACAAGGCTCTTACCTTCTGTTCCCTTCACATGAAAGCGCTTGTTGAGTTCATCCAATTTGTTCTTCTCAAGAACAGAAAAAAGGAACAAGATTAGGATCACTGGAACATTCTGACATCTTGTTTTACTAGGCATCTAGCAAAGCAAAACTAGTGCTATAAGACACTGGTGATTTTCTTGTCTCCTTCTTTACAAAAAGCCATAATTGTTCCAAAAGGGCAGAAACACTTCACAGGAAGGATATGTGGAATTCTTATAGATCAAACCCTCTCAAAACAAATAAAATGGCTACAAATTTACTAGAAACTACTGCTAATAGTGGAAGCTTCCATAGATCCTAAACACTTACCTTGTCATCACATGTACATCCTATATCAAAATCTGATGCAGAAGGTAGGGCTACAGGATACAGAGGTTTAGCAACTTCATCTGGCACAGTTGGTTTATAAACATTGGCTCTCAGCAGGTGATTTAAACTTCCATGAGTGCCATTATTGGGAGCAGGCTTTAATCCAAGCAGATCTATGAAATGACCAAAGAAATATGAATGATGATTAGATTTCAAATATGTATTCACAACAACTCTACTGAGTCAAGCTATTTATTAGTAATACTGTTTACACTCACAGCATGTTAATGAAAACTTTTAATGTAATAAAAATACGGATCTTTTGTCCAAATCATAAAATTTCAGATGCCACATGAATAGTATTTTTGCCTTTGTGACAAGAAGGTTAATTTGCATCAAGACACTGGAAAACAAGTTTTATTGTAACTACTCCTTCAGCTTCCAGTGCAAACCCTGCTGTCAATGTGCTGACTTTACACTAAACGTCTGCAACACAGTGATTTATAAATAAGGGATAATTACCCCTTAGGTATTACATGTTTGGGGGAAAAATTACACCTTTGAAACACCTTGAAAGTTGTATTGTGAATTACACCTTGAAAGTTTTATTGTGCTGGAAAAACAGTATTAAAGATCCTAATGAATATCTGTATACATCATCAGGTTCTTTTTCTTGGCTTCAGTATAAATTCAGGAAACAGAATCGTACCAGAAGATGCCATAGAAAACTAAGTGATGAACCTGAGCTGCTGCATGAGACATGTAGATGCAGAAGCAGTCTCTGAACAGAAACCTCCTTCCTAGACTGCTGAGATGTGCACACCATATATTTTAGTGATATCCATTTGATCTCTGTCAAGCTGCACCCATCAAAATCCCCTTTATTGGCCAGCTGCTAAAGTGGAGCAACCTGAGGCCTCTGAGAAGTGCCTTCAGCCCACCTGGTAAGTGCTTGGGAAAGGGGAACCAGGAAAAGAACACTGGGAGGGACTCAGGGCATGAGCTCACAGTGCCTAAATGAAGCCCTGCTGGCCAAAACAGCTTGCTGCAAGTTCTCAGGCAGGCAGCTTACCACACATGACGTTGTAAAGTTCAATGTTTTCAAAAGGAGGTACTTTGGTCTTGTACTTGAAGGTAGGGCCATAACCTATAAAGACAGTCTTAAAAAAAAAGAAAAAAAGAAAAAAAAGAAAGGGAAGAAGAATACAAAAGAACAGGTTTTTTCACTGAGTATTTACATTTCAGAGACCTTCACTTTCTTCTGCCTTCAATGACCCTCCCACAAAGGTTACTGCGTGGCTCATACCTGCATGCTGTTTATCTTGTTGTCATAGCCATGGTCTCCATGGAAGAAACATTTTCCTGTTGGTTTCTTGTAAACGTCCACAGCTTTCCTGAATTGAAAAAGTATTAGAAGATTTCGTCAAAGGTGGCTGACCTGACGATATACTTTGGGAGAAGGAAGCATAACGTTACAGGGCAGTGCATAGTTTATCTTTCTTGAATAGCAGTAGTGGAGACTGCAGACTTATCCAGCATCTCCAGGGTTTCTCCCTCTGTTCCCACTCTAAGAAGGTGCAAAACTAAGAGACAACTCTTTTCATTGATAAAAACCTTAATATCGATTATTTTCTCTGACTTTCTCATGTCACAAAATCTCCTGCATACTGGAGGTGTAGGATCATACTATTCCAATCCTCAAAAGACCAACAGAGGCTTCTCTAAAGCACATTTGTGATGTTACAATGCTGCAAATGTCATACAATGCTATAAAGTGCTTTCTCCTGTTTGCCTTCAATAAACAAAAATAGAGAGCAGAAAGAAAGCTGAAAGGACAAGAGAAAGATTTTCATGAAGAAAAATCGCTGAGATAATAAGTGCTGTACTATAGGAATGCTAATTATCAGCTTGTTACTGAGGTGGGTTTTTTTACAAAATAAGTGGAAAAGTAAGTATTGTGTCATAGGAATTATAATTACCAGCTTGTTTCAAAGTACTTTTTTATAGTTTTATGGGGACATGTGCAGGCAATACATGTAGTGGACCACATTATCCTACAAATTAATTTCTCTATCTGCAATAAAATAATGCTCAGCCAAAGTCTGATTTTGGCCTTGTAAATTACTAGAGTTACAGCAATCAGGTCTGTGGCTACCATTTTCCTGTCTGTGAACACACAATGAATTACAGTTACGTTAACAAATTAATTATTGGTGGATGAGATTTCTGAAAATTAATAAAAAAACAAAGAAAGTCTGATGCAATTAATAAGAAACTGCTAAATTTAAATCAGACTGGGCAATCCCATCAGTTCCAGCAAAATTCTTAAACCTGAAACTTTTACAGGCCTAAAATTCAGAGTGTGATTCCTTGGAATGTGCACAAACCCCTTCCACAGTGACTGCACGGGGCAGCCAGCCAGCCAGTGGAGCTGTGCAAGAAAGCAACTGAAGTTTCTCATTCACTACTTCAGCAGAGTGTTCCTTGCATAATTCATGGAAAGATAAGCACAGATGTCAAAAGGCACTTACAACACACTGTTTGCCTGGCAGCTATATGGGCAAAAAACCCCTACCATAATTTAAAGCTCATAACAGACTAGCATGAGCCAAAAGCTGTGTCATCTTCCAAGAACCATTGAATCAGCTTCATGCATAAAGACTCAACTGTTTTCATAGTGTAATACACAACATGTGTCAAAAGAATATTAAAACAGAAAGCCGTGCACAGTTCATAAACAAAGGCAGCTCCTGTTCACTCTAGTTATGTGCCAACTTGGTTTTCCTCACTCAATTTTTAGATTTAAAATTATAAAATATTAAAACTTAAAATTAACATTTGATATTTAATATTTAAAACTAAAGTTAAACATGTTAAAAATTGCCCATATTTTATAACTGAAAATTCATATGGGGAAGAGCAAACCAAACCGGAGTTTTCTCTGAGCTAAAACATCCTGGCTTTCCGTGGATTTGAAACACAATACACTGCCAGCACAGCACTTCGATGGCCACCCTGTCATACCCTTCCACATGTTCTCAGGCATTCACCCATTCTGGCAATATCTCCAATTTCTTTCCATTCACCTGTTGCATCCACTCAGACTCTTGTTCCTTAACATCCCCTCACCACATAAGCCTGCCCCTTCCTCCCACATTCCCTGCTCCCCAGTTGAGCTCTTCAGTCAAAACCCACAAAGCTGCTTGAGGAAATCAGTCTGGGTTTTTACCCTCTATCCAGTGACTGCTTTTCCCAAACTTTAAAATATTTTGTGTTCTGAACCACATCCTCCCACACCAATTGTTATTGAACCCCACGAGGAGTTAGAAACTCCTCTTGCTCACAGGGTACAGGTACACGAGCAGGATGCCAGCAGACAGGGCAATCCCTTTTCCTCAGAGAAAAGGACTGAAAATTGGGATGGAAGCAAAAGCAAGGGTTTACCTCGCCACGTGCCATTTGCGATCCACCAGTAAATGAACATCCTCAATTCTTCGGTTGTAAGCATAGTGCAAGCGTTTGGGCAAGTGCTGTTTCAAGTAAGGCTTGAAGTGCTGGTCTGGCTTTCTACACTGAAATATAAATGGTTACAAATGACACACTGTCAGTAGCTTAAGGCACACATAAAACCTTCAACTACAGAAATCAAGTTGTTAAGGTCATCACTGGTGGTGTCTTGAAAACAAAGTGTACATCTAGAGTATGTAGGCCAGTTATTTCTGTGCAGTACTTAGTTACACCCAGGGACCTGGGAGTCATTCAAAGATATATTTGAAAAGCTTCATTCTTGTGACAGTCTTACTGGAAACATCATCAAAAACATTACACTTACTTAGCTCACAGATAAAGAATTTTATTCTAACTGCATCAAAGTTAAGTTTCAGAGGAAACCTGAATGCTCAAAAATATATCTCATATGCATGAGATATATTTAAAGCCATCTGGTTACAAAATTTGGGTTTGTTTTTGTTTTATTTTAAACACTTTTCTTCCATTAAAAGCTAGTGAAGTTGAAGGCTATCAAATGCACTTTTTCAGCGTCTTCAAAGTGCCAGTAAAATATTTACCCTTAAAGATTACTTTCTATTTCTGAAGCAATGAGTAAACAGATTCAATTCAGGGAGTAAAGATACTCCAGCAGATTCTGTGTCTGCTTCCCCCAAAAAGGTTAAAGAAGCTACTATAGCAGCAAGCAGTGGAATGTATGAAAAACGTTAATGTGTACTCATGGAAGGCACCATTTAACACTCTTCATTCATGGTAATTGTTTGTTTTCCTGCCTAAAGAATGAACAGAGAAAGCTGCATAACACCACAAATCAAGATGTGAACAGGGCAATACAGACAGATAATTCCCAGTCCTAAGTACTTACTGTAAGGTTGGCAACAATCACTTTAGGGTCATCTGTTAAGCAAAGCAAAAAAAAGACAAAAATACAAAAGATTAAAAATTCACAGAAGAAAACACAAGGTTTACATAAGCATACTTCCTAACACTGATCTTTACTAGAAGTACTCTGTATATATCATCAAATTGTTTAGGTTGGAAAAGACCTTTAAGATCATCAAGTCCAATCATTAACTCTGTACTGCCAAGTCCACCACTAACCCATGTCCCTAAGTGCAAAATCTATGTGTCTTTTAAATACCTCCAGGGGTGGTGACTCCACCACATCCCTGGGCAGCCAGTTCCAGTGCTTGACAACCCTTTCTGCAAAGAAATTTTCCTAATATCCAATCTAAACCTCCCGTGGTGCAGCTCCAGGCCATTTCCTCTTATCCTGTCACTTGTTACACGGGAGAAGAGCCCGACCCCCACCTGGCTACAACCTCCTTTCAGGCAGCCGTAGAGAGCGATATGGTCTCTCCTGAACCTCCTCTTCTCTAGGCTGTACACTCCCAGCTCCCTCAGCTGCTCCTCTTAAGGCTTGTGCTCCAGACCCTTCACGAGCTTTGTTGCCCTTCTCTGGACACACTCCAACACGTCAATGTCTTTCTTGTAGTGAGGGGCCCAAAGTTTAACACAAGATTTGAGGTGCAGCCTCACCAGTGCCAAGTACAGGGGGACAATCACTGTCCAGCTCCTGCTGGCCACACTGTCTCTGATACAAGCCAGGATGCCATTGGCCTTTTTGGCCAGCTGGGCACCTGTTTCATGTTCAGCTGCTGTCAACCAACGCCCATAGGTCCTTTCCCACTGGGCCACTTCCCAGCTACTGTTCCCCAAGCCTGTAGCCCTGCCTGGGGTTGTTGTGACCAGCCTGCAGGACGCGGCACTTGGGCTTGTTGAACCTCATACTGTTGGCCTCAGCCTATTGATTCAGCCTGCCCAGATCACTCTGTAGGGCCCTCCTACCCTCTGGCAGATCAGCACTCCCACCCAGACTGATGTTGTCTGCAAACTGATTGAGGGTTCCCTTGATTCCCCTTATCTAGATCATCAATAAAGGTATTAAACAGAACTGGCCCAAATACTGAGCCCTGGGGTACACTCTGGGCCCAGCCATCCAGCCAGTTTTTAACCCATTGAAGTTGCATCTGTCCAAGCCATGGGCTTCCAGTTTCTCAAGAGAATGATGTGGGAGACAGTACCAAAGGCTTTCCTAAAGTCCAGTTAGAATTCATTCACAACCTTCCCCTCATCCACTAAGCAGGTCACCTTATCACAGTAGGAGATCTGGTTGGTCAAGCAGGACCTGCCTTTCCTAAACCCATGCTGGATGGGTCTGACCCCTGGTTGTCCTGCACATGCTGAGTGATGGCTCAGTGATATGTAGTTGCTTACTGGTGTTCTCACTGCTTTATGATTGGGCCTTAGCTTAATACTTATTCTATTTTCTGAAAACACATACTTCCAAGACTTCTGACTGTTATTCTTTAAAATAAAAAATTATCCTGAAACACAATTACTTTCCTTGAAAAATTTTCAAAGCACATTTGAATGCAACAATGCACCCTGTTAGAAGCTGTAAGATAAATATGTAGCATTTTTTGGTCACTTGGAACATCTGACTGATTTCATAGACTACTGCTGAGTAAGTGAGAAGCTGAAGTAAAATATTCTGGATAAGTCTTTGGACTATTAAAAGAATGTGCAAGATGCAAAAAGCCCAAAACCAGCAACAGTCCATACTGTCTTCTTCTGGAGAGTGGGAGAAAGTATTTTTCAGTCCTGGGATTAAAAAACAGGCTAAAAGAAAATCCTAGGAAGTGAAAATCTCTTCTTTAACTACTATTGTTTTGATTGCTTAAGACATGATCTTGCCAAGCTTGGAATGGGCTCTACTGAACCTCAGAACACAAGCTACAGGTTTTTTCATTGCGAAGGTATGTTTGCAGTACCGAGACAGTATTATGGAACAGGAAAATGCAGGAGGAACAAAAAAGTTGGCAACGTGCCATTTAAGGGGGTAAACCCCAGTTCTAAAGCTAAGAAACATGCTTCTTTGTTCTATGTTCAAAAATTTGTAAGCAATTGCAAATATTCAAAGTAGGAAGCTGTGGACAGGGGCCAAAAAAGGAAAATGCTATTGCGGGAAAACCAGCGGTGTGACTCAGAGGTCAGTGAGACAAACTGATCTTTTTGAAAGATATTGCCATTCACCCGCCAAGGAAAACTTATTTTTCTCAGCAATTTAGGAATTCAAGATTGAAAGATCTTTAAAAGACTTCTCAGAACTGTAATTTGTTTTCAGTAGACTGTGAAATGTAGGAATTCAGTCTTTATGGTAGTCTACTAGGTTTGAACAACATGTGCACTATTTTCAACAGATCTTTACACACTCGTCATGTATTCCTCAAGCATAAATACCCAGGTATATAAGTTTATAGTAAAATAGTAGTATAAATAAATCACTATCTAAGAAAGTTTTACCACATTCTTATTATTACTGCTACTGTTATCAAAGTATTTAATCTTCAAAGATCAACTTTTCTGTGAAATTTGTCCTCAACTAGAGCATATCCAAAGTGTTGTGAAGGGACAGGTGGCTCTCCCAGCTATCTGATCTTCCCCTCTACCAAAAGTTGTCACCCTTGTAGCTCTACTGCAAAAAACAGGTACTTACGATTAGTTTATGAGCTATACAGTTTGCATGGTAGCTTAAACTGCTGGCAAAGCCGGTTTTGCCCTGGTACACTGAGCCAGAGCAGCCATGGTGCTGGCACAAGCCCTGTCCTGGTACTGCTGCCCTGGAGGTGGTATTGCTCAGGAGCAGCAGGAGGGCAGCTGGGTCAGTAATGCTTGAAATCACAGAGTTAGCTTCACCAAAGGATTCCTGCCTGAGCCTTGAGTCATTTAATCAAAGATCAATTAATCACAGAGACTAAGTCAGGGTGAATTTCTAAAAGCATGTTTTAAAAGAACAAGTTTTAATATCAACATTGGCCCTGAATGCATACTCTAAATCTTTCTTCTATCACTCAACATCTCCAGTTTGTTGCTGTTTAGCAACCCGCACTACTTCTCATCTATGCCAAAAGTTTGATAGAACTACTGAATTCAAAATTAGCAATTCACTTTTTTTTCCTGTTAACTCAAAATGTATGAGATGCTTTTTTTATATCCAATCTGTGCAGTGCTCAGATCCTCTAAGTCCATTTTTTGTTGACAGGGGGGAGAATTGCATGAATAAACTCACAAGGACACATAAGCTGGCACGTGAAGCTGGCTTGGAGTTCCCACTCCTACTTGATATATAAGAGTGGGGTTTAACTCAGAACATTTCAGCCATCCACTTGGTAGCTCTAGCACTGTGGGGTCTGTGAACTACAGAATGGGAAGGGAGCAAGCAGCTGGTGAGCAGTGGGATTCCCTCTAAAATTCCTGCCAACACATTGCAAATTAACACTCTTTGGACAACATCAGTCCAAGGAAGGAATGAAGCCTAGTTCTCAGGATATAAGAGAAATGATTACATTAACTTACACTTTAGGTTATTGCTAGGTCTAGGGCGAATTCGCCCTAAAGATCCAGGCAGCAAAATTATATCATCCACATTAGTGAGATAGTTGCTTAAAAATTCAGTTCTTTCACAAGTAGTGTCTTCCATCCCTGCAGAAGGAAAATGTAAAATTTATCCAGCCTGATAACAAGCACGTTTTCCAGAACAGCAAAAAAAAAAGAGACCCCAAACACCCTATATATTATTTTGGATGACTAATCTTATTCTTTACAGCCATCTAATTCCAACATAATACACTGGTAGGAGTCAAACTGGGAGTGATTTTAGCACTTGCCTATACAAGAGAAATACCAGTCTCAGAGTCATAGAAACAGTCACCACATATACCATGTGTGCACTGACACAACTCCAAATTAAGCTCATGGAAAAATCAAAGTCTGTTTCTAGTTTAGTGTACTACTTTGGGGATTATTTCTTTTTAAATAAGCAATTTTAAGAGAAATCACACACAAAAGGTATTGTCTGTTGGTGGTCTGTTCTAAGGCAGCTGCAGATAAACAATTTTCTCTTGCAGCCATTTGTGGTGGGGAGGAATGTATTGCCAGACACAGAAGGTTCTCAGCACAAAACTGCCACCTCTGGAAATCCTTCCTGCCCCTTACCTTTCTCTCCCCACAGACAGAAAGGAGGCATATGCCATTTTATTGCTGATATTAGTGATTCCTGGGAGATTTTCATGAACAAATATCGAAATAGAACAGGACCTTTAGTGGCATCGCTAAAAAAATTATATAAAATCAGGTTTCTCTCAAATATGGTTGCATTTTTCTTTAATAAAACTCTTTTTATTTTTGCCTTTGCTAATATTTACTATTTCTTATATCATAATGTTTCTTCTGATGTCTGAAAGAATGAGACCTACCAAATAATATCTCCTCTTTTAGGTGCCTCTCCATCTGACCATGAAATATCTTTTTACCTCCTTCCTCCATTATTTTGATGACTTTTCCATCCAAGCTGAACAGTCTCCTAAAGATATTCCAGTTTTTCTCCTAGTTGGATAACTCGACCCCTTAATTGCGATGGAAATTCCTTAATCTAAAGTCCTACTTCTCTCCTCACTTACAGGAGAACAGGGCTTTTAAATATTTTCCTTCCATAAAAACTGACAAAAATATTACTCTAGGCACATTATAGGCTTCCGAAACATGCAAGAAGAGCTGCACTTGGATGTGATATCAGAAATTCCAGGATTTAAAAAGCTCTAAGTGAAGATATAAATACCCAGATCACTGTTATGAAAGTCCACCAATGACAATTAACAGGTGAGCTGAGTGGCCAGTCCATACCAACTGGCTCATTTGGGGGTGATAAACTACCAGGAAAAAAAAAAAAAACAGCACAAAAAATATTTTAAATATTTCATTTAATTTATTATATCTACAGCTACATTGCTTAAGCATTTATTTACTGATAAATATTACAGTTTAAAACTTACCATGATCTCCAACAAATATGACATTGACACATCGATGTAGTTTCAGCTGTTTCAGACCATCCATTAGCTGTCCCACTGTCTTGTCAATCTCTCTCAGAGGATTCACCATCATCTGTATCAGTATGCAGAAAGAAAAAAAGAGTTAATTCTGTCATTGTGACGTTCCTGCTACAATTGGTGGTCCTTTGGCAAAACTCTGGTAGGAGTAACCATCCAGGTCAAGAGGCAAAGCCTTGGCTGAGCTGTTACACCCACAGCTATCATACCATTTCCTTTTGTATATCCGGACCACGATTTCATCATGAGAAAACCCTGCTGAGATGCTGACACAAGACAGCAAAAGATCTTTATGGCTGATCCTGGGCCTCCTGTGAACATGTGTACAGTTGGTAAAACCATGTATAGAATGTAGGAAAGCACACATGACTCTGGGGTTCAGTTTGTTTCTTATAAATAAGAGTATTTTTAAAGGGCTATTTTATGTGAATGGTTTAGTCAAAGCACAAACGTGAAGCTTTGGACTTGGGATTCACATGCTGAGTCACTTAATTAAATTCAATTCAAAGGACATCTGATACTTGGATGCCAACATGCACATCACTTGAGTAGCACATGGGGCTCAGAGGGAACGTTCTTCAGCTTCAAAGCCAAGAGTTTCCAACAGCTCAAATGACAGTTCTGGCCAAATTGTCAACAGGCCCCAGAGGGAGGACACAGATACAATACTGTGACTTCTTTATTTAAGTTTCTTCTTCATTAAGAAAAAAACCAGAAAAGAGCAGGATACAGGATTGTGTTTTCAGCTTTAAGAAAATGAAATCTTTTTTACCAGATGGCACAGAGGAGGGAAAAGTATGATTTTTAGGCAGAGGACTCAGATTTTGTTTTGATTTTGAGAAGAAAACATTTGTTTGTCACTATATGGCAACTTCTTCCTCACTCATCTGTTTGATTTGGCTGATCCAAGTATCCACAATAAAAAGTCCTCCCAGGGACAACAGGAATTATAACAAACTGTGGATGAGAAAAAAAACCTAGATTTTGGCAGAATTTTCCAAAATGAACACCATGTTAGTGTGACCCAGAAACATATGGTTCAGTAATTCTCCCTCTACCTGAGTCATTAAGAGATAGATGTTAAATGAGTCTGATAGGTTATAAGATGAGATAGGAAATATCAACTCCCATATGGCACTATAAATACACAGAGAAGTGACTTATGAGAGAAGGAATCATGGCGGGCAACAGAAGGAACAGTTTCTGCAACATATGGAAGTGTTTCAGACAAAGGGTGAAATTTTGAAACATTTTAATTCGGGAAAGCCTAAGTAGTCACTTTAGTAAAAACTTTGAAACAGTCAAGTTCAGAAGAAAAGAAAATTGTTTACTTCAGGATTCTTCCACTCTCAAATTAAAAAATTTCTTCTACAAATGGGAATTTAATTTTTATGAAACTATTTATACAATATCAATCATGTAAGAAAATAAAATATTTACTCAGAATCCGAAGCTTATTCAAGGAAGTTGGAAATCCATAAAATCATCAAATATACTGAGCTGGAAGGGACCCATCAAGATCATCAAGTCCAGCTCCTGGCCCTGCACAAGACACCCCAAGAATCACACCATGTGCCCAAAAGCATTGTCCAAATGTTCCCTGAACTCTGTCAGGCTTGGTGCTGTGACCACTTCCTGGGGAATCTCTTCCAGTGCTCAACCAGTCTCTGGGTGAAGAACCTTTTCCTGATATCCTCCCCTGACTCAGCTTCATGCCATTTCCTCAAGTCCTGTCACTGGTCACAAGAATGAAGAGATCAGTGCCAGATGGATTCCCCATTAATGTTTACTTTTGTCAGCAGGCTTCAGGCTTCTTTTAGAAATAATACTGATAAAAAAATAGAGCAACAATTATTACAGAGATTTCAAGTGAAGGTAATTTTGTTTAGCTACTCTCTTCAGGAATTTATCTCCTCTTACAGCTCACATTCTTTCCCAGATGTAGCTTTCAAAGAGTTATTGGCAAACAAATAAAACTCTCGCATCTTTCTTCACCTAATATGTTAATATCAAGACTTTGGAAGACTGTACAGAAATATTTTATCTTTCAAGATGTATGGATCTCTAAGATGGTGCTACAATAAAGAGTTGGTAGCACTGTGAAAGCATCCCCACAAAAAAAGCTATTGCCCCACAAAAAAAGCTATTGAGAAGAATGTTTGACGCCTCTTGTAGGATACTGTAGAAAGTCAAGGCTTTTGTTTCAAGCTTAAAGGAGAAATATGTAGGTTGTTTATTTGAAAAGGTTTTTAATTATATAGTTAAATTTCTGAAATTAAAATAACACTGAAGCAGTCTATAACGCCTCCTAGTGTGTTAGTTAGTGCCAGGTGGAGAAAGATGGTACACTAAGGAATACCCTTTACATCCACTTGCACTTCTTCTTAACAAAGCAATTTTTATTTGACATTTTCCTTGTGAAAACAGAGTAGTGTACCATCTCTGTTGCAAATACAGCATTCAGAAATCACGTAATCAAGAATCCCTTAACCTCCAAAGTGACAAAATTACTTTAAAATGTATATTTTTAAAACAAATGCTCTTTTCCTTTTAGATTTTATGAGTCACATTTTCCACAACCATCATGATTAGACATAAAATCTTGAATAATCATGATGCTCCTATGAGCTGGGAGTTGAGGAGGCTATAGACTATTGCAGAATTTGTAATAGTTCAGAAGGGTTAGCAACAGTGGTAGTGTCTTCCTGGGGATTTATCTGACATTGCCTCCAGCTGATGGCTGGATTTAAAAATATTAAAGGGATTATAAAGACAACTCTCCCTAATGCAAACAGTCTGAAATAAGAAAAACATAGCTCCCAGAAGGCTTGGTCTGGTTTGGCTGCTTTCCTTTGGGTCCTTCAGTACATTTATAAAAGTTTTGGCTGCAAAATCCCAACCTGAAGCATGGAATGAACTCCCACGCTGAAAAAAATAAAGACAACGTAGTGCCTAAAAAGTGGCACTTCCATCATAAATTTTTGAAACTTACTTTCTTCCGACGAGTTTCCGTAGAATATTGATCCACTCTATGTACTTTTCTTCTTTTCTTTGGAGCTGCAACTGGTCTTTCCTGTCTCCTCTTAGGAGGAAGCTTTCTCTTAGGTCTCTTAGGCGGAGTAAGAGGGGAGCCATAACTACTCTCCTGTACTGGCAGGGAGAGATGTCTGCACTCAGAAAAAAAGCCTGTCTCAGCTCACATCAGATAGTAAAGCTACCTGTGCCAGATAATCCTGAAGCATAAATGCTCTGGCCTTTTCAAAAATTTAGGCTTGTGGACAATTTAGGATCTGTCCCTCTTTAAGGAGGAATCCACCAAATGGTACTGAAAGCGGAGCAGTTACAAGAGCAAACAGCATAAAAGCAAATTAAATTGTTGTTTCAGAAGATAGGTGGGGCTTCTGGCTTTGAAAATATATAGTTATGTGGGGGATGTTACTTATAAAATATTACTCCATTAATATGAAAAAATTAAGTTAACTTAATTTCAATTAAAACAAAATTCATTGCACACCATTTAATAAGTGTCTGGGGGTAGAGTGCTCATGGAAATGCAATATTTCACTTGAATGATGGCTTAGGAATGAGTATTAGAGCCTGTTCAGTCTAAATGACTTCTGCAAGGTTTCCCACATGCACTTTTCGGCTGAATCAGTGACACCAAGTACCTTCATCCACAGCATCAGCAGGTGCCACTATTGTGTGCCAGACCTTGTAGCCCACTGAAATCACCAGAACCCACTCTTTGGGGTCTGCAGATTGGAGCTACAAAGGTAAGACAGTTAGAATGGAGCTCATATCCTTCGAATCAGCCAGGCAGGGCACATTAACAGCAGTGCATGAGAAATCTGCCCTGCTACCTGCCTAATTCCCAGCTCCATGGCAATTTCGAGAATTTAATTTCCTAGCACTTTCAGTGTGGCATCTCATTAGGTATTGTTATTGTTCATAATGCACAATTACCTGGGACAGACTTATGGAACGAAAACAAAAATTTTAGAAGTTAAAAAAAGAGAAGATATAGCTAGATTAAACTACTACCCCATTAATCAGCTTGCTTGTAATTTTAAACTCTCCCGCTCTCTCTGGCTTTAACACAAGTCACAGGCTCCTGGCACTGCTCAGATGGTGTGTGAAGTGCTGATAGGTGACACCTACCAGGAGATAAACTACAATATGCTGTGTGTGACAGAGCACGCTGAATGGGCTTGAGAAGAGTTGGAGATTTCTGATGCTATTTAACTTCTGTGTACTTAGGCAGCTTCTCACAGTTTTTCAGTTACAGAGCTACATAAACAGGGAAGGGGAGGAAGGGGATGTTACCATCTGCCATGCTGTTTCATTGCTTCCAACGCAAGCAGCTGGAAAGGAGATTCTAGTCCAGTCTCATTCGTCTTTCTCCAGAAAGGCATTTTAATAAAGCAGCACCAGAGTTTTCTGTTTTTAAAATGCTTCAAGCTTTGTGCAGTCCTGATGAGAGGAGCGGCAGGGAAAGGAAGGATTCTCATTTTACTGTCTCTGAATCGGCTCAGACAGAGCTCCGCAATGCCAGAAAACGCGAGGTCTGAACACTGAAATGACTGTCTCGAGACAGCATGTTAGAGGAGCAGCAGAAATGGCTTAGCAGTGCCAGATTTCGATGTATTTTAGAGATCTTATGGCAGTATATTTCTGGAATATTTTATGTAAAAAAAAAAAAAGTTAGCTAGGAAAAAAAAAAAAGCCAAGTTCTTATTAACAGCCAAATCTTAGTCTTGCTTAAGAAGAGTCAGAACAGAGTTATGGAGGAGGGAAACAAATCCTTCCCCGCTTACAGAAGGAAATTGTAACATCACAAGGGTAACTAGCCAGCCAAAGCTCTGCTTCTTGACCCGGATGGAACAACCTACCAGAGTTCAACTGCAGAAGCACAGAGAGAAAGAAAAAAAAAAAGCAGAAGTAAATCAAAAGCAAGCATATATTTTATATGTCCCATAACTGCTCCTGGAAACATAATGGAACCCACTGAAATACTAAAAATAAAACAAAAAACAAAGCACCAAACAAACAAACAAAGCACAAAACAAACAAACAAAAACAAAAACTCACAAAACAAACAAACCCACTCCAAGGCAAAAAAAAAAAAAACAAAACCCAACCAAAATCTAGACAAACAATTCTTTTACACTGAACTTCATGTTAGAGTATATGCAAAGTTACACTTTTGGACACTAGCCATAATATCAGTTCCATTTATCTAAAAAACCTTGGCAATTCACCAAAGGTTTATTTGTCTCTAAGTCCCTTTACTTATAGTTTTTAAGACACTCCACAAATCGGATGTCGTGTATGTCCTGGGAAGATCTGAGTGCCATCTGCTGAGGCCTGGAAGCTGAAAATGATCAGTAATGGATGACATTAGACCTTTAAGATTATATATTTAAAATATATTCAGAATGTTGTTTGATATAATAAGCTCTAATTCACTTTATTCTAAAGGAAACTTGTAAGATTTGGAGGTTTTCAAGATATAAAACTATTCTTCAAACTACTAACTACAGCAAGAAAAATTCAGCATAAAATATTCACTCTTCAAAAGAAGAAATAAGAAGCCCATTTTAAATATAACAGAGTTGTTATGAGCTTGTTTTCAAATATTATTGTTTGGCTGATCTGCCTTTGCATGAATTAAAATGGTCAGTACTACTCCAGCTGTGTAACTGCTGCCAGCAGGATACAAGAAAAGAATGATTTCACAGGGAGGTCACACTCTCAGTATATCAAGGAAGTAGCTGAAAGGGATCCCTTTGAGGACTTTCTTCCAGCTGGTGTATGTAAATTTCAGAGCTCCTAAAAATTATATTGAAAGCAGTGTCAAGAGAAGCAGTATAAAATACCTCCTAGTTTTTCAATCCTGAAACCAGGCCCCTCCCAAACCTCAGCATCTGTTAACTTACACAGCTGTATTCATTTACTTAAATTTCCATTCACAAAGTTAGCTCCGCTGTTTGAACTGCAAACTAAGTTAGTCCATACTAAGTTCTGCTAACTCATCTGTTCTCAATTTGCTAAAAATCAATTTCACAGTCTTCTTGTATTTAATACAAATGACGCAAAACTATTGTTTTGCAAAAGTTTCATTTTTTTATGAATTATTCATAATATGAATATTAAATCTCACTTATTAAGAGCCTAAGCTTTGCCTTGCAATTAGAGATCAGCCTTCAGATAACTATACAGAAGAGTTCCCAAAGAGTAAGAGCCTTTGGGGGCTTTTTATAATGACTTTTCCTATGATGAACACTTTCCTAACTTCACTTTTTTAGACTTTTACGATTAACCTGAAACTAGACTGCCATATTGGATGCTAAACTGGTTTGTTAAACACCACAATTTAAAGAACAATTTCAATGTTATCATCTTAATATTCTCCTTTAGGTCCATGGAAAAAGCTCCACAACCCTGTTCACGAGGAAGTGGTTGTCCCCAGATAAATAAAATTAGGGTTTTCAGTCTTAAGCTACATATAGTAATTGTAACACTTCAGTAAGAGGAATTATAAAGCATTATTGAGAAATATATCACTGAATCAAAGAGCTCTTATTACTGATACCTTTGAATGATGCCTGATTGAATCAGAGCCTTGTTTTGAGCCAAATGACAGCATGGACACATATCCATGCCAGTCAATTTAACGAGAGTGTGGGTAGGTCTTAACCACCCCTTATCCAGAAAAAGAACTGCTTCCCTCCATCCACTATGGTGTTTCAGCACTGGTTTGGAATAATTCCTCATACCCACTGCTGTCGGATCATGGCTCAAACTGCTCCAACAGGGATTGTATCCACTGCAACTTCATAACTGCTGCAAACTATTTCAACAGCCCAAATCACTCAAGTATATTAAAAAATACTAATGCTGCTTCTCTTTGCTCTCTTCTCCAGTCAAGAAACAGCTACCAGATGTATACAAAAAAATAAGAAACTACTGCTGGGTACCTGGCTGCTCAAGGAAATTTGTATTGCCTTCCAAGAGGTAGACATCTGATACACTCCTCACCTTTCAAAGATTTGCAAACATTTGTTTACCCTTCGAAAAGGTTGCACAAAAACTCCTAAAGCCTTGTGATGGGAATCTGCAGACATACATTTGCACTGAAACTAGGGGACCTTTGCCAGATGTCAGAGATAATTGGAAATGCCAGATCCCAGTCACACGAAGTAGGATATTTGGGTACAGAATTTACTTTCCCTCCTCACAAATCCCAGACAAGTGCATAATTTATAAGTTCTTGTCAGCTGGACAGTGTTGGCAGGGAAACAATACCCATCAGTCCCAGCCAGCTATCCGAAGTCAAACAAGGAGTTAAACTACTGCAGCATGTTGCACATAATTTTTCATTAAAATGCCTTATGATGCTTCAAACCTTTTTCCAAACTCAAAAGTATGGTCCTGAGGGAACAGTACTGGCAAAGCTTTCTGAACCCCTGTAGGGCCTATATGAAACTGGAACTAGCAGTTCCCAACAGACTGGAATTATTACTTTGTCTACTGCAAGCTATCAGCTTAAAGAAAGGTTTTTTCTGCTCTGCATTTTCTGCATTATATTTTAATTGCCTTTAAGAAGGACAAATTGTTAGAGAAAAGTTAAACTACGCTGTTGCACACAAATATTTGGCCTTTGCCAAATCTTTCCTTTTTGCATAGTCATATCACACATGGGCAGTTCCTTCTCCCAGAAGTGAATCTCACATGATAAATCCTTTAAACAATAACTTTGTTTTCTCTGGTAGAGGGGATTCATGATGCAGAAACATGTGGGAAGAAAGTTGCTAAAAATGCTACTCCTGAGCAGCATCAATTATTCAAAAACCAAATATTTGAGAGACCTGCTTTTTCTGCAGAAAAAAAATCTGTACTAACCTCTGAATTGAAAGGACCATATCTGTGGCCAGCAGCATCAGGTTGCTCAGAGTAGAAAGCATAAACATAAGGCCTGAAAGAAAGAAAGGTCTTGTTCAGGTGAGCTTTCCTTTGACAACAAAAAAACATGGGCCTGCTAGGTCAAGTCAAATCAAGCCAACTTTCCAAAGAGACTTATCTTTATGGAAAAAGAACTGTTTCTCAGTCATAGAATCACAGAATCATTTAGCAGTCCTTTAGTTTCCATGGTATAATTAAGCAATTACTTGTTTTGCAGCTTTATTAAATCCAAGAACGCACACAGGGAGGCACATGGGGTACCATCTGAGGACACACACTCATTTTAAGTCTTGTAGGAGAAATCACAACAGCAGCTTGCCTGAGCTTTGCAGCCAGCAGCATGTGGGAAGCTGTGCACTAAACCCTACTCATAATTAAAATCTTAACATTTTCCTAGTGCTCAGTATCCAGTTCTGCAAATGCCATTGTCTGTAAGGTTGTTATACAATATTAGACTCAGTAGGATAAGAACAATCTAAGCTAATCCATGCAACTACGTGCTTCTTGATAAGAAATAAATTCATACCATACATTTATTTGGAAGAATAAAACTGCTGATGGTGAAGAGCTAATATTGGAAAACAAAACGACAATGACAAAACATCCACCAAAACAAAACAAAACACCAAAACAAAACAAAACAAAAATACCAAATACCCAGAATCTTCCACTAAACACAAAACTCAAACAAATCCTTAAATCAGTGATAGCCTGTAACAGACAAAAACAATTTTTGGAATTAAATTTCTCCTTGTTCTTCTAACTACTTTTAAGGAGAAGACAAACTAGCAGTTATCCAACAGCAGATGACAATAAGTGAATTACCTTTCATTGTCTGGAAGGGTTAGCCACTGCAGTATCGTTAATATTCTGCGCTCATGGGGGATGACACTAGACCACAAAGTACAGAAATATACCTTGTTATCATAGGATACAAAAAGTAAAAACAAAACTTTGTTATGAACTGATTCTAACAACTAAAATAAAACATAATAGCATAATTTGCTTTTAGCATGATGCATCTTCTTTGTTGCTTAATACCGTTTCTTAATTTGCAAACAGAATCACATCAGATCTCCTGAATGTCCACGTACTCCAAAGAAAGACGAACAGAAGTTTGTAACTGCAGTCAGAACTCAAGGCAGCAAATCCAACTCTTCTCAATAAGAGTGAACAAAGACCCATTCTGGTAGCTTTAACCCAGATGAACTTTGTTTGTGCACAATCGTGCAGCCACTCGATAGCCGACATGAGTAAAAACCATCACATTACTCACATCACTACTGGTTTAAATGACCATGCTGCTCTGGTAGTCTTGCAGATACTGGAAAGACAGTCTTAACAGTAACCAAACTGAGGGACTAGGCTGGTGTAAATCAGAACAGAGTAATCTGAAACATCAGGTCATCAACATGGTGATTTGCACAACTATGGCAGCTTCTCACTCTGCAGAACAAACTCGTCCTAGTTACTGTCTGTATAGTGATAGCCATTGTCACTTGGCTTCTGAGGCCAAGTTCATGCTATGAAAATGACTAACCTTATAAAAAGCTGTTAAAATTCCCAATATCTCGGTCATCTTAGGAAAACTCTGCAGGTCAGTGACCACAGTTATTTTAACACAATAGCATAGTCAGTCCAGATTCCATTCGATCAATAACAGAATCCCAAGATAGGAATCAAAGACAACCATCAGAGCCACCATCTGAATTGAATTCAACATTCTTTGGAAACATCTGACAGAGAAATAGAGACGTCAACAGCCATTTGGAAATACATTAATTTTTAATGCCTTGTAAAATAACAGTGGCCTCAGTCTCCAACAACATGGAGAACTTTGAGTTGTAAAAACAACTATAAAAGTGAGAATTTATGCTAAAATTTGCAAATAAGGCAATATTTTAAAGCAGAATAATAATTTTGGGTACCGCCTAATTCTTATATTTTAATTAATTGTGCAATATGAAAAAATTCATCATTGTAATTAACTCATTTCTGACTAAAATCTTTTTAACAATTCTGTTTTCCTAGAAGAGTTTGCCTGAAAATTCTCCCCAAAAACATTCTGTGTCCCAAACTAAATAATACATAGGCATATATATTTAACGCATATATATTTTTTTCATACATGAAATGACTGTCTCTCTTACTATTGCCATTCATATGACATATCCTTGGTTACCTTTTGCAAAATTCTATATCCCCAAGAATGAATTGGCCAGGCTGTTTATGGAGACTGTGTAGCTGTAGAGCTTAGGAATCACAATAATTTCTGCGGTTTGTAGAGCACCAGACTGGAGCTCTGTCAGATAACCATCTTGAAATCCTAAACCTATCACAGGCTTGTGGTATGTTTTATATTCTCTCCATATGATATATGATATTTAGAGCAGTAAAGAGTATTATGCCTAATGGAATCACAAAAAATAGGCAAATCCCCTTATTGTTTCAATCATGCAGTCGAAACCTTTGCTCCTGCAATCCTGCCACTAAAATATAATAGAGAGACTGATCCATACAAATTTCTCAGAACTCAAAAATTATCAAAATGCATTCATTTTTGGTCGTGGCTTTAGTTGGGGTGAAGAAAAATAGGTTGGAATCATTAAACGAAAGAACAAACAACAAAGATCCTTAGGGCTGTCTTTTAGGAAAAGGAAATTGGATGTCTTACTCAACGGTCAGACTGTATTGTAAAATGAGTGCGTCAGACCTTTGAGTCAAATGGGCTGATGTCAGTTAACAAAGAGGACAGTAAGAATCTTCCACTCTCAGAAGACTCGGAAACATTGCTAGCAATACTAAGGAGGCAAAAAACCACACTGTGAAATGAAAGACAGTAATTTTTCACAAAGATACACATTTTTTCTTTAGACAACTGCTAAAAATCAGTGCATGAACCTAAAGCAGTAAACTGCAGCATCAGCTTTAGTCATCAGAAACATCACACAAATGAAACAATGGAGGATTACAGATACAGTCTCTAAGCTACCGAATGCTTAGAGAAAGGAAAAGAACTTAATAAACACATCAAAATAATTCTGAGTTGTTAGTTAAAAATCTCCAGAAAACAGAGGCACTTACATAGACCAGAAGAACGTGCCAGCTTTCACCCCTTGCTTGGCTGCAGTAATCCAAATCTAATGAGGAAAATATAAGAGGATTAGGGTGCACTCAGATCTTTAATGACTCTCTGAAATCAAAAGAAAATGTTTTCAAGACACATTCTTCTACCCTGAGCCTAAAAGTGGAAATTGCAGTTTTCAGCCTGCAGTCCTAATTTGAAAATGTGGATTGACTAGACTGTGCAAACTCTGCTGCAGTGGGTCAGCTGCTGTGCTGTAGACTTTCACCCTCAAATCTTTATGTTGTTTTTAATTAAAAGTATTAAGATTCATGAAAAGGAATTCCTCCAGTATATAATTTAATTTTCAAAATCCAGCCATTGCTAACCTGACCCTTTTAATGTTCAGCTGTTCAGGTTTTGGAGGATACTCAGTTAGAAAGGAACATACCTCAAACACTAATCGTGTCTGCATAAATGTCCCTCTTCCCCCATATTCTACCATCAGCAGCCGTCAACAGAAAATGTGTTAGAAAAGAGCACAGAAAAGAGGGAGCAGACAAGACAGCAGGTGTTAAGAAAGCAGGGAGGGACACCTTCCTCCATAGATGTTTAAGAATTTTTTGAACTCACCCGACATGGTGATTGATGGAAATGACAGAAAAAAATCTCCATGAATTTTTTTAACCCTTTTTTCAATCCTTCAATACCCATAAATTTTTCTGGCTATAAGTCGGTTTGTAGCAGAAAATTCCACAATGTAGTCATAAACTGTAAGAGTGAATTTCTAATTTTGTTTCATTTAAAACTGCCAGTTTCACTGAGGTCAGGGTACTGTTCTCATACTTTGAAAACAGGTTACTAATCCTTTCTCTTCCCACTTCTGTGCAACATTCATGATATTCCCCTCTATTTATTCCTTTTCAAACATAAGTAGTCCTGGTTTGTTTGATCTTTCTGTAATGAATGCCATACCATACCCCTGGTTATCCTCATCATCCTTCTCTTACTGCCTCCCTTCACCCTCTCTCTCTTTCTATCCTATGACTCTGCACAAGGCAGGGAAATGAGAACGTCCAATCATCAGAAAGGTCCACAATCAAGGAAAGCAAACAATATGAGTTTGTGGCCCTACAGAACTAAATCTCTCTTGCAAGGAACTATCCAAGTTATCTCAAAATTCATTTCTAAAGTGACAGTGGCTTAGAGGCCAGCACTGTGTATAAAGCCAGATTATTCCTTTCCATTATTTATGGATACTGCAATGTATCTGCTTCATGAGGAGTTAAGACAAAATGTAGTTCCATTACTTAATAATTGCAAAGTCTTTAGTTTACTTTAAATCCACTCTTTGAAAGTACATTCCAAGTCACTCTACCTTGTTTAAACAGGCACTTGTAAACTGTTATCTGAGCATGCATTATTCATGAGATGCCTGAATTATTCACACATCAGTCCTAATTGAAATAAATTCGGCATAGTCTGATGAAAGATCATTTGCACAATGAGGCTATAGTTAACAGCAATTAAATTTGGATATTGTAATGCTATTTATGAGAAAATTGGTTGTGTTTGCCTTTCCAGTGCCCTGGACACACCCCTTACTTCTCATCTCCTCCACCATATCTTACTGGACTGAGTCAAATTAAAATCACAGCTATAAAAGGGAGTTTGTTTTCATTTTATTCTAACTTTTTAGTAATGAATCCTCTTTTCCAGGGAAGAATAATGCATCCAGAGTAGCTCTATAGAAAAGGTATTTTCCTAAATAAATGCAGCAGGGGCAGAATGGCCACAGATTTGCAGCCCACTCTTCTCTATTTTCAGGTGCTTTTCCTCAAGAGTTTGATTTCAGGCTTGGTTCATATTAACATTCATTAAGGCTGCCACCAAACACTGACTTCCCCAGATATCTCCCCCATCCCCTACAGCCCAAGCCTTCCACCAGCATATGGTTTGCATAGTGACAAGGATAACAAGATGGTGTGGCTGCAAAGTAACTGCCAAAAGAAAGGGAAAAAATGGCTTTGAATTTATACAAGAATTTGGGGTTTGTGGTTGAGTAACAGGGATATTGTTTTCAAAAGCTCACAGGATACTAGCCCTAACAGCATGGGACAGAAGGGTGCAAGTGAACAGGAGAGATGAGGACATGTGCCTACAATCCAGTGACCATGTCCACACACCACAGTCAGAGGTGCAATTGCAATACAAGGATGTTTATTTGTGCCATATAAATCAGCACAGGGTATATAACCTCAGCCTGACCCCTGTGTCTAACTAAGGCAGTTATTTGTTACATATTCATCACTGTTTCCTGATATTCCCAGGTGAAAAAGGACCCACACTTAAAGTAATTATATTTTTCTTTGCATTGCAGATTTATTCCTAGAGGAGAACCCAGTCATGGCAGAGAAAGGAGGTCAAATACAAATTCAGCACGAGGTGTGTCAGCTCCACCTCTGTTATGCTCGTTGGTCTTGCTCTGCTTGGAAAACCATTGTCCCTACAGAGCTGGAGCAGATTTTTTTTTCTTTGAAAGCATTTGTGTTCCTGCAAAGTTTAAATAATTTTGCAGATATCATTGGGAAGGTACCAACAAACTGAGTCCAGGGAATTCAGTGTTTGGATTGCACCATCTGCTAACTCTGCTTTGACTTTCTAATGCTTTGGCCTACACAGTTCCAAACAGTCCAGTCTGCTTGACTGGCTAAATGAGAACAGCCAAGTTCCACCCTCAGCAGCTGAAGATGTCCTGCACTGCTCCTGGCTGTTAGTACTCTGGATTTACCCATGACACTGTGTATTTTAGCCAATGATTTTAAACCTGTGCCAAAAGACAGCCTCCCTCGGGCAAATGAATAATTGGATCCTTCGTACATTGCCAAGGTAGCCAGCACACCCAGGAGAAAGTGGTAGTTATTTTTTATTCATGTTGAGCATAGAGTGTGCTCCAGGAATGTCGCATGAAAACAGCATTCACGCTTTCTGAACCAGGAGCAATGCACTCCTAAGAGCAGTAAGGGCAGTCTAAAAGCACCCAGACTGGCTTCAGAGAGGAAAAAACTGCACCTGCCCTGCTCCCAGGTATTTCACCTCAGGAATGCAGCCATTTACATTGGCATTAACTGTTTGGATGAGTACATGTGTCTGCTGCACTTGAAATAAGCTCAGTAGCTAAGACAAGGATCTGTTAAGTCAAAAATCAGCAAATCAAAAGGCCCGTATCTGTTCACAACATCTGAATGACTCCATCCTGACTTTGCCAGGCAGAGCCTGATTCAACTCAAGCTTATAACAAAACACAACTGGACCTCTGCTCTCCTTTGTTTTTGTAAGGTGGGGGTGGGTGGAAGTCTTTGGTTTATTTAAACCCAAACTAAGAAAATTCAACATTATTCACCGTCATACCTAAAGCTGCTACTCATAACAATATGTTTGTAGAGGCATCTTTAAGCATGAAGAGAAGCAGCACCAGAAGTCACCCAGATGGAAGAATTTCTATTTGCATTGAAGGAGATTTAAATCAAATATCCAGGGTTTTAGAGTTGTGACAGTTAGTGCTGATGAATCTAGTGGTAGCTATCTCTACAGTAGCTAGCAGAAGTGCCCTTGGTGGTCCAGAAGCTTTAGTGGATAGGTAAAATTAGACAACAGACTGGATCAGCTTCTAGGAGTGCAGAAGCACCCTGAGCCACAAGGTAGTAACTCCAGAGAAGAGTTAACAGCAGATGCTTACTGCTGCCGAATCAGCAGTGAACTCTCACTGTCTTTAATTTAAACTCATTGTCTTTCAAGGCAAACTATAAGTCATAGAAGAGGGCAGGATAGGAAAAAAAAGTTAGCAGATGCCCTCTCAACCTTATCCATTCAAAACAATTGAAATTAAGAAGCAAATAAGGATTATTATTCCATTTCCTCCCTGTTGCATTGAGTCACAGACCTAAAGTTAATTCATTCTAGATGTTCCAGCACTCAGCATGTAAATGCAATGTGTTATATGCATTCTATGGCTGGTCATATCTGTTCAGGTCACTTAAAACGTTTGCTTGTGTTAGGTGATGCAAGGTCAGTACCATTTGTGAGCTTATGCTATTTACCATATGTAAATACATTGGGTTTAACTGTTAATATGTTAGAATTTTATAGTCAGATGTTTAACAATGTCAGATGTCCACTCATGGCTTGCATATGAGACAAGTATTGCAAGTGGTATAAAGGCCATATTTCTGAATTAATTTGCTTAAGCAGAGAGGAGAGGAATAAATATTTAAAAAATAATAATCAGAGATCAACCACTTTGTCTTCATGCCATGCCACAGGAAATTAATAATATCTAGCTTTTCCAATGCAGAAAGACCTGCTAAATTATGCAATGACATTCAATCCTCGTACACTAGCAAGTGTCACAAGAAATAATATACATGCTTTCATAAATATAAATTAAACATATCCTATAAGTTGAATTACTTTTATTTTTATATCCTCTGTGTTGAATGACTACAATTCTCCTCCTTTATTTATGGATGAAAGTATACAAGGCTAAGCAACAGTTTAGGTGTCAATACCATATGGAACATGAAAGTCCAAAGTTCTCCCTTCCTCTGACTGCTAGACACATTTGCACACAGATATTTCAAAAGGAGTTATTCAAGACAGCTGCAGAATTTTCTTTAAAAAAAGCTGCACAGAAAGTGGGACACCTCCCTAGTTTTAATCTTCCATGAATAAACAAGAGCCCATAACTTTGCAGAGGTTGCCCTGTATTTGTCACACTATGAAAGGACCACATCTCGGGTCAGGGCTGATGGGAGGGGCGGCTCTGAAGTCCAGCCCTTGGACCAGGTCGTGCAAACACGCTCCCTTTTGCCAAGCAGGGAAGGGGATTCCTGTAAGGAGCAGGGGAAGTGCATACACTCCCTGCAGTGGAGAGTTGGTAATGCAAGAATAGAAAATCCTTTCCACATCCAGACAAAGGTGGGAAAATCATAGCATTTCCCAGTAAAGAAACATGTACAAGACTGGTGCAAGAATGCAAAATTAATACCACTCGTGCACCATTGCAGTTTGTTCTGCCAACAAAGTAAAATGTGGAGTAGCTCCTTCCACACTTCTTACTCTTTAGCAGGACATAAAGGTTCCCACACACTTGGCAACTAAGCACTGCCTTCTTGCTCAGACAGAAGATTTTCATACAAGAAGCCTATTAAATAAATAGACAGACTCAAAGAGCCCTGTTGCTTGTTCATGGCTCAAGCTGTATAAAAAGAAATACTTATACAACAGAATTATAGACACCTCTCCTTCTGCTTCCCCCATCAATCAACCAATTAATTGCGAAATGTGTTCAGGATGGAAAGACAGATGACAGCTTTCTTAAGCTCTTTCTGTAATAGTTAGACAGGCAAAATCAACAAAATTCCAATAATGTTTTTATTTTAAATACTGATACATAAATTTGGATAAAATCAGGAATATCAAGTTAAGATGCATGGTGATGGTGGCCAGTGTCCGCAGGCATACCTTTGCAGACTTTAAACACACTTTCATAACCTGCTGTCACTCACCTAAGGAATGTCATGGCCCTGTTTAAGGACTGTCTCATCATCTCAGGCTGGGCCCTTTTTGAGGGTTGTAGTCTTTAAAAGGTTGATAGTGGAAATAAAGCTACGTACAAGGCACCTTAAACAACCATCAATACTTTTATAATTATGATATTTCTGAAGAGGAGAGACATCTTTTGGACCCAAACTTGGATCAGAGCTAGGTTACCTTCTGAAGGAGCCTCTCTGTCCCCACTAACCACAAACCAGAAGTTTTATACCTTTCATCTGCTGTCCTTGGGTTATCTCTTAAGGATCATGAAAGATCACTAAAAAAAGCAACGTACTGTCTGCAGTGCAAGCTTAAACTTTCTACATCAAAACAAGACATGGAAAACTACTGCTTAACAGAAGCCAAAGGCTGCTGGGGCCTAATTTTAGAGCTCAACATTACTTGGGATGAAAACAGAATGTCAGTGTCATGAAAAATGAGCAGTAAACTTAGTTTCCCCCATGGGCCCTGATGCTCATCATTTCTGTGAGATGTTGTGGCAATATGAGGAGTGGTTTTGCAGCAGTTTCCTATGAAACACTTTTGTTTTGAAAACATGGTGGTTTTAAGCTTATATAATAAATCAGGGTTGTATACTAAATGAGAAGACTGGATTTCAGGAAGTCCCACAACCAGCTACAGCACCCTGAAACACTTCCAAACTGCTTTCTCCCCCTTTCTCCTTTTCCTAATGCTATTAATTTTAATTTCTCATAATTCCTGGAGTAAAACTATTTGGATACTCATCTGCCAAATCACACTAAAGTCCATGGCAGTCTGGATGTTTCCCAACAAAAGGCTGAGTATTAGAACAATGAAAGAAAGATGGCCACACCCTCCACGTTTTAATAAAGCCATATATGATAAGCCAGTCTTCAGGAGCAAGAAAATATTTCAGAAATTATCAATGTTAAATGACAGTCTATTCTAGGCAGTTTTGACCATAATACAAGATGGGGAGTCTCTGACACTTTTCTTGCCTTCTTGGACAGAAAAATAATAATTCCTGATCCTGTGCAAACCACATACCACTCTGCAGTTTTTTAGTACTCCAGTTTGAGACCCAAGATGTAAAAAGAACCAGCTAAAAATGTGATATGACAGACAAGACCTGTGATATGCAAACCAGATTTCCTTTCCTAGCTCCTTAATTGTAATGTCTTGTCTTTCAATACCCAGCTGTTTTTGACACTCTATGACAATGTCATATTTAAAGAATATTGTAAAAAGGAGTTAGAAATTAACTGTATCTAATCTTCATATATATATGAAGATAACTTTTTCTCTTATAAAAATCTACAATCAAATGTGCAATTCTTCCACATGCAGAGAGAGTATCATTTATATCATATTTCTGCAAGAGATCTACCACCTCCTTACCCGGCTATTATGCTCTATCTATCAGGTTTGCCAAACTTATGGGTTTCCCTCATATTAAATGCATGGGGATTAAATTATAGCCCTATCTCTATGCATTTGCTTCCAATTTTCAAAAAACCATTTCCAGTTTATCACATAATTTTTGTGGTTTTCCTTTTCAAAAATTCTTCAAATCAGATGGTTTATTTTATCATCCCTACTTGGATATGCAACACTCCCCTCATTCTCTGAGGATTTCATCCAGCATACAGTCACTCACTGTTGTGTAATTTTCTTGAACTCTTCTCAGATGATATTTTTCATGATCCTTGTTTACACTCCAGAAAATCTTTTTTTCTCTGGAATAGCATAGGTGTTGCTAACAGTTGGGTGTGGGAATTAATGTTCCCCACACAACACAGCAGGTGATGAAGCATTCACAGATTTATATTGTACTTTTAAAATATCATAGTTTAAAAAGAGACATTTGTACAAGCTCCAACAGTTAGTTCTTCACTAACTCCTACCTAATAATGATTAAGATGCAAAAGAAAAAAATCATAATTAAATTACAGCTTCCTAACAAGTTGTCACACAGCAGTTGAGCCATAGGATTGTCTATGAGCTCAACTCACCCTCTCCTCTCCGCACAACCCATGCCAAACCCAGGTCTTAGACAGGCAAGGGAGTGACTATGCTCACTGACAGATTTTACAGGAGCACAAATACCTCATTCTGGCTCAGCTACAGCCAGACATCTGCCTGTCACACGCCTGCCTAAATTTTCATGTCTCACATTTGTTGTAGAGTAAAACCATGTGCAGATAAATAACATACACATTTGCTAAGCCTAAAACCATCTGAGTAACTTCCTTTAGTTTCTTGGGATATTTCTGTCTTGAGGATTTGGGGGATGATATTGATCAATTTAGCAAACAGAAATGACAGATTATGGTGTTCCCAAATGCCTTCCAATTTTCTCACCTCTATCATCCCACTCTTTTGTGAGATTAATTGGTCAGAGAGTATTTAAACTACAGTTCTCTAAGCAATCAGTGCAATCAAATGTGCATGCACCTTGGCTGCTTGCACTTAAAACTTACTATTTAAAGTTAAACCCACTTTTGTTGAGCACACCACAGCACGCAGTAAGAGGGTAAAGTGCAGCAGAAACGAGGGGACTGTCTCAGCTGTAGTAACACAGAATGCTTTGAAGAAGTCCATTTCCTTGCCCAGAATAAGGATTCAGAGCTAGAGAAGCCAAGTCCAACACCAAATTAAGAGAGAGAACCTAGTTCAGCCTCTGCTGCTGTGCTTGAGGCAGAAACTAATTCCCAAGCTTCCACAGCTTCTGCAGTAAGTCATGTAACAGTGGTCGCTTGTGGACTTAACAAATAACAATTATAAAATTTTGCCATGCTATGCTGACAGAACATTTATACTAAAACTGCTCAGGAACATTACTAGGACAAAACCCCGAGAAACCCATAATGAAAAGGAAACATGATGCCATAGTAACAAAAATATAGTGTTATACTGCTGCCTCAAGTGAGGTTTTTTTCCTAGCCACATTTAATTTATACTTATCAATGCGAATACCTTTCCATAGTCAATGGATTTATTATTCTGAAAGGCAAAATCCAACTCAAAACATTGCATTAAACTGAAAGACAGAGGGCCAGTTGGGTTTGGGGGGAGTGGGGATTAGGTACAAATTGTTCACATATGTATTTTTCTAATTATTATTATTGGCTATGTTCCACAGAACAGGGGGAGGGGAGGAGAGGGAGGAGGAAAGGAGGAGGAGGGAATCTGAAACTTACTGGTTGACCTCCCCACCATCTGTGATTGAATTTCTCTCGCCCTCGAAGACTGAAGCTGGCATCAAACACTGGGTCATACATCGAATTGCCAACAATCCCATGTGATTCAGGATAGAGTCCCTTTGTGCAGAAGTAGATTAATTAGTAAAAGTCTAGTACACACAAATACAGTTCTTCATAGCTATCTGCAAATACCACTGAATTATTTTAAAATAAGTATCTTTGTAACTACACATCAGAAAAGGTTTTTACTTTCAGATAAGCACATTTAAAAGTGGCTGTAGTAATGAAAGCAGTAGATGATTGAATTGTGCTAAAAAACTCCTATTACTTGATACTTTAAAGTTTTTCACACTGGTTAAAAGTTAGTTCGAGGCCATCAAGGAAAAGGCAAAAATCTATGAAAAGAAGATTGATTTGTACTTTCAGTTCCTCTTCATGAATGCCCTTTCTGGACACAGTAATTCATTCTCTGGTTGCAAGAGAAAAACTTAGTATTTCCATTTTATAATGTTTTATCTTCATGAGAGTCTCTGTGAGATAAGTTATTTCCGAGAAAATAACTGAAGGGGGTCACCGAAAGCCATGGCTTTATATAACAATTTGCTCTGCAGTAAAAGCAATTTAAGTTTCTGCTCTTCTTCCTTTCTCTTGGCCCTCTCCCATCCCCACCTATTCTTTCTCCACTGCCTCCTTTGCAACCCATTTAAGATTTGTGCAGTGGCTGCACAAAAAAAAAGGGGAGAAAGTTGGAGCTGCAGGTAGAGAGTCCTTCAGCCCAGCTTTGGGAGCACTGCCTGTGTCACACAGGGCTGTGTGCCTGACGGTGTGGGACAGCCTGGCTGCCAGCCCTGCCTCAGGAGTGTGTGATGGCTCATTTTACTGCAGGGCCAACACAGCACCCAGACACACTCAGCAGCTGTAAATTGTACACTGACTGCTAAGTCAGCCCCACTGACTTCAGCTGCTCTAAGGAAGGAACAAATGCTGGTTGTATTCAGAGTAGGATTTCAAGGGTGGTTTTTTCCCCCCTAGGAAATCTTTGACCTGTAATTACGCAGCAGTACAAATAACTGCAAAAGGAGGCATAAGAAAGTATAGGAACACTGTGACAATGTATAATGGTGAGGTACACTCCATCTCAGCACTTCAAAGTACTGAAGAATACTTAACATAACTAAAGACCAAAAAGGGTGGACAGTGAAGCAGGTTTTTTTTTTAATCTTGCTTCCCACAACCCACATTTCTACTTCAGCACAACATTTTGTCATCAAAAAAATCCTTCCCATGGACTTACAGTAGCAAGGGTGTACAAGTTGGGGAAGGTTTTTGTAGGGTAGACAGGTCGCATGTAAGGAGAATGTGTTCCACAAGATCCTAAAAAATCAATAGCAAATGCAAACATGAGGAAGCGAAGTTCTCAGACACAGAAAACAAAAACAGAGGAAGCAATTTCTGTGACACAAAATGATGCAGAAACTAGTTAAATTTTAACCAATTTAAATGACCACTGCTGCTTAGCAGTGGTCAGCAGTAGGGGCAGTGGTAAATCTATTCATGCACTCTTTGTACTTCACAGTAAACAACTGAAATAATGCAGCCAGATGACTACTGAACCAGCTGCATTCCCATAGACTGTTTTCTTTTCTGAGCTAGTCTCTATCCAGAGTCACTGGAAATATCTTTTTAAGTAAAACAATGTAAGAAAACACAGGTTTATTTTAATAAATACACTAAAGCTGAAGTTTCACAATGGGCTTTGACCTCGGCCCCCACTAGAATCATTTAGGCTGGAAACAACTTCTAAGATCGAGTCCAACCATAGATGGCTACACAAATACAAGGGCCAGCACACACACAGGGGGAAGAAAACCCAAGACCTTTCAAGGATATGGGCACACACACAAACACCATGCTATACAGAGAGGCTCAAATATGCAGTGCATCCAGTATTCCACAAACCCAGGTGGATGCCCATTCCCTCAGAGGTGAGTGCAAGACATGTCCCCAGCCAGTTAACAGGCATCCACTAAAGCTCCTGCAGCCCCTTATCCAAACCTCTGACATTTCTGAATCAAAGGAAAATTTTGTGGGCACCTCCCAATCAGCTTGTAAGAGTGCATGATGCGTGTCATGTACTGAAGATGCATTTCTTTGCTGACAAAACCACATGAAGGTCATAGACTGAGCAGCATTTCCCAAACCAGCAGCTCTTCTGTGTGCATTAACCAGGTTGCTTTCAAGTTGCCAGTTGATACCATCTAAACCAGAGGGGACTTCTGCCATTCCAGCTCCATGCTGACCTTCCGTTGCTCAATGAACAAAGAAAACAACTGGGCTGCAAGAGACTGTCTTTCATTCATTGTAAGAAAATGGATGTACTCACTCAGTTTTTCAATATTGGGCATGACCTTGTTCCCTTTCTTCATATATGATGCACGGAAACCATCAACAGAGAAGATGATCAAAGGAGGACGAACGAAGCTGGAAGCAAAAGCAGCAGAAGTATAAGCCAGCATTTCAAAATTATTTTTTTTTATTTCCACTTACTCACTGGGACTCCATAGAATCTGGAGTACAGTTACTGTATATACTACATGTCTATAATCCTTTGCATACTTAACAGACAAGCAGAACCTGATAATCCTCATACTTAGTAACACCCAGTGCTCACTCACAGTCAGTGAAAGGGCTGATATCCAACTTAAAAAACATCTTCCATGAGCAGCTAAAAACATATAGCCCATAAAGGCAAGTGCTTATAGAAGATGTAGAAGGAAAAAAAATAGTAAACACAAGTACCCACCCTAGCACACTGTCTGAGTCAAAAACCACATGTCACATGACAGTTGATCTTCTCTCTTCACAAACACAAGTCCATGTAGCGTTTCGAGAGAGCTCTGTGAGGCACAGCTCACTCTCACATACTAAAGATGATGGCATCTCATGTTATTTTATTACTTTTTTTATTTGCTACTGAGAGTGGACTGCAAGCAGGCAAAGATTTGTCACGGACAGATACACCTGGGCTTTTAATGTTAGTCAACTGTTGCAGGGGTAAGCAGCTGTCACTGTCACCCTGGGAAGCTCCTCCAAACTATCCTCCTAACAGCACAGACTGAGCTGCAACCCCACACAGCACCTGAGCAGATGCTTACCTTTAGGGATAATAGAGATAACCGGATTCAAAAGTGCTTACTTTGTCCGTGTCACTCATGTGCTCAAGTTCCTCACTAAGTCAAGCCTGTATCCCACTGCAATTTAGAAATCCTTTCATTTAGGAGCATAACACTAGGAGCACAAAACTCAATTTTTAAAAAAAAAGGTCTGAACTGTGTTTACATGTGGCTTAACCTGAATTTTACTGCAAGCAGAACAACATAAGCCTTTCTACTGACTTCAAATGAGTCTGGTTACCTTCCCAATGTAAGTGAAGAAGGAAAGCTCAGCAGCAGGTAATTGAAGGCCAAGAGTTCAAACCCATATTTTGTGCAACGCTACTCACCCAGCAGCTTACAGGCAAATGCTTTACGATATTATGAGCTTAACTGTATAAATGGTGAAGCCCAGAAAAGCATCCAACCCACAGCCATTCAGCCTGCATGACGGGGTCACTCTGGAAGTGTGGTGGGCAGAGCTGGGGACCACTGGCTTTGCTGCATTTGGCTTTGCAGTTGGATGCAAAACGCTTACCCTGCTGGACACTCAGGAGCCTTTATCTCTTCACAGTCATCATCCACCCAGTGGGTTTCTCCTGCCAGAAAAGTCACATTGGAGTTTCAAAAAAATTAAAAATTAAAAAATCTGTGGACACAGCTTTAGGTTTCACAGAATATATAAATTAAAAAAAAAAATCAAATCTAGCTCCAATTATAGACTGTCTTGTCATACTTTCCATAAATAATGAGCATGTCTTTTCACAAGGCTGAACAAGTGATCTGGTTATATTCTATTCAACAAAAATATTCAAATTAGCAGTCCTACAATCAGCTCTTAAAACTGGAGCTAAAAGCAGTTCTGACCACAAGAGACAGTGGTGACCCTTTAGTCACAGTGGTCACCTATTTTAATTTATTTAAATTTTTGATCTGTCAAAAACAGGTAGTGCTGCTTCTGGCTGTGAATTCTCACTCTCCTCTCCCCAGCTCTGATGTCTCCATGAGCTGATTCAGCTGGCTAAAGGCACAAAAAAAAATTCATTCTGGGAAGAAAAACAACTCTAAATAGTTTCCAGCTGGTTTAGAGAGCTGATCAGCTCATGGATCAGGTGAGACTCAGGCTAAAAAAAGCATTAATACACCTTCAGAGGTAGATTAGTTGAAATTACTTCATGTAATCAACTATTTTCTTAAGGTTTTCACCGCTGAATGCTGACTATAGAGTGGCTCATGACTTGCACTTTCACAGGTCAATTGAAAAACAAATTATTAACTAACAAACCTGCTTCCTGAACCTGGCACTATTAAAGGAACTGCAGTTCAATGAAAAGAACAAAACAAAAACATAGAAAAGATCTACAGGAAATGTGTCCTGCAAGCAATTCCAGCTGACCATGACAGGAGGTGGAGGGACAATTTCCAAGAAAAAAAAACAACCAACACACCATCCTCAGAAAGGCAAAGGCATGAATAAAGAGGAAACACTGTTCTCACATAAAGATTACTCCTGTCAGAGTTCCAGGGTCATTCTGATGATTTGTTATTAGCCAATTAAACAAAGATTATGTACATTAAAGCCGGAGACATGTAAATTCCTCTGTCTTGACCCTTGTGAGAGGGAGCTCACAAAAGAGGCAGGAACTGAAAACTTAAATACTATTTAAGTGGTCTCAGCCTCGGGTTTCTTTGAGAAGGGGAAGAACAATCTACGGGGGTTTGTTGGAAAATACATATTTCATTTGGATTCCCAACAGCAAAAATCCAAGTAAACAAAAAAGCCCATTTTCAGTGTATGGATCTGGACCATTATCATTCTGGGAACATACACGGTTGTCCAAAATGGTGTGGAAGAAACAATTTCAAACTGTAACCCTTGCCCCAGTAAAGTTAATGAATGAAAAAAACCCTACGAACTAGCCTGCAGAGCTCATTACCAAGGATCAGAAGACCTGGTCTGAATGGCAGACACATTACACAGGCAGGATATGCTCTAAAAGAGCGGGGTAGTGGATAAAAGTTAAGCTTTCATAGCCCATCCACCTGCCAAACAGTGCGGGCTGTTCTGCAGCCATAGTGTGTCATGATCATCTGAAGCCCATGACACCCACCTGAGAGTAACAGCCCTTGTACTTTTGCAACTCCTCTCCCACAAGAAACAAAGCCTACGGGTGTCAGTCCAAATAGTTTAAGCAGGAGCTTTTGTGGTGGGGGTGGAGAAATGTCTTTGGGACAGAGATAACATATCTAGGAATGCTCCATTCCTTCTGAGACCATCAGATATCCCTGCTCTCCCCGTGATGCAGACAAATGCATCTGAACACTTTAGAGTTTTGCTTTAAAATCTTTTTCATCCTCCTACATCTATTCTCTAACATGTTATCTCTACAGGTAGAGATAACATCCTTCTACGATCAACAAATTATATGTATTTTTCTCTGCTAGTGTCCAGAAAATTACAAATTCAATTCCCCGTTTTCCGCCACCCCACCCCCCAAAAAAAAAAAATCCAAACAAGGAGTGTTCTTCCTTCAGAAGAAAACCCTTTACTCACAGGGCTGCCTTCTATTAGGTTTGGAAAGATAAAAGGAAGAAAGACTAAAGACGTACCTTTGCAAACGACTTGGTAATTAGTACAACAATCTCCTCTACTTAAGCAGTCTTCAGAGCAGTGACAAGCATTGTCATCATTCCTGGTTTCTCCACAGCGATCTTTGGTACACTCCCAGCCCCGAGCTACAATATTCACATTGTAAGCAAGAACGAGAGATTGTAAGCAAAACAAAGTAGCCACTCAAGCCATAATGACAACACTGCAGTCATTAAAATTGGGTGTAAAGTTTATGACCCCATTTTAGCGATTTCAAGACCTCTGAAGTATGTCAACCAAAACCAAAAGGGACTCTTGCGATTTGCAAGTGCAGGAGGGCTCCTCCACCCAACACACGTGTGTTTCTGCTACCCTCAGGTGTTGTATTTCAGGCTTTGTACAATCTGAATGCCAGAAGTAAAGAAAAGACAAAAAGAAATTTTGACAGATAAATCGTGGGGCCTGAAGCACAAATTAAGAATTCTGGTATTTCTTGGGTAATCTTTTCTTTTTATCACAACTACTACAGTCCCCAACTCAATCCATAGAAAATAAGAGAAAGTAGGAAAGAGATTATGTCGATGCAAATTGATGCCTTACACCGATAAGTTCCTCACCCACAGTGCAGGATTCAGCACCAATTGAAAAGTTTTGAGAAAACAAGGGCGGTTCTTAAAGGGAAACCATGGCATGGCTTCTGTAAAACACTCCAGCTCTTCTCATCTTGCAAATGAAGTTAGAATCTAAGGGTCTGTCTAAATCGGGTGTTCTCTCAAGGATAGTACATTGCTACATTTTGGAACAGGGTCTATGGTTTTAAGCATGATTTTGCACCTTCAGGCTCAATAAAGAAACTTTAAAAATCAGTTTAGACAACATGCACACAGTTAAAAACCCACATCACACCAGAAAAAGTCTTTTATCTCATTTTCTCCTTCATTTGGGGCTTTTTTTTCTGTAATTATGCAATATTTACAGATTATACGCGTGATAATTGCCTGAATAAAAGCCTATGGGGGTATATGAGGATTAGCACAACAGTTCCAAGTGCTATGCAGGTATCCATACACGTATGTGAACACGTGTCTGCTGCAGACAGGAGGCTTGAGGAAGTGAAAATCTGCCCTTTGGTAGCAGACATCTTGCTGAAAGCTGAAAGTCTTCAAACAGCCTCTCATTCTGCAGTCATTTACACTGGAGGCAAAACAGCATGAGCCTAAAATTCAGAAGTTTTTGCCTTCAACCAAAGTTATTTTTCATACCAGATTAGCTCACTATTTTATGGTACTGAGCTATGAAAATTATATAATCATAATCAGAATTGAGGAAATCAGAACTTTTAAGCATGGCACATCCACAGACAATTATATATTTAATCATCAGACTTCTCTTTTGGCTGCTTAGTGTAATACTTGGATAAAGCTAGAAAAAGTTTAATGGCAAAAGTAGAAGGCACCTGTGTCAACTCTGACCACTGTGCAAACACTCAAAAAGAAGGGTATAACTAATAATTTAAATGCACTGAGCTAAGAAGTAAAACATAACTCACGGCCCTCTTTGACATTTTCCTTGCCTATGACTCATGGGGAAAAAAAAATGAAAAAGAAAGTGAACTCATTGCTGTATTTCCATCCCCCAGGGCCCATTGAATTGAAGTCAAATGTTTCTATCGGTGTGTTATAAGCATTCTGAAAACGGGAAATCAGAGTCTGGGGCACAGATAGCAAGCCCAGGCAGTCACCTGAGTCTTGCTCCAAGAGGACCCACACCTCTTCAGTGCTCCCAGCTTCCAAGGCACCTTCATGCCACAAATGAGCCTGAATTGCTCCGATATTAAGTTATCGCTTGAGGAAAAAAAGGATGGCTGACACAAAATGACCAACCTCTCGTTTTTACCACAGCTTTCAATTGTAGCCTGGAGGTCAAAATGGTGCCTGAAAACTGATTATTGCTTTTAATTTAGTACCAGAAGATCTACTTTTCATGTAATATGAACAGTACCCTGCTTTTTCTGCCCCCACAGAGAGGAGCAATAGATGCACATTCCTACTGCTCCTTGCAAGGAAACACGGGCTGCATTCCGGGCTGAGCTGAGCCTGCCCAGCAGGGCAAGGTGAGGAGGAGATGCAGGTTATGGCAGGGAGTGCGGGTTTGTCAGGCAGGTTCTGACCACTGGCAGGAACCAGGTGTCAGCAGCACCTGGCAGAGCAGGACAGGAGACCCATCATACCTGTCTTCAAGCACAGCTCATCAAAGTCGAAGCAGCAGCTGTTGTAGCTCTTGCACAGGTTGTCACAGCGGCAGCCAGGAGGCTCTGCCTCTTGAAGTTCAAAGCACCTGTTTTTGCAGGAGCCAGAGGTACTGATCCAGGGGGAATCTGACAGGACTGTGTGAACAACAAACAGGGCAACATCTGTCAGGCCAGCAGCAATGGGACAGGCAGCTCAGCCCCAAGCCACTCGAAGGAGCAAAACCTGAGATTCTTGTTCGGGGAAAGGGAAGGGAGCAGGGAGAGGAAAAGGATTGCTTGAAGAAATGAAAGAAAAAAAAAAGAACACATTCCAAAAGAGTTGTTCTTTTGGGGGAGAAAAAACAATAAAGGAAGCAGCATGCTGTGATAACATCCTGCAAAGAAACAGCCCTGGCTTTACCTCTGTAACAATCAAGAGATCATTAGCAGAAATGTATTGAAGTCTCCAAGGCCCCATTCCAGGAGCTGTAGTTATTCCACAGAAGCAGGCCTTTGTTTTCAGAAACCAATTGACATTTTCATGGCTGGCTGGTCAGTTTGCATAGAAAAGGACTCCAATTAATCTACATGCAACAGCAGGACTTGGTTTGCTGTACTGGAAGGTGTCAAATCAATGTGAAGTGTGAAAAAACCTTTAAGATGCTCTATAAATCAATGGAGAAACAAAGCAAGGCTTTTTGATGGGTTTCTGCAGAGCACCAAATTATAAAAACTCTAGAAATGTAGAAGGATTTAGGAAATTAATATATTATTGTGTGTGTAAGTACATGGAGGACTGCCAATCTGAAAGCCATGAATAATGTACTAGACTTCAATAATCTATTAGTAAGGGTCCTTAATGTCAAAGCTGATATGCATGTCTGCTCTTTTCTCAAAACTTACTGGTTTGTATTCTTTATATATTTTCCAAGTTTTTTCTATAAGAGAATCCTACATAGCAGTTTATATGAAAAAGGAAAATTGTATGTTGTTCTCTAGGGTTAATTTTATTTTATGAAATAAAGTAATGAATGTACGTTATCTTTTAAATACAGAGGTGTTCCAAGGAAAATTTCACAATACCTTTTGTTCCTTGAGAGACCTATTAAAATTAAGTATTTGAAATCATCTTGGTTTTGTTTTCTTTTAGGTCATGGTTTGGTTTTGGGTCTGGCAAACCTCACCATGATTAGCAGTATGATTTTAAGAGGACTGACACAACGGCATTTTTGGGAAAGGATTGTTCTGATATTTTCCTATATAGTTTTTCCCCTTACACTTTTACATAGCTGAAAGTTCGGTCACCACATAAGCTGAAGGGAAATCTCTTCCCAAATAAGGTGGCATTAACCAAACACAATGAGAATGGATGTAAAAGATGATGAAAGAGAAGTTCAGAGGTGTCACTGTAGTAGCCGATGTCTCACTAGCACCCATCCCCAGCACTACTGCTCCACCACTTCCCTTGGAGTGGCACTGGCACTGGTTGGACACCAGCATGAACCACTTCAGGGAGTAAACCTGTCAGCAAATCAACCCTACAGTAAGATCGTAGGTAAGAAACCCAAACCTACCATGGTTGCAGTCAAGGATTATGGCAAGGCACACTCATAACTGCTGCAAAAGACAGTAGCAGACAAGTGTCTCTCTGCTTTTGTGGTTTATTTTTTTCACCCAGGTCAGGAATGCTCAGTGCGTAACATTTTACACATAGATAAGTTTTGCCCTACAGATACATACCCTGCAAGCATGTTCTTAATGAGAGATCAATGTTTTGGCCATCTGAAATTCCGAGGAGCTAAACGTTGTGTATCTGTGCTGGCAATACACAGACCAGTGTTTTCTTTGCTCAGGTGAGTAGGTCACAAAGCTATGTCAGAAATTAATCACATGAGAATTGTTTCAAAGCATGCTAACAACTCAAACTTTCAGAGCTATGAAGTCTTCTTCCTTATTTTTGATGACAGCTGCTTTCTGTCAAATTCTTCTGAAAATCTGTTATCAAAAAGTATTTTAATGTTATTTAACCTCTTCTACTACTTTTTCTTCTGGAAGCCAGGTAATATATAATCATAAATCCATGAAAGCTTCAAATCAAAGGTATTGTGAACTCGAAGGTATTACTTATTAGCATGTAACCCTTACACTGGCATTACCCTCTTCATTTCAGGGGGTCTTATCAGAAGGTAAAAAAATCCACGTCATCATGTGTTTAGGAAAGAGAAGGTGTAAATCTGACTGCAGATTACATAAGAGACAGTTAACTGCAGCTCAAGGAATGTCTACCTGTTGTAAAGAGCAGCTCATTTATCAGGAAACCTCTGGAACAAATTGTCCACAGAGACTGTGCAATCTCTGAGCTTAGGGATTTTGAAGAACAGGTTAGGCCAAGATCTGCCAGGATCTCTTCAGTAATAACTGACCACGTCTTAGGATATGGAGAAGGTCTATGTAGCTGTTCAAGGTCCCTTCTAGCTCCACCTTCTATAATTGCAAGTAGGGTTTCCATTTCATGCAAGAAAGGTTTAGCCCACTACCTTATCTGTTATTTTCTCATATCTCTTGACAACCACCTGATTACTGATGTGACAAATTATCTCAAATCACTTAGCAAATTCAAGTTGCACCTCCCAGGTCAATGTAGGACAGTTTCTATATCACAGCACAAAAGAGGACTTGCTAAATTTCTCTCAATATATTAAGATCACTCCTTTGTTTATCATGCTTGACCTTGCCTTTGCAGCCAGACCATGCTTTTCAGGTCGTGCACAATGCCATGGCAGGGGTACTGGTGCATGCAAAATAGTTTGAAAATATATCATCAGGAGCTCCATCCGTGGTGAGCACTTTCAAGCCAGCAGAAACCCTTGTACAGAACAAACTTAGACAGCTTTTCAAAACTCCTGCATCCCTCCACAGCTCCTGCAGTCAGACTGTGCGGCAGGCAGAGGGATCTCAACATGAAGATTCTCCCCTCCTTATTTAATACATAAAGCCTTTCACATCCTTTTCCATACATTCTTTTCTGGCCAAGTAAGCTCAAAACAACCATACAATTGTCTTTTATGTCACAGTTTAGAGAACAAAGTTACATAGGGCAATAGTGCCTTTTTAGTTCATGGGAGTTACTACATTTCCATTGTAAAGGTGTTATCTTAGAAGGTACCATATCAAACTACTTCATTTGATTCTACCTGATTAAAATATCTTCAAAAAAATAATATTCATTTATTTCCAGTAGTATTTAAGACATAGGACAATATAGACATGCCTACCCAGTCATTAGAGGAAGGAGACTACCTGGTAACAATCTGCCATTTTGGATCCTATGGGTCCCATATGGAACCTATATGGAACAACCAAATGCTTAAGCAAAACATTTGGAGCTCCAATATTGCCAGGTAATGTTCATATTATGAATTTACATTTAATTTTTGTAATGAGTAAAATTTCAATGGAAAGTCAGATAAAGGAGAAAAATACATCCTAACTCCAGTACGAGAAAGGTAGGAGTCCATTTTTAATGACATGCTTAAAAATCCAGTAAGAAGGGATAGAAAAACTTCAGTGTATCTCCTTCTAAAGCTCCAATTCTCCTTCGTGACTAAGAAATACGCTTCAAGAGATTACTAAGGCCATTTTCCCCAAAAGTGCTTACAAATCTCAAAAAACAAATAATTTACAAAAGCAAAATTACGAGTCTTGGTTCTCTAATGTCTTAGAAATTTTAGGTAAAAAAATTACTTCAATTAAATGATTTGTTGGGTACAAACATTAAACATCTCAAATGTATAAAAAAATACAGCTGTACACTGTAAAAAGAGAACAAGGTGGGATAGGCATTATGTGATCCTTTGACATGCATTTATAAGGGATTAGGAAAAAACACAAGTTGTTTTTGGCTCATAGCAGAGTTCTATACTAGATAAAAACTAAACTTTGTTTATAATCATGGCATACCTCTGGAGAAATAACAAATTGTTTTCCACAGTAATGTTTGGCAAAGACTGTTTTATCAATCTAAAATAATTAACTCTTAACACCAAGAAACTTGCAAATAAATAAGCTGAGGAAGAGTGAAGTTGAAAAATAATTACACCAATGGTTTATTCTGGATATTTCGTTGCACTGGACTTCTAATGAAGTATAATGGGAAGTAATTTGTTACTGTCTCCTTTAGACAGATGTGACTACAATACTTTATTATTTGTTATCACTTTTTTTTGTCCTGCAATAAAAGTAATCAAGCTTCATAAACACAGAATGGACAAAACCCTCCATTACTTTTGTCTCTCATTGTTGCAATGAGAGTGGACTACTTCAATGCCAGGTGCAGGTCCAATCCCACCTGTAAGCAAATTCTCAGTACACTTCCAAAAATACCCCCCCTCCTGCCCTTTTGCAAGAGATCCTGTATTTCTTGCTACTTTTCTGTAATGCTGATTTAATCCTCCTGCTATTGGAAGCAGCACACAGCTACTGATCCCAGCCCTGGTGGTGTTGAATGGTGCTGGTTGGCTCAGCAGAGCTGGCACCCGATCGGCTGCTATGGGTCCCCAGTATCAGACCTTTGGAACTTCAGTAAAAGACAGCTGAGCAGCTCTGCCCTAGACAGTCACCAGCAAATCAAAGCAGCTGGCAGTCAGATGTTGAACACTTGAAACGCAAATCCTTCCCATTACTATTACACACACTACACGACTACTCTACAGTTAACATACTAGAAGATTAAAAAAAAAAAACAAAAAACAAAAAACAAAAAAACCAAAACCAAAACCAAACAAACCCACACAAAAAAAATCCCAACTGTTTTTCAAACATTTTTTTAAACTCATATAAAGATCAAAGGCAACAGCCACTATCTTTTTCATTACCTAAAACACCTCTGCTCAGTGATCAGCAGCCCTGACTGTGGCTATGATTAGACACCAATTCCTGTCAAAGACGGGAGACAGAAGGACACAGATACATTACCAAGAACACAACAAACTCTGGCCATGGTAAACCATTTTATAATTAAAATTTACAAGCTATCATTACAGACGGGTATTGCAAATGAAACCCTTTCACTTCAATTACGTTAACCATCTCTAAGTCAATGACCGCAGGTTTTCTTTCTCCTGCCAAAGGAACAGAGGCACAAGTCAAGCCTGCTTTTTTTTTCTTTTTGAGGAAAAAAGGACTAGTTTTCTGGTTTATACATTTTTCCATTTGGAGTATGTCTGAGCTCACAAAACCCTGTACTGTCCCAGAACACAAACAACAGTTCCTTCTGTGACATGTTGTTACTGTCTTCCAAAGAAAAAAGTAAAAGGCACAAGAAAAACAGAGGACTCGGTGACAGCACATCTGCACGAACACCTGCTCTCCTCTCCCGGCCCTCTCCACCGTCAGATGTCTGCCGTCTACTGTTCACAAACCAGCATGACCTCAGGAGCCACAGAAATCCCAACAGCTTTTCTCACCAGCGCCTCTTGAAAGCATTCATCAAGTTTCTAGAAACCGCTTCAATAGCTACCAAAATAAATCCAGTACCCTTAAACCCATCAGGGAGTTTCTCTTAGCACTAGAAGGAAACTGTGCAGAGCACAAAACATGCCAAACACTTCGGAGGAGAGGATGAGACCGACCTCTGTGAGAATGAGAGTGCTCAGTCCTAAAATAAGCTACATTTTCCATAGTCACATGCACACAGAGCAAAAGTTTAAGTAAATAGGAGACCTATAGGTGAGTCCCAAAGGTCAACTGACTCTGGCTCAGCGAGTTATTTATTCTTCTCTATATCCTAGAGGGAAAAGGAACAAGCAAACTACTGTTACGGAGTAGGAATGGTTTCTAACCACAGCCGATAACATAAGGGTATGGCGATGTACAATTTACTGTACCTGAGACCGGCCCCTCATCCCATTCTTCGGATCTCCTAAATCGATTTGTTGTAAATCCCATGCAGACATTTACTCCAAAGGCAAAAGCAAACAAGGATATAACCTGCAAAAGTAAAACAGCAAAGTAAGTGAAGTGTGCAAGAAGCAGGACTTTCGTGCTAACAGCATTAGGCATAATGGGCAGAGATGGTCCTCGGTACGTTCGGGCTCCCCAGCACTGCAGTTCCCATCACTGGAGCGGCAGCTGACAGCGTCACCGTTGGAGAGTAACACAAACCAGAACGGGTTTATGAATAAAACATCTCTTTCTGAAGCTGAAACGGTTCTTTTTGTAGGAACTTATTCAGGACAGACGGGCTGCTAGTCCTCCTCTAAAAGCAAACAGGCTCCTCTCCTCTCCTACCTGCGAGTGGACGCAGCCCTGCTTAGCCATACCAGGGAATTCTTGAAAAGCCTGCGCCGCACCGTCGCCTTTTTTATAGTGAGCGCAGAGCTCTGTTTGCTCGGGGAGTTCGGGCTATTAGCTACGAGTAATCCCACCTGGTGAGGTTGACAGGCTCGTGTGATTTGTCCAGGGGGTGATTTCATCATGTTTCACTCACAAATCGCAGCTCCGAGTGCAAGAAGCTCCAGGCATCATCCCTCGCTGCGCCCTCCCCCCAAACACACACCCGCGCGCTTTTATGTGGTTTCCTCTGGCAGAGCTGGGCTTGCTTGTGCCGCGGCGGCCAATAGCTCCTCCTGCTCGTTTTATTCTCCTCACAAAAGTAACACGGTTAAAAGAAAAACCAAATGCGTCTCCATCTGGCTCGGAGAAGAAGAAGGGGAAACTCACTGGGGGCTGAGGAATGAAAACGCGCCAATGTCACCCTCAAAAGTGCCCCGGTGTCAGGTGTGACAGCGCGGTAGGCTCAGTCCCCGCTGACCCCTCACGGTCGGGCGGGGTTGGGAGCTCGGGGACCCCCCTCTTCCTCCACGGGTCGTCGTCAAATTTCTAACTGTGCTGCAGAGCAGAGGCCCTTCAAAACTGGAGACACTTTCAGAGCGAGGGGGTATTTTTCAACGTTGTTCTCCCGTGCTGCTGTGGCAGGGCAAGGCTCGTATCGATGGAAACACAAGCAGTTCCATCTGAATAGCTGGAAACTCCAGTCTTCCAGAAAGGAAGGGAACGTTCCCTCTGCCCCACATTCGCCCATTTTCATCAACAACAGAAAACTTGGCTGTCTGGATAAGCACTGTTATTTACAAAGCAAATGATAATGCTGAACAGAATTAGAGTTGAAATCAGTGGCTTAAATATTATTTGCCAAGGCAAATTATTTACCAATGTAGTTTGCCACTTTTTTCTTTCTGTGATGAAAGCTTCTTTCATTAAAGTGTTTACTAACAATTACATTTAAAGGGACAGAGCCGAGGTTTGCAAGCCCTCAGATGGACTGAGCTTCTCTTGGGACCTGTCCCATATTCTATACTGGCATTAAGAGACACAGTACAGTTTTCTTTAAACTAGCTTGCAATAATAAACACGTACAACTTTGAGTTTTGTTTAGAGGTACCTTTTGCCTGCTGCAATAACTCCCCTTCCCCACCGTGTAGCTTTGCAGGACAGAGTCTGAAAAGCCCTTCTCTTCGCTGCCCACACCTCATCAGCCTGCCAGCCAGGAGATGATCCTTTTTTATGCAGTTTCTTAACCGAAAGTGTCTCCATTGTGTAGCTGCATCTTTGTATTGCAAGGCTCAAGGCAATGTAATTAGCGGGAAAAGACCTTCATCTTAGCCACACCAGGACATCGTATTCCTTTTACTTGCACGAACTGAGACTATGAATTCAAGACCCATCTTCTAATGCCCACCTCACCACCAGCTGGGCTGAAAAAGAAATAGGCAATAGGCAATATTTTTCTAGCAAAAAGCTGAGCATAGAGAAAAATAATTATCAACAAAGTTACTATCTGTTCCCATAAAATTCTTTGCCCTTAGCCTCTGGTATATCCTGTGGTTATGTCTTCGCCCTCAAGCACTAGGTAAGTACAGCAGTGCGTGATCACAGCAGATAGGAAACCTAAGGTGCCACAAATAAAATTGCTCAGTGGTATTGCCTATGTATCTTAGCTAATGAAACTCATGATTTCATGGGCAAAATATGGAAATCAGCAGCCCCAAGCTCTCCTCCAGCTTGGGACCCTCAGGTCACTGAGGAACCGAGGCAAAACACAACTGAATTTTCAAATCAGGTGGCCAGTTTTGAGTGCCCAAGCCAATACATCCAGTCTCATTTTCAGAGATCTGGAGCCTTTGCTGTTCTTGCATATCTTCCTAACACACAGGTCTTCAGTTCTCTTGAAAGAAAATCCCTACATATGTTAAAAATGGCCACCCAGAAAATTAAAGAAACAAAAAAACCCAAGAAATCACAGATTACTTCTACTGATTTAAAAATATATATTGCATGTTTCCATTTGTGTAACCTCTCTGGAGCTTGTAAACTTCACAACTTTACATAAATGGAGGAGCTTGTTTTGTTTTCTGGTCCGTGTTACAAGTATATTAAATTCATTTTAGTCCTTTGTAATGTCTTTAGAACTATAGATGATGACGACTCTGAAACTGCTGATCTTTTTCATCTGTGTAATGTAAGACATATTTTCCAGTAGCTCTCAACTGAACACATACTCAGAGGCACAATGTTCTTTTTGTCACAAAGATTGTGCCTGAAGCCATCCCACAGATGCACGAGGAACTTATTAGCATAAACAAGGTCTAATCATTTTGTTCAGGCAAAATTTCACTGCTGGAATCAGCAGTAATTAATTTTTTCAGCACCTAATTGCCATTTTACTCATCAGAATAGAGAGGATTAAAGCTGAAATAATATATTCCTGGCCCAAGAATTCAGCAATTCAGTGCAAGATTTAAGGCTTAAATGAAACACATTTAAAAGGAATTTTAACAAGATAAGCAGAATATGAAATGCCTCTTCATCAGTTATCGTGAATAAGAATTGGCCTTTGGATTTTCTGGGTTCTATTATACTGATTATTTAGCTCTGGATGCAAAACTTCCAACCAGGCACCAGATGGCGTTTTACATGAGGTGTTGATACTGTAACATTTCCACAGTTACAAATATTCACAGAATCGCAGCGTCGTTTAGGTTGTGGCCAAGAAAAATGGTTAGTTGGGTACATGAAATAGCAATTTCAAAGAACAAAACCTTTTGGTAAACCATAGAAATTCAAACAGTGTCCAGATCAAATACAAACACCAAGAAACCAAATGAACTTCCAGCAGCCAAAATGAGCATGGGAAGAGTCAAATACCTTGTTGAAGACACCCTGAGTCTTTTTAACAAAATCAAAGAGGTACAACATAACAAGCAGAGCCGATTGCCGTATATAAAAAACTCTAAAACATATTTTTATCACAAAATCACAGAATGGTTAAGATTGGAAGGGATCACTAGAGGTCATCTAGCCAAACCTCTCTGCTCAAAAAGGGTTCCCTAGAGCACATTACTCAGGATTGTGAATATCTCCAAGGAGACTCCACAACCTCTCCGGGCAGCTTGTTCCAGTGCTCAGTCACTCTCACAGTAAATAAGTTTTTCCTCATATTCAGGTGGAATTTCCCATGTTCCAGATTCTGCTCCTTGCCTCTTGTCCTACTGCTTGGCACCACCAAGGTGGTGGTGGAATTCAGAGGGTTTTATAGATCAAAACCTAGTATCTTTGGCACTCAGACAGTGCAGTGACTGATAAACAGAAGAAAAGGAAGGAAAGGTGTATTTGAAGGCAAGGACAGCAAAAGGACAGCAAAGCCAGTCAGCAGGTCAGGTCAGGTCAGCCAGGTCTGATGACAAAAAGAGGGGCAGGAATAGCAAGAGTCAGCGCAGGAGGACGATGACCTGTGGTAAGCAGTCCTTTAGCAGAGATCAGCCCAGGAGCCGGGCTACAGCCAGATACAGAAGTTCAGAATGGTGATTGCACAGCCTGGGTATGCAGGAAAAAATATACAAGAGTTGCTGAAGGATGAGGGACCTGTAGCTGCTCAACTTGTAAAGAGAACCATTGAAGACCCCAAAATAGGGTTACTGAGAAGTCCTCTTTATCTGGTGGAGGAAAAACACTTCATGAAGTAATAGATTCCAAGTGGATGGTAGCTGGCTTTGAAACAAGAAGTTACAACTTGATTGTAAAAGGTAGGAGAGGACACAGCTGTTAGCATGGATACATTAAGGGGGTAGGCGGGACAGAGTAGGAAAAGGAACTATTACCATAGGCAAGGTCATACTGTCTTTTCCTTGAGCTGTGGGATGTTTGAGAGCTGAAGAAGCTTCTGCAAGTATCTTTTGTACTTACACACATAAAAGTTGCATTTTGTCAAGGAGGCAGAAGGCACAGGACTGACTTCCCATGAGCTGCACCACCAAACCCTCTGCTTCCCCATGAGACTGGGAAGACCTACCAAACCAGGCTGTGCTCATGAAAGCGCACCATCCTCACCACAGTTCCTCAAAACACCACCCAACAACCGCAGTCTCCAATTATCTGTCTGCTCATCATCTCCAGACCCTCAGGGACAACCGTGGATAAATTAAAGTCTTCCAAACTGCAGTTTGCTGCAGCCCAAACCCTGAGGCACCGAGTGCCTTAGGCACGTATAGGCCCATCAACATTTTTGAGCAACCTACATAATGCCTTCAGGGTTCACAGGGCTGGGGAGTGAGCACCCACATCCAGCCCAAAACTCACTGAGGACAACCCACAAAGCACGTCGACCTGCAGAGCATGTTGCTCTGCTCCTCACCTCACCCTCATCTACGTGTCCTGCACAAAATACAGGTGTACCAGGTTCATACCTGTCTGCAACTGAGTTCTCTCTTCCCAGAGAGAGAAGAGGAACCACTGGCCAAGGGAGGGCCTGAGTCCCAGTCTTTACTTTTATTTTTGTAAAACACTAGTATACTCACCAGGGACTGAAACCCACATGAGCAGCCCGGTGAGAAAAAGGAGGGCATAATGAAGTAGAGAAATAAATTCTCCCACACCCAACATCAGATGCAACAGCTTCAGTGATTCGATGTGGATTTGGTGACAGCACTGCAGCTCCTGAAGCTGCTGCTGATGGCTGTGGAGATGTCTTAGCTCAAGCGCACCCTCCACACACAGTCACCGTTTGGGCTGGCACAGAAGCAGAACAAGGTTTATAAGAGAGGCCATGTCTTTGAGCAGGACAGCTAGGTCAGCTGGAAAAAAAGAGATAAATTTTCAGTGACCTGAAGAAAGCTTTGGGTATTTGAATGTGTCTCCCAGCAGCACTACAGCTTAATCACCACCCACTTCAACACAGGGCATTACACCTCTCACTGTGAGCTGCACACTACAGCAGCATCAACATTGCTCCAACAAATTCCTCATCTTCAAAGAAGCTAATATTTACCCAACTTGATTTATGAACAATATTATTATTATGAAGCTGCACAAGTACTTCACTAAAATGCACTGAGTTCAGAATTATATTTCTAAAGATAGTCATATATAAAGATTTTAGCAACTGCAGAATAAAAACTGTTCTGGGATGAAAAATCACATCTTCAGGGAGGATGTGAAGGAGTTAAACATGGAGCCAAAGAGCCCATATGTGTTCTTGGTGCAGCTCATGTGAGGTTTAGTATGTATTCAGGTCCTTATCCTTGTTTTCCACTGCTTGAACTGGTGATGGGTGTCACAGATGCCTACCAACAACTTCACCTCCATCTTTTTAAAAGAGCTGTAGACTTTAGCAGTGTGAAATCTGCCCACCTACCCCCAGACAATAGTCTGGAGGTTCAAGGGCTTTGCATGGTACCTTGCATGTGCCACACACAGTCACTGTGAATTTATTTGAGTTTTGTAAGTTATACAACGTATTACATCCCACAAAAAAACATAGACCTTTAGAAACAAAGAGTTAAAGCTAAATGAGAAAAACAACAACCAAACAACCCCCTCAACCAAAACAAACAAAACCACAAACAAACACAACCCATAAAGATGGTAAAACTACTTAAAGATGTAAAAAGCAGGTTTTCTAGAGTTCAAATCATATGTCCAGTTTCTTTGTGTAACTTGTGTGTACATCCTTTACCTTATTTGAGCCTTTCTGAGTAGAATATTAGCTTTGAATCTCTGGGTATATAAAACTTCTTTTGGGGACTTCTACAATAATCCTGTAACATATCTCTCCTAATTAATCACATTTACCCTCAGTTCAAACTCTACTGGCACAATTTTCAAGCTCAAGGCTTGGATATGATAAAAAAATTCCAAGTGCTAATCTCTTCCCTACAAGTAAAATGTGGATATAATTAATGCTGTTTTGTTTACTTTATCTGCCAAACAAGAGTTTCTGTTTGTTTGAAATAGATTTTTTTTTTCATGTTTTTGGCACTTGGATCAAGAAAGAAGTATTTTAATTAATATTTTTCTTCTAGCTAATCTGAAAAAAAACCCATTGGTATTTTCAAAACAGCAAAATCCTATTTAATTTCAGTTTAAAGAGATTCGTCGCTATGAATATTGTTCTCAACTTGCCTGCAGTTGAGGCTTTGGACGCCCATGCTCTGCAGCATCAATACTTCTGCAGTAAAAGCAGAGGGAGCAGGCTGGAAACAGAGGATTCCCCCACAGCAAATAGGGACATGCCTTCAGGTGGGCCCATTTTGCTCCTGATTCCATATATAAGGGCTATCTAAGGCTGCCATTACAGTGACCTGTAAGTGTCTGCACCTATGAAAACTATTTTTTTGGGGCATGATAAATGAATGCATGAACACAGAACAGGCCTTGGCAGTGTTGCAGTTAAGACAAAAAAAAAAAGCTTGAACCTACTTCACATGAGTGTGAGCCCAATTCAAGTGGAGCTATTTTATTTGCATGAGGACTGCAAGACTGCACCACTAAATGCAATCAGTCCAGCTAAAGACAAGGAAATCCCAAAGAGATTAGGACAGTTGACAAAGAAGAGATGTTCTCTGAAGAATTAAAATAACAACTATTAATGCTGCCTAAACTGTGTGATCTGATTCACTGAGTAGCTCCATGAACATTTATGTGGAGGAGGATACAATAGGAACTGTCCAGGCTTTTGTTCATAGAAAAATGCATAAATGGGAACACAGCTAACACTGTCAGAAACATAATCCCATCTGCAACCCCTTTTTGGGTGAACTGGTTTATCTCGTCTTTATGAGATAAACTTTACACAAGCTTAAGCTATCCCCAGCTGTTGAGAGGCTGTTGAGAGGGTTTCCATTACCTTAGAAATAAGTGGCTTTTCCGCCTTTTCCTTCAGAAAAGAAATAAACCTATCAAGTAGAATCCAGTTATCAAGTGTGTACCACCACCACCTGGCAGACTGGCTAGTCCTTGCTATCACTCCCATCCTCTCACCCCAACCATTCCTAGGGTCACACCGCAAGTCAGAAAAGGTTAAAAAATTCCTTTCCTTTGACGGGTTTCGCAGCTTGGGTGAGTTTCCTGCTCTGGTCCTCAGCCCTGGAAGCAGTGTGTCTGTGAGATACAGTGAGCTGCAAACTCCTATTGCCGACCCCCAAGCCAGGCACTGTAACTAAGGAGCATCCCGTGGGCAGGAGAGGCGGGCAGGGCACGGACAAGCTCTTCCCTTCTCCCGACTCGCTCTGCTCCCCGGGGAGTGGTGTCACCCCAGCACACGCTCACCAACCCCAATTTCTTAACGTGCATCTGCTGCTGCCTGTTTTATTGGCAAAGAACAAGAGTGTAAAACAATTGCATCTTGGTTTTTTAGGTCATTTCGGACAGATGGGCCACTTTCCAAGCATCACAAATTTTGCTAAGTTGAAACATGTCACCACCAGTTCAGTTGAAGGCCAACTTTTTTTTTTTTCTGATTTCAGCTGAGTGCAAAGATGACAAATGTAAGCACAAAGGGAAAAACATCCTGTTGGAACAGTACCCCCTGTTTTGTATGAGTGAGAAAAGTATAAGCAACATTTCAACAACAAAACAATGTGATCCATTGCTGGAATTTTTTTTTAATCAATACCATAATTATAACTGAATAAATTTCAAAGTCTGCAGGAATGCAATATAAAAAAAAAAGAAGAAGAAAAATGCTAGCAATCAAAAATATGTAACTCTGCTAGCATGGATTTGCATAAGGATTATCAGGGGGTTTTATGCAAATACTTTTTCACCTTTCCAGCATAAAACTTTGGAAAGGAATAAAGTTGGGGTTTTTTTTAATGGATTAAACAACCTGTAAGGAAACTCAGGTCACTTAAATATTAATAGACTTCATCATTATTTGTAAGCAAATAATCTTACTGAGTTGTTTCGTTTAACTCATCTTTTTTATCTAGCAAAACAAGACTTTCAGAAAGAAACAGTTCCTTGGCTTAATGCTTGCTGACTGCTGCAGATTAAAACAGCTCTGCTTTGCTCAGCCTTCATAGAAGGCTCCCCACCCTGGTAAATCTCCTTTTCACAGCAGATAAGACTGAAGTTAGCTAGATATTATAGCTGTTGAAGATTCTCAGGGCAGAGACAGACGTTCCTGGGCATCCACAAAACCTGCAAAACAGCTGGGACTATTTAATTTATTATCCTTTCACTGTCCATTGCTAACACTTCTCCAAGACACTGAAACCAAACACCTCTGTTCGAGTTTGATTCAGCCCATGTGAAAAGGACTTGAGTAAACTATTGGTCTGGTGAAGAGAGTGGGGACACTTCCTTTTCCAGCAATAGCTTTGCCAGCTACAGGGAAGCCTCTGGTGCCTGCTGTCCCTGTTCTGGTAGGCAAATTCAACATTTCCTCATTTTGGGAGAGGAGTTGCCCAGCCTGGCTGTTTCTTCCCCTCCTCTGCACCACAGGGAGTATGGCAGTTTCACTGCCTGAGTGATCTTCCTCCAGCTTGGTGCTGAGGAACACTATGATTAAATGACCTTTAAAACCAACAAAACAACACACTTTGGGCAAAGAAGCCAGAATGGATGATGGAGACAGGCAAGGAGCAGTAACATCTTCAGGCGACAGCTGAAGTCAGCAGAGGAGGATCAGCCCTACTCCTGGGTAAACTGAGTTCTCTTTGCACTGAGACAGAGCAGGAGCACAAGCTTCCTCTGTAGTAGCTTAAGCCATGACAGCTGTTTTGGAAAATGAGTATGGGACTATAACCTCAAATTCATACACCTGTTTTTTGGCAGTCTAAGCCTGCCAAAGCATCTGCTTTATTCTGCAGATAATTCAGCATAGTTTTGGAAGGCACTGGATTAAATAAAAAAAAGCAACACTAAGAAAACTTGTGTTTTCATTACTTCTTACTCTGATGCATCATGAAGAAAACAAATAAGCCAACCTCAAAGCCCCATTGTATTAGGGCAGGTGGAAGTACAGTCAGACTGCAGGACAGAGGGCACAGGGCAGAGGCATGGGAAACTTTGCAGGGGTGGCAGATTCAGCATGCAAACCAAACCTGATGCTGCCAACAGCACAACAGCAACTGCCAGGACAGCACAGTAGATATCCCATGATTGTAATATGCCATGGCAGTCACATGCCATGGCTGTCACAGTCATCTCCTGCCATCTGTGGGGAATACTGGGCTGGTTTGACAGAGCAATGGTAGGGCAGAAAAAGATAGATTAGTGTTGAGGGTGAAAAGAGACAAAATACGTTAGAAGAACAGAGCTTTAGAGATGCCAAAAGGGAAGCCACAAACTCCCACTCTTCTCTCTCCAAAGATGGCTGAACCAAGCCATATTTTCTCTTTATACATCCTGTGAAATCTTTAAGTATTGTACTGAACATCCTTCACTGATCGTGATACAGGGTGAGTGACAGGCCACCTTTGGCCTTTTCCCACCATCCCACTCACACCTGAGGCCGATGCTGACACACCAAAACATGAACTAGTGCAGCTGGAGGGGCAGCAGTTTGTTTCAGTCCTTGCAGTTGCAGAGTCTTCCTGTCCCCTTTGGTAGCTGCAACACTGAATTTGGTGCAGGGCTGATCCCCCTTTGCTGCTGCCAGAACATGAGCTCCTCACCACCATCCTGTCTCAGCTCCAATAAGCTCCACCAGGCCTTGTCCTATTCCCCCATTATCCTGCCATTGGCCAGAAAAAGTTTTCAAGTTGTCATATTCATCAATAGCTAATATGACTTAAAAGGGTCATACAGCTACTATGACTTAAAAGGTTTTTCTGCCAGGCGAAATACACAGCAATAGGTGAGCAAATGTTCTGTGCATAGTGACTTCTACCTTGGAATTCAATTAATTGTCTTTCCCCATTTTACTGCTATTTGTTGTGAGCACTGATGCATCCTGCTGCACCAAAATCTTCTCCTGCCTCAAGGACTTGCACTTACATAAGGCAGTTTGGAGCAATTCTCAGAGTCCAGCTGCCAGAGTCAAGTAATTGAAAACTCAGGGTGTGGGATGGGATGTCCCTGGGCTGTCCCTTGGCTGAATTCCCTCCCTCTGCTTTGTTATGCTGGCTGAGGGAAGGGCTCCAGTCCTGTCCCAGCTTTGCACAGGGCTCTCCCTAAAACCCAGAGAGAGTGTGGAGCCCATTCGAGAAGTCCTGCCATCACTGGCTCTGACAACTTCTGCTGTTGCATGGACAGAGCAGTACAATCATCCTTTCTTCAGGTTAACACATTTATCCCCTTACAAGTTATCAATTTCTGGCAAAAAAATCCCTGGTGGGCTGGTTTGTGTGTAAATACAAGGGCGTGGACCCATTTGGGAACTAGTGGGGTAGTCCTGCCTAAGTGCATGTGTAGCCTGGCAGCCTCAGAACCTCATCCTGCCATGTCCCTACAGCTGCCTGCACAGCAACATATGCCATTGTAGAACCAGAATCTTAAAATTTGGCATTAGATCAAAAATCCTGCATGAACAAAGCATTATTACCCAGGATAATCCATATATCCCAAGTTTTTTGACCATCACAGGGATGAGAAGCAGGACCTCAGCTGAACATGCCATTAACAAGCAGCAGCAGGAAACAGAAACCTGAAGGGAATAAAATGTGAAATTTCAGTGATGGGGACAGGAGACAGTTGCTGTGGGAGGGAGGGCTTCAGGAGGAGAACAGCAGGAACAACTCTGGCCATGTCCTGCAGATGATATTTCTGCACCAGATGACATGGGATGAAAAAAACGAGGTTATAGTCAAGGATGGGGGACCCCTGGTGGTCTAGTGGTTAAGATGCGGCACTCTCACCACTGCAACCCAGGTTCGATTCCCGAGCCGGGTTCAGGGATATTCCCCCGGGCAGATGGAGCTCGTCAGCCCCTAAGGCCATCCATCTAAGAGAAGGTCACTCTAAACAAACCTACGTCC
>JAWWLV010000088.1:139118830-139135177 GCA_035041135.1 Platyrinchus mystaceus
TCACCTAAAAAATCCATTGCGCAGGCTTGAAAGGTAAAAACATCTTTCCCAGATCTTCGTTCGCGAAGACTGGCCACGTTTTAGTCAAGGATGAGTTTCCAAGAACTTCTTACAAAAAAACCCAAAAATAAAGCTAGTGAAGAGAAGAGTGACAGCAAAGTCAGGCATGGCTTCAAAACTATAAGGCTTTCAGGTAAAAATCTTTAAATAGCAAAAAAACCATTGTAACAGAAGATCGGAGGATGAGAATCCAGAAATATGTACAATTGTGCATCATTTGGAGAGAGCGGGGCTGCCCTGGGCTGGACAAAGCTGGTCCCACCGCAGGACAGGGCTGACCCTCTCATGGGCCCAAGACAGCAGCGCCTCTCATAGAACATATAGAAAAAGGGTAAAAAACATGGTGCAGGTAGTGAGGAGTGAGAGGAAAAGTAAGAGAAACAGCTCTGCAGACACGAAGTTCATCAAGCAAGGAGAGGAGAAGATGGTCCAGGCACTGGAGCGCAGTTTCCCCTGCAACCCATGGAAAATACTTTAGAGAAGCAGGTTTGTCCTGAAGGACTGCGGCCCGCCCAGGGCTCCACAGTGGGGCAAGGAGGTGTGTGTGAAGGAAGGAGCAGCAGAGATGGGCTGTTAACAGACTGATCATCTCCCCAATGCTGCCTGGGATGATGGGGAGAGGTGGCGGAACCAGGAATGAGGAGGAAACATCTCTACAAACTTGGACTTGATGAGAAGCTCTTAAGTTAAAAATGTCTGTTGCTGTCCCTGAACAGTTCAGCTGGTCACCTGTGGGCAGCCAGTGTCAGGGACAGAGTCAGCCTCTTCTTTCTTTTAGGTACAGGTGACCCCCCACTATCTCTCCCTACCCACCAGGCACAGCCAGTGCCCTCTGCCAGCCCCCAGACCATCTCCCCAGCACCCACCACACATCCAGTGGGGAGGGCTGGATCTTTCATGTAAGCTTTAAACAGAACCCTTGGCACCCTCAAAATGACAAGTCAGCATTCCAGTTCCACTTGCAGAGTTCAGCGTTCCCATCACAGATGTGGTAGCAATAAGGAGAAGCCTGCACAGCACCAACACATGCTGACAGGAAGCTTGCATAGATCAGCAGTAATTAGAAGCAAATCACAATCAAAGTGTAAACAAATCAGAAGCAAAAGAGACTCAAAAGAGGGACCCAATGATAAATACTTCAAAATCAGAGTAATCAAAACCATTATGAGTCCAACCACATGGAGGGGAACTACCAGGCATGAAGTGTTTTATTACTGCTTATCAACTTGCCTCTCTAATCAGCACTTTACATCTGTTGCATAGGGAGTTATGGAAAAAAATTACAGATCCTTGGGGTGTTAGTGCCCTGATTAAAGAAATCCATATATTTTCTTTGGAGAAAAAGGCTTAGGGAGAGGTGCCTGTAATACGAATCATTTTGAGACAGATTGCCTTTAAGCCTAAACCTTTAGCAGTGAAGCTGCAGACACTGGAAATTCTAATATAAATCAAAAGCCAAGTGATGTGGGAGTTTTAAACTCATAATTATGTACTAGCATAATATTAATATAATAGAACATAAATATAAACAAAACACAAGATACTTTACTCCTGTCTGTGCTGGATGCCAATTTTGATCTTGCTGTAAGGTAAGAATATTTATGAAAGGCAGTTTATATTAAAAAGGTTAAGAGAGAAAACATCTTCAGGAGGCAAAAGAAGCTATAAGAGATCTACTATGGTTTGTAAAATATGTTTTCTTCTCTGTGCATTAAATAATACTTTCTCCTTTACTTATGAATCAGAGCATTTCCAACATCACCCCTGAATGCATTTTGTAAGGACTCCCTAATTGCCAAATCCCAATCCAAGCTGCACTTTGCAAAAACACATTTATGTTACTTCATAGCCTGAGTTTGCTTGTAATTATATTTACTTAAGACTACTTTATCGAGCCAGGGGCAGAAGGGGAGGGCAGATGCGCCTACCGTACCAGTGGGTCTTTTTTGTCCATGACCAAAGCTCGACGTGGAAGCCTCGCTTTGCCCTGTTCCTGACAGCAGCCCCAGGCAGATGTGCTTCCCTGGGGGGGTCGTGGCTGCCCTGGCCCCAGGCTGGATCCCAGGGGGCTGCCCGGCCACCCTGGGCCTCGGTTCCCAGCGCAGCGTGGCTGGAGTCAGGGTGCCAGCTGCCCCCGGCAGGACAATGGCTCCATTGGGAGATAGCTGGGGGACAAAGGCACTGCTTTCAGGGATGATTTTATATGCACACATGTGACCTTTGCCTGAAATGACTCTGTGGAGAGTGTCCCTGTCCCAAAGCTCTGCTTTCAAATGCAGCAGTCTGAGGTGCTTGTTTAATCTGTCCTTTTTGATTTTTTGCCACAGATGCCTCAGGAGAGGTCATGTGCAGATAACAAGGTGGTGCCGAGCTTTTTCTGATCATTTAATAGAGCTATTCAGTAATGGATAGGGTTATTTTTTTCACTTTGAAAAATCCTTCAGCAGAATCTGCTATCTGGAGTGCTTTTTCTGCTTTTAGGAATTTAACTACAAAACCAAAGTACCCCAACTTCCAATCCCACGCCCTGAGCCAGCCTAGGAGCCGCTTCCAAGCTCAGGCCACCTTTGCTAGAGGGCATATAATTTTAAATTTATGCACCCAGATAAGAACGGCAGGGCCTTTGGGTTTTTAATTGATCAGAGTGAATTATTTATTATAAATAAATTTATTCTAACTGTGATTTTTAAGTATTTTGAATGCTTCTTACTTGATGGAATATAAAATAGTGGCTGTCAATACACAGCACACATGAAACCAAAATATCTTTCTAGCTGGCCCAGAGGTGGGGGGTGAAGATAGAGTTTATCACCTGTTCTTTGGGATGTGTCAGTGAATGCTGCAGGTGAAAGGATGGTCCCTCAGAGCGATTTTTTTATTAGTTTACAGGGAAGATTAATAGCAGTGTGATGCTCCAGTTAGGCAAATTTTCCTTTGTAAGACCTTGATTTTTGCTGCTTATTGCTCTGATAAACTTAAATTTGCATTGACATTTTTGTGATGAAAGGAGTTGGGGTTTTTAATCTATTTTTAACTTACAGCAAAATACACTGAACCCTTTTTAGATTAAAATAAAGGATGCACTCCTTGTTATACTAATGTTAAACAAAATTATCTGTCCTTTCCATAAACAGAACTCAAGCTTGCATACCCTAGAACAACAGATTTTGGGGACCAGGAAAGAATGGCCTTTGTCAAGTGAATACATTCATCCAACCCTATCAAATTCCACACAGATTTTGCCAAGTTATAAACCTTTAAGAGATCTTTGTGTATGCTCACCACTGTGTGAAACTTGATCACACTTAATGGCTGACCTCTCTGAAGATCATCTTCTCTGGGTGTCTTTGAGCCCCTTACAGACCATGGATCACACTGTAGGTTTATTTCAAAGGAAAGGAGTTTTAAAAGGTGCTCACAGTCACAATGGGATACAGGAGTGGGGTCATGACTGTCTGTCTGTCACACACCACCCCCTCAGTGCAGCTCACATCTCTCATAAAAAGACATGGTGGTGTGCATGCTGGGAAAAGGAATTTCTTGTCCTGAAATAAATCCTGCCCCATCCCCCAGACAAAATCAAACCCCACTGTGAAATCTCCCCACCCAGCCTCCATGTTCCCTACAGTCCCTTTCCTCAACATGAGTCCTTTAAGAGAGCAAACATTAAAAAGGAGGATAAACTCAAAGCTTTGAGGAGCTACTGCATAGGTAACAAGTCCTGCATCATAAATGAAACAGGGCTGCTGTTGGAAAGGCAGCACAGAGTATGTGATAATGCACAGAGACCACAGAAGCAGACAGATTTCAAGTGTTTGATTAATATTTCTGCATGTGAGGTCAAAAAATTGTAGATAAAAATCCAGTTAGAGTTCTACAAGTACTAAATGCAAGCAAATTAAAATATACTGTATATATATTCTGTAGCAAAATCTCTGAGTAAAAGGAGCAGAAAAGTGCCAAAGACAAAGAAACGAGCTAGCAAACTCACAGATCTCCACCGCAGAGCAGGCTGTTCCGAACACTGTGCTCCCTAATACTTGTTTGAATTCCAAGTAAAAAGAGATGCATCTCACTTTCCTTAGAAACTAATGTGCAGCCTGCTGTGTTGTTGACAACTTTTTATCCCCTCTAACTTTAATATAATTTTCCTTTTTTTCTTTAATTTTAGCTTATCACTTCTAAATATTTGCTGACCCATGAAAATGCATCTGTTCTGCAGCAGAGGGGTTTAAACTCTTTTTTACAAATGCTCTGCCAAATAAAGACATGTTTACATTCACAAACTAAACAATTTCTCCATATTTACGGAGTTAAAATATACCTGTATTTGAAGACAAGCACGAGCTTCCCTACTCAGTCTCATTTCAGCATGGTTTGCAGGAACTAGCAGGATTTAGTATTTCCCAACATATTAATTGCAATCTAAAAATATTTTGGTCAATCTTTACATCAGTTTAACACCACATTATTCTTGGTCATACAGCTACTGACTTCTTTTGAGTCATACTCAGTTAAAATAAATCTTGGGCAACTCTCATTCTGTATAAACAAACTCAGGCTGTTTAGCAAAACAGACGCTGCTGTCCCAGGATGTCATGGGATCAGTGGGTATTGCTTTAGATAATGCTTCGTCAGAATTAATGCACAGCAACTAGCACAGTTCAAGCAGGGGCAGTGGCCTGGGGCAGGACACAGTCAGAGGAGCACACAATGATGCCAATGAAAGCCAGTGCCTGACCTGAAGGGCTTTAGGAATGGATTTCTACCCATAAATACAGAATTTTTAAACATATATGTATACAGATTTAGTTAAGACCCCTGAAAGGTGATCTGTGCAGTGCTACCACCACTCTTTTACGGGTTGTGGCCATCAGTGCATTTTCTCACAATCACAGAATGGTTTGAGTTGGAAGGCACTTTAAAACTCATCTAGTTCCAACTCCACTGCCAATTGGCAGGGAACATTCCTCTAGGCCAGATTGCTCAGGGCCCAATCCAAACTGGCCTTAAACACTTCCAGGGATGGCACATCCACAGCTTCCTGGGCAACCTGTTCCAGTGCTTCACTACCCTCACAGTAAAGAATTTCTTCCTAATATCTAATATACACCTGCCCTCTTTCAGTTTGAAGCCATTCCTCCTTGTCCTATCACTACATGCCCTTTTGAAAATATCAAACAGCCTCTCCCTGCAGCACATCCTCAGTAAGTTGTGATCAGAGGTGATGAATCTGCTTCCTGGACTTGGTTTTAGGCAGCAACAAGGCACAAGTTACTCAGATCAGGGCAGGGCTGGACATTAAGATCCTCTTTTTAAAAGCTGTGTTTATAGATGTCCCAGCCTTCTAGAAATACAGACTTTTTGAACATAACTCCTTTTAATCCCTGCACTTTCTGCACTCATTTTTAAAAAATTCTGGTGTAAATAAATTAATCAGAAAGTTATACTGGCAGTTAAATATCCCATGAGTAGTATAGCACTAAAACCAATCATGAAAAACAGTGCTTCAAAAAACTGCACTTCAGATAGTCATGAATAAAAGAAGATTGTGACTTACAAGAAATATACAACTCCTCCTCCTGTTAATCTGTTCCATATTTGATCATTGAGTGTGAATTACAGTTGAAAAATATCCTGGGGGATTACTTAATACGCTGCCTAATCCAACCATCCACCCCCTGCAAAGCACAGCCTCATGCGGTTTTGTTTCATTAGGAGTTTCTCTGCTGCTCCAATGATCCGGCTTAGTTCCACCTCCTGCAAACAGGTCTGAGCATGAAGAAATAGCTTCTGTGGCCAGAACTGCACTGAAATATGTAATTCTGTACAAGCATAATTGCACGAGCTGAGCTAATGGAAAAAACATACTTTGTCCAGCAACCTTCTAGGCATGGCTGGAGTTACTCCTTCTGCAATCTCAATGGATTATGTGGTCTTGTATCTCTGACTTTGCCATGGCATATTTTCTTGTTCTTAACCCTTCGTTTACAGTGTTGCAGCCGTGTAACAACTTTGCTCAAAGTCCAGAGGTTTACCACTTCTGTTCAACAGCATTTTTTGTGTCATGAAATGTTGTTTTATTTCCACCAGACTTTTCCCACCAGTGGAGATGTTATGATACCCTTTATTCTCTGTTTGTGCAAAAATATATCTTCACTTGGAAAAGTCATCAGACCCAGAGCTTTGAAAGATCATCTGTCAAAAGATTAATCTTCCTCTCCTGAGCTCTGTTAACCACACTAAACCAGGCTATAACCAGTTATAAAATAGAACAGCTTTACAAACCTGCACCAGCAGGATCTACCTCCCTGAGAGTGTCTGCCATGGGGAGCTTGGGACGGAAGAGAAATGGCCATAAACAGTAGCTGGGGGTAAACATGTGCAGGGAGACAGAGTGTGAATATGTGAAGAATCATAAAGATCACAAACTAAAGCTTAGTTCTCCCTGACCTACATGAAAAGGCTGAAGGTTTCCCTGGCGAGAGCATGAAGTAGCTGAGATAGCTTATAGCTTTATCACTTTGGCCTTCATGCAGGGCACTCCAAGTCCTGGATAAGGCCAGAAAAGAGCCACAGGGAGAACAGAGCATTACCAGCATCAAACGAGATCCTGCTCTTGGCTTGGGGCTAACACCATAACTCCTTTATCTACTTTATCTCCTTTCTTTATCACCAAAACATTGCTTTCTACATCTCCTATCCTTCTCTTCTACTGGTTTTCTTGCCCAAAGCCAATCCCTACGCCCTAACCCAAATATCTCTTTAACACAGATGCAGCTCCACCTAATTTTCAAGTTCCTAGTCTTGTACAATATATACAAGTTATGTTAAATGATACATCCTGAACAAGATGTACAAATTTCTTAAAGGAAACAGTAACTCACAAATTGTAACTAGGGAACAAGTTGATAAAATCCCTAAAGAAGGGAACACAACAAGTTTCAAGGCTACTCTCATCTGCTACAGAAAATCCAGTGCTGAAACCTAACTATAAAGGTCTGACATGAGATATTTCACTAGGAATAAGGGTTATGAAGGTTAAGTAAAGAATAATATGAGAATTACACACTCCCCACAAACCTTTTCACCAAAGAGCAATGCACCAAATGCTGACACTGATCCATAGGTGAGCAACCAACAAACACAGCCACAAATACAGCCAACATACCCCAGAAAAGGGAGAAGTCAAGAAGCTCCAGAAAAGGCTTATAGAGGAAGGACTGATGACTTCCAAGGCATCCTCCTACAGGATACTGGTTGGACACACCCATGGATTTGCAGGTGATACACCAAGACCAGCTTTTGAAGCATGATGAGAAATAGCAACCACCCACCATCTGCTGTGCCAGAAAGCAGCTGTTGGTCCAACAGCCATGGCATGACTTGAGTTGTTCATGCAGTGTTTGCAGTTCAAGATCAGAGAGTTGGCCACCATTACTATAGTGCTTGGATTTTCATCTTCCTGAAAAGAAAGTTGAATCTCCAAAGTATATAAACACCTCGATCTTTTTGGGGTTGGGGAAATTGGTCAAATTTTTTAGAAGAAGAAGATGATGATGATGATGACGATAATAATAATAATAATAATTCTTATTTCTTATCATCTCCAGTTGGGGTATAAAAACTACTTCAAGTGATTGAACAACTCATCCTTTCATTTTGTGTGAAGTCCGAGGAAAATCCATTGTGAGAGGAAGCTACAAGCCCAACTGAAACATATATTAGGGCCTTACGAGTGCTAGACTGAGAAGGTATCAATCACAGTGACAGCTGCTCCTGCACTGAAATGTGCTTGATCCTGGGAAAAAAAACTAACAGCAAACTGGCGTGTTCAGCTTTGGATGCTGCAGAGAGGAAAGGCTGTGCAGTGAAGCTTTTTGGGCTGCAGAAATGAATTTTACAGACAACTATTTGAGAATTCTAAAACGACTCCAGTTTGTTCGCAAAGCTTGGTTTATATTCCTGCTTGCAAGTTATCTTCTGGTTTTGATTCCTCACAACATCTGTGTCCTTTTTCCAGACCCCCCTGCATGGCTTTATTCACTAAAGCTTTCAGAGCTTTGTTTTCCTTCTAACGTTTTTGCCTTCTAAGTTGTTTTTATTATGATGTACCACACTGAGTGTTCTAACAGCCTGTGAGGGCTATTTTCTAAGAAGAATAAATTATGGGCATTAATACAACAAAGCACAGAGCTTTTCAACATTTGGTTTCAACGTGGAAGGGTTCTCTTTCATAGAAGAATCATGTTGAGGATTTATTTCTAAGGGACATTTTTCTGCTAGTAAGCTCTAAGGAAGCAGTATTTTACCGAAGGCTTATTTTTTGCTTGCACACTCTGTCATGGTTATTGCACAGTTCTTCTGCTGTTTCTTATTTCACTGCAAGGTACTATGTGCATATGAAAGGTACACTGTGAAGGGTTTGCTTTCAAGTTTTCCGTTAAGTGGGGGGAGGGAGGGTATGGGGGTTTTGTTTGAGCTTCTTTTGTGGAAAAGGATTAAGGTAAGGATACAGAAACCAAGGGCAAAGTACTTCTTTAAAATAAATCCAGATCTCCCCTCTGTAAACATATGCCAACTAAATATACAAATTACAGCAAATTGGTTGCCTATGTTCACAACTGGGCTCGTGCTAAAAAACAAGAACGCTATAAGAACATTTATTTGGACCTCCTTGAAAAGTCTTCCTTTCAGAAGGCTCAATCCTGCAACATAAGCAATTTAGCTCTCATGAGTAGTCCCATTGACTAAAAGCAGGGTCTGGATTTACAGGGTCACCTAAACCAACAGAAGAGTTTTGAATGCAACATTTTCCCATAAGTCACTTCCCATTATACCTTTTTGCCACCTGGACTCCATCTCCTTAAATCTGCTTTATTGGTCCCATATGCCTTTACTCAATGAAGTGCTCGGGCTTTGATTGAATGGAAAGGACGTAAGCGAGCACCAAACCCCTTTCTTGAACCGGTGCTGCAGCCGCACTCCTGATTAATGCCTCCTTTCATATAGCTGTGTCCCCTCACTGCATGCAGGGAACAGCCTCCCACTTGTAGTGCCCAAACATGCTGGCTTTCTCTTCCAAACCTGCTCACAAAATACACTGTGTCACGGCTGCCTCCAGCTCACAGCTTTGTGCTGTTGTCCTTTACAAGATGGAATTGCCTTTTGCTAAATACCAGTGCGTGCTGGGCACCAAGTGCTTAAACTCTCATGAGGTTTGGTCCCCACTGGTTCCCAAGAGCAGGGTCTAACCCACAGCCCAGCAGGTCTGGAGGCTGGCAGACCCCAGCTGGTACCACTGCCCCTCCCCATACAATCTATAGCTCCCACTTGGCTCCCAGGAGATTTAATTTAGGTCCCCAAAAGGCACTGATTCCTTTTTTCCCCCCACTGCTTTAGGTTGGATTTCTGGATATTTAGCAAGCTGACTCATCAGATCAAGGTGAGCCTCTGGGCTGATGCTCAGGAATTCCCAGAAATTGAGTGAATGGAGGACAGGACCATCACATTCAGCAGTCCTGTATTAACTCATTGTAGAATCATATCTAAATAAGGGAAGAGACAGACACAGCTCCATATATCCCTCCTGCTGCATATCTCCATGCACATTTTCCATTTTGTCTGTATTTTACAACACAAAAAATATAAGAAAATATTTTAGTGCAGATTTTCTGAAATCACTGGCAATTTTTGCACCTGGACAGGTTTTTAGAAGCACCTAAACGTATTTCAAAGCTGGTACATTAGCTATACACCTACTTTTAAGGTAAAGATGTAAACAGTTTAATTACATCATACTCCAGATCAAAAAGTGGGGGTGGGAACTGCAAATGTTTAACTTGAACTCAAGTGAAAACATCTGAAGGCTCTTGTGGGTGTTTGAATTTCTCAGTGACAGGAATCAAGGTTAAAGCAACTTGATTGTTTCTTTTTATCACTTTCCAGCCTTGGTATAAAAACAGGAATCCGTTAATTACTTTGGACACCAATGGGATTGCGTTAGCAGCAGCAAGGAGCTCTGAGCCTTTTCCTTGTAGCTGCTGTGATGAAAAACTCCTGTGTGTCTCCTTCCCCACCACGTCTCACAAAGAGATTTACGGCTGTGTTTTAACCACATGTCAACGAGCCAGTGCATCAAGATTTACAGCAGCAAATTTAGAGACTTATCTGCAACTGAATTTTCCCACTGATAGGCTATAATTTATAATAAGTGTTTGCATATTTAATTAGCTGGACGATGAGATGAAATAGTACAGAATGGCAGCCTAAATGAAGGAGGCAAGTCAATGGCACTGTATCCCTTCCCATCCCTGCGAAGAGTAAGGAATACGATCAGATTTCTTAGCTGCACCATGCTGTTCACAAGCAGGAGCAAGTAAGAGCATAGGAATACCAAGAAATGGATATTTATTTGCATGTCCTGAGGTTTTGCTTTAGTTCTTGCAGGATCTCTTACCATCAATGCTACTTCTGTCAATTTGTTTTCAACAGGATTCCAAAACCTCCCAGCAGAGACAAGGACCTATACAGTGAATTTAAGCTGATGATCACTTGCTTAGGCACCTTTTACTAAACAAAGCCATTTTTTCATGGTTGTTTGTTTTTTGTTTTGTTTTGTGTTTTTTGTTTTTGTTTTTGGTGGGTTTTGTATTGGTTTGGTTTGGTTTGGTTTTGTTTTTCTGGCAGTCCACATGCACAGGGCAGGGGTCTGTGAGACTGGAACAGAGAAAGGCAGTGTGCTTGCAAAGGGATGCCAAGGAAGAGGCCTGGGGCAGGTGAGAGCTGAACATCTCTATGTTTTTTATATGCCATATCTTAGCATTGTATTTCTTAACAGCTCTCAGCCACTTCCATGACATGCATGCCAGGGAATGGCACAGCACAGCCAGAAGTCCCTGTAGGTTTTCTACGCAATACAATTTCCTGTTACAGAGATGCACTTTTTTCTCAGGCCTTTTTCTCAGCTAACAAAAGCTCAAATCCAGTTAAAGTGGTGTCAGCTCCTCCCTCTTGTTTTCTGGCATATGCTCAGAGCATAATCTTTCTCCACTTTTCAAATATGAAACCTTTCATTAGGGCTTTGAGCATTTCCAGTTTAAGTTGTTGTAATCTCTTCTGTGTAGCCAAAAGAGCACATACAACTCAGCCACCACAGCACCTTGCCAAGCTGTGTTCAGCTGAGTTTTTCGTTTCCGTTTGAAGTTTGCTGTTATGGATCACAGGATTGAAATAAGCATATATGTCAGACTGCATTAATGAAAAGCTGTTTAGCTGATTTTGAAAACTCTAAAAACTATTCATCACAGCCTAATTTCAGGTTAGATTTCTCTGGTGCATCTCTACATTCAGTAGCTCCATCCCTCCAGCTCCATTTTTCTCAGGACCAGTGATAAGTCTTACCACCCCTTTTGGCTCAAAAAATGAAAACACCAGCAGGCTTAGCTTGCTGTGCCTCTTGTTATCATCCCACTGTAAATCCAGCACCTCAGAGAGAGGCATTTCATAGAACAAACCTAGGAAAGCCTGGCTCAAATTAACACGTGACAGCACCTGTTCTTCTTCCACTTTCTCTTCTTGCCTCACTGACAATAATTTCCACAAAAGTTTTAGCATATAAATGTCTTGCTGAAAAAAACACATTTAACTTTTTACAAGGTAGCACCTTCAGAAAACATATAATTACTACTGAAGCAGAATTTTGCTGTTTGAACTGTCAGTCCTCCCCCACCTTCCAGGGGACAAATACAAATTTAAAAAGTAAAATTAAGCACAGATATACTTTAAAAGACAACTTTTCAAGGTGCCTTCCTCCTTTTTAAAGTCTTTACAGAGCACAACCCCATCTTGTTTCCTTTTCAAGCTACCTGCAAGACACTCAGGAACTCCTGAAACACAACAAAAAGCAAATTTAGGTATAAATGCAACAAATGCATAGCAGAAATAAACCAAGTAATCCATTTTTAAAACTAATTATTGGAGCATGTACTTTCTAGCAGTTTCACCCCTCTATTAATTTAGCTCATTCTTTACCAATAGGTAAAACCAGCAGGATCAATGTGGAACTGTGCAAATAAATAAGAGCAATAATATAACTTCCAGAGGGTTCCAAGAGTGTTACCTCTCTCTTGCAAAGCAAGTCTACTCTCTCTGATTGCTTATGCTTTTGCCATTCATCTAAGGTCGGATGTCAGATGAAATTGTTAAATCAGAGGCTGGGGATTATGCCAGGCTTCTGAACCCAGGCTGTGAAAGGCCCCCTCTGCCCATTGCAGACAGCAGATCTGAGACAGCCTTTCAGGCCTATCTTTATCAGTCAGATCTCCTCTTGTGCTCTGGAGGAACCCCTGGAGAGACTTCAGCCCCCCAGTTTTGCTGGCATGGGTGGGCTCAACCGTGTGCACCCCCAGCCAGACAGACCCCCAGGCTGCCAAACTTTCCCTGCACGCAGCCAGTTGGCTCTCAGGCAGCACCGGCCTCCCTCAGCTGCAGGACTTCTCATTCTTGCAGAGGTTTTGATGTATGGAAAAATAAGATACCTGTCAGGAGAAGAAATTAAGCCCCTTTCAGTTTTATTACATTCCTTCCATTTTATAGGTAGGCTATTTCTTTCTTGTTTGCTTTGCAAAAGACATTATAATAATAATCACCAGTGGATGGTATTTGCTTTTGATTCCTCTGGATGAACTGCCTTAGACAGAATGTGTCTGAAGTCGAAAAGATTAGTTCTTTATTTACTAACATGCCACAGGCTCAGGGAGAGAAGGGCAGAGTAATTCCTTAAAAAGGGCTGTTTGTTATAAACCCCACCACAAGTAATCAATATACCCCAAAAGAGCAAAGGCAGTGATGGAGCAAACCCTTAATGTGAACCAGACTGAATAACACAAAACAATCAGCTTGATGGGTGAAGTAGTGATTTGGCAAATGTTCTGACGTTCCTTGCCATGGGATTTCCGGACAGTCATGGTGAAAGTAAGTAAACATGCCTCATCAGAAATAACATTAGCAACAGGCCCAACAGTAACACACAGCTGGGCTGTTCATTCAGAGCAGGGTTCCTTCCTTTACCTGATACTAAATCTCACCCTCTACATGGTGCCACAAAGCAACTTGGACATGAACTTTATATCAAAAATTCACTTCCATCAAAATACTTCTGAGCTGGAGGTGCAACAATGTCATGGCTGAGTTCACACCTCATGACAAAACCAAGAAGTTCCCTGACTGAAACCATATCCACTACAATTGTTTGAGGAAACAATCCAGGAGCTGGCACTTGCTGGCTCCCCAGCTCATGCTCTTTCCATTATACAAAGAAATTCTGTGTTTCAGTGACAGGATTGCCCGGGGCTTTCTGGGGAATTTTGAACTGAATCAATTTCCTCACCTGGAAAATAAGAATAAGAGGGTTAAAACATGTAAAGAGTTTTAAACAATGAAAATGCTAATTGCTATTCTCTATGTAGCAACTGGATCTTGATTTCTTTGTTTGTATTTCATTGAAGGAACCCCTCCCATCCCTGGAGAGCATGAACTGTGCAGAATGGAGAGAAGCAGAAAAGGGATGTCTCATTTTGTCAAGAGAGAGATTCAGCATCCCTCCAGGAAAAGGAATATAATACACAAACTCACTTTATAAATCTTCAGCTCAAGAGCCACTAATACAGGGTTCCTTCAGTGTCTGCAAACTCAGATGATCTCCTAATGCCCTTCTTTCTGATTAGCTGCAAAAAGATGTGAGCTTTTTCGGTGACACCAAACTTAGGGGGGAATTTGAAACAATCCCCTAGACTGGAAATCAACAGCAACAATTGTATACAAAGGTTGGGATTTTTGGATAAAACATCAGGGCCCATGGGGAACATTCCTGTATTAAAGTCAGTGTTTGATTCCAAAATTTGACATCTCCAAGACGCTCAGAGAGACTTCAAGAAAACAAAACCATCACTCAAAGTGTGACAGGAGTTTCTAACTGTTACAACATCACCTCTAACAGGCATTAACACTGAGCTTTAAACACTGAGCGCTGGGGTTTGATGCAGCTCCAGGAAAGTGCTTTGCTAAGCTTCAGAGAGGATGTGCTAAATTTGGAATGCTGTCCAAAGAGAAAACCAATTATATTCACCAGAAGTCCATCTAATGTTTTTCAATGACCTTGAAGCAGGCAGATATAACAAGGGATGGCAAATAGCCACTGACTTGAATTGTATTTCATCCCAGCTCCAAGGTCACTTGTCAAATACAAATAGTGATCAGTACTGAGAAGCCACATGGTGTTCAACACACAGCACAAGGCTGAAGGGAACCTGAAGTATGGCTGAGGTACAGCTGGTTTTGTGCTTCTATGCTACTGAGAACCTGATCAAGACAGCAACCAGTTCTACATCGCAGAAGACACCAAATATAGACCAACAATTCTCCCTCACCTTTTAGTATATTCATATCTCTGCAACAACCAGCTTTAGTGTGCTCTTAGAGTATCAGCATCATCACCTAAGTGTAAAATGTATCACCCAAAATGTACTCCAAATCACTCAAACTAGGATAGATTCCCACTGCCACTCAGTCTGTCCTCTGGCAAGACACCGTTGAATCTCTGTTGCTCTGGATTGTGTGTGTCCTGTTTATTCAGGTGCTTTCTGCACAGGTTCGATGCTGCAGACCCATGTTTCAAACAACATCAACCAGCTCAACAAGCCAGATGTTCTGACAGCACCCTTGCTACATCTGCTTCCCCACACCATCACCACACTGCAAACCAAGGCAGGGAGCCATTCCAGATCATAAATGCCAAGGCAGCTTGTTCTCAGACACATCCATTTTGCAGTGCTGAATGCTCCTAGGAAGAAAGGGGCACAGACCACACCACTGCTGTTTGCACACTGCAGAGCTGCACGTCGGGGCTGCAGGACCAGCTAAATCTTCCAGGCCTTGTCAGTGATACCAACAGCAACACAGCGGCTCAGCACAGTCACTGCATACAAATTCCTGACTTCTTTCTTATGGAGCACCGTTCAAAGCTCGTCTCTAGACAAAATGATCAAGAAATGCCCTTGCAGTGGTGTCAAAGCAATTTCCAAAATATTTTGACAGCACTCCTTTGAGGTAAAGGCAGCACTATTACCATTTGCAGACAAGACACAGGGACATTAACAAACTATTTCCACTAATTTTAAGAGCCTGCCTTAAGACTTCAAGAATCCCAGCTTCAAGAATTCATAGCATTATATAGCACTACTATCACAGTCTGCAGTACGCACTAGCAGTGACTGGCTGTACTGAATGTGTGCAGCACAGACCCCTGTTATGTCCAGATGAAGCCATCAAGTCTCAGCAGTTCTCCTAATCAGAGCTGAGCATTTCAAGCTGAGTGCTGAACAGAGACTTTAAAAAATTACCTTTTCTGAAAATTATAGCTGACATGACCTGGCAGCATCTCATAATGATTCTCTCTATGGAGACACAGAAACAGGATTCACTCTCCAGAACAAGACTGAGCATGATCTGATTTCTCCTGCAGTCCCACTCCCCAATCAACACACTGCTCTGAGATCGTCTCATCATGCTTAAATATCAGGGCACTGCATAAGGTTATACAGATGGTCTTATGTCCACTCTAATGGACCTTATTCATATTCTCCAAGGAGAATATTTTTGGTTTGGTTTTTCATTGTGTTTTGGGGTTTTTTTTAATTTTATTTTAAAAGACTGAATTTGAAGAAGAGCAATTCCTAGTGTGCTGGTGATGTGCTGCTTCTTTCATGGTTCAACAGCAGAACTGGAACACATTAGGTTTGTATGAGGTAAGAGATTGGCAAATACAGCTATTATAGACTGCCATCCTTTTGGTAACTGATACCTACAGAGGAATAAAACATGTATTTTAAGCAAATGGATATGAAACCTGTTTCCCAGGAGTACTGAGACTCCTGAACCTCTGGTTACAACCCAGTGGATTGTGGTTCTAGATTACTTTGTCTAGTCATCTTTGCCCATTGTCCCTTGATGCCCATCTTTTCTTCCTTGGTGCTGTTGCCCCTCAGATCTTCCTTTGACTTTATGCTCTGACATTGGTTTCTTTTTCCAATTCTTCATCCATTTGTTTAGCTCCCTCACCCCCTGGGTTAGCTTAAGCTTTTATTTCACATTTGATTCACCTTCAGGGTCAGTCTAAACCACCAGACTTCACTCTGGAATGGCTGAAACCAGTGTCATGGGTTTGCCAGTCAGCCTCCCCCGGGGGCTGAGGATGGTTCTGCCAGGTGGATTTCCGGAACAAAAACC
>JAWWLV010000088.1:139135277-139194318 GCA_035041135.1 Platyrinchus mystaceus
ATATTAGTAATTCTTTAGTTTTTATTTGTTAAATAATAAATCCTAATATTATTTTTCCCCCCACATCTCTTTTGTCTACATAAACTTTTCTCTCGACTAGTAGCAATTGTGTGTGGGGGGGAGTGAAAAAAAATTAGCTCATGGCCAAACCCATGACAACCAGAGTGCCCATTCTCTTCTGCTAACACTGCCCTGGAGCAGCAATTATGTGAACTGCTTCAGCTGTGTATCAAAGTGATAAGTCTCACAGAAAATCACAGGGCTTTGATTTCGCCATGCTGGAGTCTCTTCTGGAGATTGGGCAAGGACTTCTAAATCACGTGAGTGGTTTGGCCAGTTCTACCTGTCATGTCTGCTGAAAAATGTGAGTCCTTCATTATTTCAGGCAGATGTTAGTGTATGATTCAGGGTGCAGATACACATAGTTGCCAGCCACTGAGTTGAAGAAGCCCCAGAGAGAGTGCAAGAGATGATAAAGTTGAGCAAAACTGAGAGTTAATCCAAAGCTTGTAACTTGCACTCAGTTCCCCTGGGAACACACAACACACACTGAGCAATGGATTCCAAAATATTAAGAAATAAGCTAGCGTGTAAGAAAAATAAGGATCTCCTGTTGAATTAAGGAGTTAGGTCATTAATGCTTGTTCATATTACATTACTCACACTTGAGAGACAAATAACTATCTGTTGCCTCGCTAACCCATGTATTTATTTGAACAAATATTTCCCAAGAAGTAGGAAGAGAGAACCATTCAACAGAAAAGTTCTATATTATAGTCTTACCATAAAAAGCTACTTCACAGTACACTGATGTGTATCATATACAAGCATTGATTGTAAAAAGCTATTAAGAGTATCTCCATTTACAGTGCTGACATGTTCATTCCTTCACAGAGGTCATTGGCTCACAATGAGGCCTCTCATTTCCCTATGCTTTACCAAGATTTTGCTGTATTTTAGAATCAAACCTTAGTATTAGCATTATTAACTCAGAGGGACACAGTCAGTGCCATATAAAGTCAATTTATATAGAAATCCTGCGTTCATTCAGAACAAATTTTATATATAAAAACTCTACAGTCTCTGAATGGAAGGGACATAGTAAATGATTAGCTCAACTTCACATGCTTAAGATGTTTAACAGAAGACTAGCCCTCTAAAAAGAAAAAATACCCACTCCTAAACAAAACTACCTATTTTCCTCTGGGTTGAAAACGCTGCTCAGCTGCCTGTTCAGAGGCTGGACTGTAAACATGGTGCTGGACATGAGCAGCATTTGGAGGTAAACTGCTGCCTTCATCTTGATCAAACAAGTCTGTGATTGCTGCTGGAGTACCAGCATAACCCTCAGCCCAGAAAGCAGAGATGTGCCAGGCAGTGGTACATCTCCCCAGCGTGCTCCACCACCCCAGAGCTGTGCCAAGGACAGAATGCTATCCAGCTGGGCCACATAAATCACTAGAGGAGTCAAAGCCTCTGAAAAAGTAAACCAACACGTTTTGGGTGTGGATAGTGGCTAATTACCAGAGTGCCCTCACCTGCACACATGCATATGCATTTTAGACATCTCTGTAATTGTCTCAAGTGCATGAAAGCCTATTTGGTGGCAAGTACTGATGTCCTATGCATAAAAGCACTTCCATCTACTCTTCATCCCAATGAGGTTTGAAACTTTGACACACTGAACAGCTCCTGTCTGAGGCTGTGAAAATGTAAAAAAATAGTAAACAAAAAGAAAATGGAGGGAAGGAAAAGGGGAGACACAAAAGTAGTGGCATGGAGCCAGGGAGAAGAGGGGCCTGTGAGCTGATGGGTTGCAAGGTAGCCCTTGTCTGTGAAGCGTTTTCAGCTCACGAGAGATATGCAAGGGTTCACCTTCCAGTCTGTCCCCCTTCCTCTGCTTGGCAAGGTGCTGGTGCAGCACATGCAGCCACATGAAGTGTCCAGAACAGCTCATTTAAACAGCAGACATGGCTGATGAACAGATCAGTCACGATGCAGAATGCAGGCTGGAGAAAAAGCCCTGGCAGTTATGACTGCAGCTCAGGTGAGCTCAAGTTCTTCTTGTCTACTTTATCCTGTTCCCCTTAAAGGGCAGAGAAGTAATTTGTATGCAAATAGAGGACGTGAGCAGTAATTTGAAAGAAGAGAGATGCTGTCTTTACAGAGAGGAATGCTGCAGATGCAAAAAGAAAATAAAAAAATTATTAATTATACCAGGATCCCAAAAGCTGGTATAGTCATATCCCTCCAACAAATGTCAAAGCCCCAAGAATCTTAAGTATTAGACATACAAAAACTCAGCACCCAGAGCTTCCTTTAACAGTGATAGCATTATGGATGCCTTATACTAATTCAGCTTTACTTTAAATATGAGTTACCAAAAAACACTCTAAGATTTACAGCTTCCCTCTTTTTCTGTGGCAGACAGATAACTGTCAGGAGTTGCTTCAGGAGCTCAGCATGTGGAGAAGGATCATTCCAGTCTGAAAATCTGCTCAGACTGAATCCTCCCATCATCCTCCATCATATTTAAGTACAAGAAAGGCAGGTGAATGAGAAAAACTGGCACTCAAATGGAGGAAACTGGAAGGAAGCTCAATGGCCTTGTAATATCTGCTTCAAATGGTGACACTGATTGCCCAAAATTGGCTCAGACTCTAGGGAAAGGTACAAGTCATTGGCTCAACTCAAAACCACAACCAGAAATACATATTGATCAAAATAGAGCTCAAAGGACAATCCCTGGCTGTGTTTCTGTGCAGCCCAAGTACACATCATATACGTTATTAGAGAACAGGTAAATCAGGTTTAAAGTATATTTGATTTCAGGAAAACAACTGTAAACCACACATTTAGAAGCTATCTCTATTCCTGATAACATAAATCATTAAAGGAAAATCAAAAGTGAAACCCCAAGCTGCTAGTTTCAGTTAGATGATGGGTGTTCAGTCACAATACAGTGCTTGATTCTGGAAAAGAAACGGAGCTTTTGCTACATTCTCAACTGAGGAATACAGCACTCAAGAACAACGGCCACAAAGTAAGCAGCTGTTGTATGTTATATACATTACAACTGTCTTGTTTTCATTATATAAATGCAGTTGTCTTCAATTAAATTGTAGAACTTTTATTGAAATAAGAGCACTGTTTTCAGCTGCCCTTTCCATGCTATTTTACTCTGAGGTTTTCAGATCTCTTCATCATAGCAGTAGTCAATAAGCAATTCCTTGAAGTCCTTTATCAGTTCTTCTACGGCGTAATTGCATTTCTCTTCCAAGAAGACATGTACAAAAAGGCTTTGTTCTCTCTCCTCCTCTGTGCCTTGCCCAAGTTTGTAAGTGCTGAGTGTTTTATTGAGCACCTGGAAGATTTTCAGTGCTATAAAAACAAATGTCTCTTTGTAAAAATCTGACTCTCAAAATAAAAGCAACAGAAAGTTTTCAGTATTTTGAAATTAGTCAAGTGCTCAATAACAAACATATGAATTCCGACACTGTAAAATGACATTTGAGATGCAGAAGCATTTTTTATACATACTGCTCCAAACACAAGAAAGATGCTCGCACAGACTCTGAAACTGTAAAATTTCCATAAGGTACAACGTCTGTATCTGGTTCTCAGAGAGGAGAAAAAAAGCTGGTAGCAGCCTGCTGGCCACAGAGATGGGAACAGACCATGAAAGACCATGACAAGAGCCTCAAACCTTAAGTGGGGTATCAACCTGCTCATAAGCAGCTTAAACCCTCTGCTTTAGTGGATATCTTTGAGTGATTTGTCTTTCTTGAAACTTGGATATCTCTCTGATGTCTATTATATCTATAAACTGGAAGAAGACTTGAAGGTAAAGAAATAGTAGAGAAAAACAAGTGAAGACAGAGGCAGCTCCATAATAACTAAACGCAGCAGAGACTGCCTTAGGAAGGTGAGTGACAGAGCCGATGTGAGACCTTTAATCTCTCCAAGTTTCCCTTACCTGAGGTGAGAGACCACCCCAGTCCCTTCTCTTCCTTCCTCCCTATCTCTAGTTTTTCACTGTACAGAAAAATCAGGAATTAAGTGACTAAAACTAGCAAAACAATAATTCATTGTCAGTAACTTCCATGACTGCCATATCAACGTGAAAAGTTGTACTCAAACAGTTCCAAAACATCTAAGAAATCTTCTTCTCCTTATGCTTCAGTTCAACTCCTGTGTGGGATTTGAGGCATTAAAAAGACCAAAGACTTCTGTATAGCGCCAAAAAAAAAAAAAGTTTAAGGCATTAAAAACTTGAAAGATTTAGTAAAATAAATTACTAGAAGCTCAGCAGAACCAGAAGTGTAAGATGAAACAGGTCCATGACTGCCTCCACACAAGCTGTAGCTGGGTGCTGAAGAAAACCACGGCTCCTTTCCATGCTCTCAGTGTCCTGTTGGGTCCCCCAGGGAAGCCACACCCAGGCAGACACCCCGGGGCCTGGCACGAGTTCCAGCTCCCACAACAAACAGAGGGTTACTGACATGAAATCAAATAGCTTTTCAATCAAGAGCCAGTCTCAGTCATCCCTCCTTTTCCTGCCAAGGTGACGAACAGGTAACTTCCAGAAGAGGCTTTTTTTGCCCCGGAAAGATGGTTTTGAAAAGGGGAAGAATCAATCAGGTCTGGAAACGTGCTTTTATTCATTATGTGCTTTCAAACTCTTTCCTTCTTTTTAGGGAATATTTTAATTTAGAAGTTTTATCAGTTACTTACACTTTACAGTATGATTTATTTATAAAATACAGGAACATTCAGTAAAGGAAAAGTGTGTTTTCAGAATTAAATGCTTCATATTAACAGCCTTGAGAAACTGAATTCTGTGGATAAAAGTAAAATATAATATAACAAACAAGAATAACAGTAATAAATTATAAAAGACTAAAAATAATTCATAAAACTCTATTTGACCTGAAATGACATTTGGGTAATTTTTGAAGTGAGTTTCTTTTGTCCTTTATGATTGGGAGCATTTTTCTTTTAAAACAGCAAAGAAAAAATAACTGCCAGTCATGTAAGTTCATCTCACTCCAGTCTTCCAAAATTTCCAAAATGAATCTGATTCAAAACAATCACTCAACCAATTCACAACAAAATTAAGACTCCCAAAGAGGCGCAGATGTGAAAACTTGAATTCTCCCTATTGTATTGTTTTCTCGGAGCAAAGTCACAAGGAGCAGCGGAGCCAAATGAACTGGCTGCTGCTGCCAAAGAGGGTTTTGTTTCCACTCATGCCTCCCTCCCTCCCTCTTCCCACTCCACCCTTGGCTCCACAAGCTGGGCATCAGCCTCGCTGCCTACTCAGCCTCTGCCCAAAAGTTTCAGATCCCTAATGCTGCAAGAATTACCCCCACTTTATTCACAGGTTAGAGAGTTGTATTGGGCCACAGAAGACCCCAGTTAGCAAAATAATCCTACATGGGACTATGGGGTCAGGAGATGCTCGGGGAAAAACAGCTGCTTGCTGCAGCAGGGACAAGCTGCTAGATCAGCCCAAAGCATACCCACACCATTTCACTTTCACTCAGAAATTAAGAAAATCCAGCTAAATATGCCTTCAGTTGTTCCATCACTTTATGATGGTGACCACATCCTAAGCACCACACCAGCTGAAGTATTTTTCAGTAAAATACAAGAGTCTTTCAAATTAAATCCTGACTCATCTACATCAACAAAGATTAACATTGTAGATTTATTGGGACAAAAAGAATAAAAGAAAACCTTGGAAATGTGTTTAGAAAAACTATATTTATGGTAACAGATGACTATGGAATAATGCAGACTTTAAATATTAGCTGACATGTCTTAATTCATATGTGAATACTCATATATTATTGCCATTTAAAATTATAAAATCAGGAAGTAAACATATATTAAACATATATTTTAAGAATACATATTTTAATGCCTACACACAGAAGTAATTAAATCTCATCTAAAACACTTCTACTTACCTTGTGTATTTTAAGGACCCCTGTGTAATACTGATGCTCCATTAAAAACTGGGTTCTTAAGTTTCTGTGAATAAATTATCATAAGGAACTGAAAATAAAGACTAAAAATATGTTAGAATTTACAATAATTATCATATTTCTATGAATATGAAATCAACTAAAACTAAACAGCTTTTCTATCCCCAAAAGCTAAACAGTGTAAGACACCTTGTTATCATTGATACAAGTCCTAATGCCAGCTGGAGTGCTTTAGGGGACAGGACAGTTTATGACAGAAAGATGTTATGAGCTCACCCAAGAACTCAACGAAGTTGCATCCTGCTGTCCCTCCCTCCACAGCACTGAACAGGGTCTGGTAGTGACTGACCAAAGCTGAAACATGTGCTTATTTGGACACCTAAGGAGAGAAGCTATATCGTCATCAGAAACTTGGCATGTCTACAAATCTAAGAGATCAAGTAGTTAACCCGTGGACATTTTATTCTATAATTATACTGAGAAATAAAGAAAAAACCCCAAAATAAATGAAAAGTCTGCATTAAAAATGCATATAGATATTTTAATATTACATACTTGCCCTACACTAATGTGTATTATAATGTTTATATTGAACAAAATGAAGGAATTCAGGTTAAAAGCTGAAATACCAAAATAAATTCTCCAGACTTTGACTGCTTTGTGCATTTTCAATAACATTAATTTCTACTTTATGTGTGTAATGTACATTCTTCCAGTATTTTGATAATACCCCACTTAAATACTTTTCCTTGTGTTTAAAGTTGAGTGCACTATAAAGCAGAAGTTTTAACCAAAAATCAGAACCCAGACCAAAAGCAACTGCACAGGTTACACACAATGAAGGTGAAGAGGATGAAGAGTTTAATCCACTGCCTGAATACCAAGTTTTAACTCGAATCAGTGTCAGGTTATAACTTTGAAATAGTCATCAATTTTTCAGCAGAAGAGAAGCCCAGGCTAAACCGCCATCGGTGAGATCTTTGGCAAGCAAAGACCTCCACTTCCAAAACCTTCCACAAGTGCCGGGCACGTCCAGGGAGTCACCGCAGAAACTTCACTGACAAAAAAGGAAGATCAAAGAAACCACCCTGCACTGTGGTAGGGTGAAGCATCCCATAAACATCCCCTCCAGACAATCTGCTGCTTAAAAGCCTACAAGAAATGAGAATATTTTTCATCTCAACATTCAACAAAAATATTTTTTCTTGAGAATAAAGCTAATCCCTCCCTTCCCACAGGAAATATCAAGAACAACTGATAAACATTTTTCATTGTAGCAATATTTTAGGTATGAGAAGGGCAAGTTCCTTCCTCAAACCTCTTTTATTCTAGACCAGGAATACTCAGTTCTCTTTATTTTCTTATATGCAATGTTATCTCGTCTCCATTTGCCCACCTATTTCTTAAAATATGTTGCCCCCAATCACTGGTGCTTGATATAATAATTCTTTTCACATCTTACATAAAAAATTCCTCTTAATCCTTAAATGAGTTTTACTTTTGCAATAGTATCAAACTGCTCACCTCTGTGCAACCAAATGCTATTTTTTTCCTCCCTGCATCTCTTATGAGATGGGGGAATGGTTTGTTTTCAGGCACTTCATTTTCCCTGGGGTTCAGTATTTCACATTCATTCATACTGAATTTCAGTTTGCTCCTTTTGAATCACCTGTGCAATCTGCTGAATTACTCTGACTTCTGAGCACAGCTATCAGTTTGTGAACGTTGCCTGTCCATGTTGCACCACCTGCAGACCTCAAACTTTGTATTCCATCAAACACATTAATGGATACTTTGAACCAGGAACGTGACATAACCTCAGAAACTGCACTGGAAAAAGCTTTTTTAGATTTCCCCCCAATTCCAATTTTCTATTGGCAGTATCTTTGCCGTATTTCCGTAGCATATATCCAATAGTTCACTTAAAGTCATACGGCAAAATATATGATGGCAGAATTCCTTGACAATTCCTTGATTCTCACGTGCTACAGCTCTGTCTCAGTTCTGTGCCTGTATCACTGAACAATACATTTTCCCTCAGCCTAAGAGTGTAAATCCGTGTCTCCAAAAGTAGAAACTACACCAGCCTAAATTATCCGTGACCTCATTTTTAAAACATAAATGCATCTGCCTTCACTCTCACAAACAATGCCAGCTTTCATTGCTTATTAGCCCAGGTCTCCCACAAACACCCTTGGCACTGTGTTACATCACTCCTTGGCCAAGGGAAAAACATCTCAAATTATTTCCGTCGAGCTACTCGGGCAGCCTCCCAGACTCTGCCTGTGATTCCCAGTTCACGGTGCTCAGCAGGGGTGCTGAGCTGCACACGTGGTTAGTCTACCCACAACAGGCTCAGTACCTCATTCTACCTGTGCTTAGTTTTCCTCTTGCACCTTTAGCTCACCTAAGCTTGCAGTGGTCGCTAGGAGGAAACAAAACCAAGGTGAGCTTCCCCAGACGTGGCACAGCAGCAGATGGGGAGAGGCTGAGATGCTGCCCAGGGCCACACGTCTGAATCCAGCCCAAACATCCCTTAACTCGTGTCCAAGTGCAACGATTAGCACAACTATCCATGCACTATTAAAGGGATGTAGTGTCTGAATAATAAAATAAGTATATGCATATTACAAAATACCTGAGCCTATCATGTTCCTATTCTACAGATAGCTTATTACAAAAACTACAGGATTCAACAGCAGGTATAGAATAGAAAAGTATTTATTAACTTTCATGAAACAGAATATGGCTTAAAAAAAATCCTCTTGAGTCCCTCTTGAATTTTCTCTCCCTGCTCTAAAAAGGAGAATCAGTCTCTTATGGAAATTTGGGAAAATTAAAAAAAAAATAAAAATTAACCCAAATGCAACCATCTTTTAGAAATCTATGTGAGGTCTGGGCAACAGAAGTCAACCAGTGCATGGAAATAAAACACTGCCTCTACATACATACAAAGGAAACAGATTAAAAGTGGCAGAGATTATTTTTCTCTATTATTAAAACATCTAAAAAATTAATTTTTTAAATAAAACATTTCCTAGGTGTAAATAGTACACTGCATAAAACACAGCTAAAGAAATTTAAATTTCATAATTTTATAATTTCAAATCCCAGACCTAGTTTAATCTACTGATGTATTTCTCCAGTGGATTCATGAGCTGACCATATAGAATTCTTCCAAGCAAACCACCCCTCAGCAGGAAGAAATATGTATTTTTCAGTATTTTTATTTTTAAGCTTTTCAAAATTATTTTTAAATTTTAGCAAAACCATCTTTCAAAAGTATATTCCAATGTCAAGCTTGAAGAAAAAATTCTGCCTCTGTCAAAATAATTCGCAAACTTTATTGGATTTTTAAAAGCCTGATTACAGGACAAAACATGCATTATGCATTTTGCTAAAATTCCAAAAACAATTGCAGAACTTCATCATTTTCAAAGGCTCATGTCCACAATAAATACCATCAGCTTAAAAGCAGCTTGGAATTTGTCAAGAGTTTTAGTATCTGAAAAATGCAAAAGTTACATACTGTTCTTTTAAAAGTCTGACATTACTTTGCAATGGTTAAAGCAAGAAACAGCTCAGCTGAAGACTACAGAAAATCCCTGTCTTCTGAGGAGGTCATACAATACTGCTCTGGAAACAGCCCGTCACCAAAGGCCTGGCAATTGGCTTCGGCTTAAAACATACTCTGCCTCTAACATTCTTCAAAGGATTAAACCATAATTGATTCTGGCAATACACATGGTCAGCGTGATGTGCAGGGGGTTGCCAGTGGACATGGGGCCCTTACATAAAGAGCCATTTTCTTTGTTTAAAATGGAAAAAAGAGTGGGAGGTGTGGAGAACAGTGAAATACAAAATGAGTCAGAATCATAAACCATATTTTTTGAATCAGATTTCAACAACTACATTTGCAAATAGAAGGCTTCAAAGGTGGCAGAGTTTCTGAATTGCTAAGGCAATTCACTTATTCTTAGTTCCATAAAAAAAGATAGAAGCTATAGTTATATACATCCTTCTAAGCACTCCGAGAATATTGCAAGTTGAACTCCAGAGAAGCCATCGATATCAGTCTGAAAGTGACGGGGAACGGATTGATCGTGCACTGGCTGGACTGTTAGAGAAAGCAAAGGGATCCTTCTCCTTTTCTTTAGTATCATGTTTATGTTTATGCTTATGCTTATGCTTGTGTTTCTTCTTCTTTTTCTTGTGTTCATGGTGGTGATGGTGGTGGTGATCACTATGTTTTGAGGAGTTTGATTCTTTACTAAACACAGAGAGTGGAGCTGCTGAGACAGGGTGCATGTTTATCTCTCCCGAAGATTGTTCTTTACCTAAAGGAATGGATATAGTGGGATTAGTAAATGTTTAACTTGCATTGTTTCCAAAGATAAGAAATTCTGAATTATTAGATAAAGCCTGCATTATAATTTAAACATGCTAACACACAATCTGTTATGATACTTGCACCATTAGCTTTTTGGTTTTGAAGGCTCTGAACGTGCCATTTAAGTTCCTGTACTACTGACAATTTTTGCAGAGATAGTCCTTCCTTCCTCAACTGCATAAAAGTATCCCAGACAACTCGGAACTGTGAAGAGCTAAGAAACTCCAAGTTATACAAGCTTCCTGAAATTCATTTTTAAACAGAGTAGGAAGACCACTATACCCTGAATAATGCAAATATAACTGCTTGTAAAAACTCTGATATAAAATGCAAGGCTGGCATACATTAAAGTGTGGTTTTGGGATGTGAACTCTTTGCAGTCAGGAACTAACGCTTCCTGCAAGAACATACAAACCTTTTGACCGTGAACAGAGGAATTAAATTGCTTTTTCTAAAAACTGCATCTTACAACCAATTTAGCCTATTTGAAAGATTTTACAAATTTTTTTCTCAAACAAACCCAAATCCCAATAAAGACAATTACATCACCTTTGTCAGTACATATTTAACAAATACACTAGAACTACTTATATATTGAGTAAGCCTTGTATCTGAACATGGGGAAGGAAAATATGACCCATGACATCTCAATCCAGGAATGACTTTCTCATTCTGTCTTTGACTCATTTAATATTCCAGTATTTCACACAGTCTGCAATACCTTCAATAGTAGGGATTAAAGGGCATTAATCTAACGATAACTGTTAAAGAGCAGAAGTGCTTGGAAGGGAGGAAGGCTCGGATTCCTTTAGGCAGAAATTGAATCAAATCACAGTGCAAGAATGTGCTTTAATAACTAGATAAATGTAGAAAAGCAGTATAAGATTTGAAGGCAACTACTTCCCAAAGTTTTACTTAAAATTGATTTTCTTCACAGTTACTTTAAATACCCCCTCCTCCAGTTTTTGGTGAAAATATCCCCATTAAATAACGAGGAATTATGTTTGCCATTATCTTCTTCTGTATATTTGAAAACATATATTTGTTTATTTTCCAGTACATCTTTTTGTTTGGCTGGTTGGTTTTGTACTTCTAAAGGCAAGAATGATCAGTCTATGGTAATGATTCCTGTAAGTCTGAAGAGCCAGCTCCTTTGTGTGACAAACAAGTATTGAGAACAATTTCTTTTTAGCCTTACCCAAAAAAGGACTGATTTATTCAAGCACATCTATAGGACAGTTTCTAGTTGGTACAGCTGTTGTGTGTTTTGTTTGTTTGTTTTTAAATATGCCTGGAAAAAACAAACTCTACATTTGTATGAAGTATTTAGAAGTCAGAATAGAAACACAAAACACTTTTACAGTGAGGATAATCAATGACATTATGGGACGTGGTGACATCTCTACTGCTTGAAGTCTTAAACAGCAAAATTATGTCTTTCTAGAAATACGTTTGGTCTTAACCACAAGATGTGAATACGGTGCAAAATAAAATTCTGCTGAAGTGATGAAGGAGTCTAGAGTACAACAGTTTCCTATAAACCAAAATCTCTAATATACAAGTATTTAAAAAAGCTTCAATTCTTATTTAATCACAACTATGCAGCAGTAAGCTCATGTCATCAATGCAAAGATATACACACTGATTCTAACTTCTACTTGCTGAATTCAATGCACAGTTTCTACCATTTTTTTTACATTGTTATCTGCAGCCTTTTTTGACAATGCAGACAGCGTGCAAGTATACAGCATTTGATGGGAAAAGATACAAGACTGCTTCACAGTGTAACTATTTCCAATTATATCTTTTCTTTTAAGGAACTCCTACCTGTATCTAAACCTATCCCTGTAACCTGAGCTCATTCATGTAAAGCATTAAGCTTCTAGTCAAGAGAACTTTATTTCTCAGCTGCAAGAATGCAAAAGCAGACATGAAACAGAACACAAAATGGTGGTAAAAGGAGCATATCTGACTCAAGCCACTAGAAAAGGAAAGGTTGGAGGCTGTACTTCAGAAAACCAAAGCAGGCAGTATTTGACACCATTAAAATAGGCTACAGTAGTTAAGGTAAACTGTGACAGTGACACAAGCACAGCTCCGAGTAAGGCAGAAATAAAGGTCATGGCAAAGAGCCTGAAGAACATCGGCCAGTGTTCATCCACAGAAAATGGACAAAAGATTATCCAAAATACAGCAAACATTCTCACGTGTTGTCAAGCTACAGGCATAAGATACATTAAAATACACAAGGCAAAACCAAGTCAACTTAAAAGAAAAGAAAAAACCCCATACACGTGACACAAACTCTTCAAACTTCACGGACATATTAGTTCCAAACCGTGGAGGTTTTATATGGAAACTAAACCTGTAAGTCCAGACACTACATTTGTGACAACCTCAAACCAAAGCTAAGCCTCTAAGCTTTAAAAAGTTTAACCCAATAGTTTAACCCAAAAGTTTAACCCAAGGACAGTGGTTTAAGTCTGCTGCAATGATGTAGCAGAAGTGTCAAGCACTAGTGAATATGGAGGAAGATGGAAGATGCAACCAAACAGACCCTCCTGACTCTGTTGCAGGACCTGCAACTTCTGCAAGTTTCCTGCAGGTTACTGAACTACCAGCTCTGTTAAGGCAACATTATCAACTTGTTACTTATTTCAGGTGACTTATTTTTATATATTAAAAAAATATATTACTTAAAGCAGTTAAACACCATTGACTGGAGTAAACTACGGTGCAAATTCAACTGCAGTTCAAGCCAACAGGACAGAAGGGGTGGTGGTGACCACCTAGAGAGGCAGGAAGATCTTCGGGAAGGGGAGAAATGGGATCCAACTGCAACTCAAGGGTTACTGACACTTAAGGAGACAGTCAATATTGGTAATATGGCACAGATGTCAGTAAGAAATGAAAGGATGCCATTACAAAAATCTACTTCTACAGAGCCAGCATTGAGTACACGTACAATTTCTTCACAGAGGTCAATGATGACTCCAATCTGTTGGGTTTTTTAAAATACAAAAATAACAGCTATCTGGAAAACTTCCTCCTACTGTTAAAGAGTGCTTTGAAACCAGGAGTTAAAAATACTGATCCTGGATGATGACTCCAAGAGATTGAGCACAAACTATCGAACTTGGTTGTGTGTTAAAATGGACAGACTTATAAAAGCTCTATAGAAAATATTACAGATTTGTATCCATAAAATTCACTGTTAAAACTGCAGACCACTTTTTTTTCTTCCTTTTAATTAGTATCTACTTAAAGCCCATGTCAGGAACATGCCAAACACAGTTAAGGAAAGCAAGGCTAAACAGAAGTTGCTGCAAAGAGGCGCAGAGCACTCCCTCTTCCTTCAGGGAACCCAATTCTTCCTGGCAGAGGGAGCAGGACTGGAACCTGAGTTTCTCAAGTCACAGAAACACACAATAAGTGGAGGGTGAGCCCAGGAGCTCACTTCTGAAGTGGTTAGTAGCATTCCTTGGAAGAAAATGTACATGTGTCTATTCACTTGGATCTCCTTCTGTTTAGGATGTGGAGATTCCAATGTAACTATTGGCTTTGTGGTGTTCCAGCTAGCTGGGTAGGTGTTTAAAATTAGACAGGATTAATGACAATCCCATGCCAGAAAGATCAGAACCTTGTGTACAGTTTGTCAAAGGGACCAGTACAAATGCTGTGGATGTTGTGAGAGAGAATAAAATATGAAAACATAGATCTCTTATCTTAGTTTTAGAATAAAAGGGATTTAGATCCTGATAAGTTTTAAAGTAACATTTTCTGTCACAATACAAATTGCTATTAGATAATTACAACATCCTGTTCAATTACTTAAGTAAGTTTCTTCTCTTTTTAAGACTTATGGGTGCATTAACATTGAACTATGTTGTTGGGTAGAGTGTTTTACCTATTTACTCTTATTTTGCTATTGAACATTAACAATTTGAAAACATGTAACTTGAGGCTTTAACATGCCAGCAAGCTTTAATAAGATCTTTCATACAGTCTTCTCCTATGTTTCTCATTTTGTGTAAAGAGGGTGGGACACCACATACAGCCTCTGTTTCTTTTCATGGAAATCAATGTAAAACAGCTGGCTTACACAGGATTTTTACAAATTGAAATGACCTTGTTTGAAACAACCCCATTTGCACCCTGATTTATTTGGATGTCAGAGAGGGACAAACCAAGTTCACAAATCACAGCAAAGGTCCACAGGTGTTGTGGCTGAGGACAAGCTGGTGCTCCAGACCTTGACACCAACCAGCTCTGGGAAGAAAGGGACATCAATCAGCACAAGCACACAAGTACTTATGTGACTCTCCCAGAACTCACAGAAAGCTTACCAACGAGAAAGATAATGCACTCCCTTTGCCTAGCAGTTGAACTGCAGCTCTGGCTAGAATTTTCTCTAAAGAGAGAACACTTAAAGAACAGAAAAAATCATAAAAACTATTTCAAAATTATCCTGGTTTTCCTTATTTTTTCTTTTCTTTTTAGCGTTACCCTGGAAACATCCAAGACACACTGTTTTTTAATTTCATGCTGTGTTTATGCATCTGTTAAACTATCAACAAAGCACAAAGAAAAAGTTACCAAGCATGAATGATTTCAAGTTTCCAGAATGCATCTTGTAATTTGTCTAAAGAAGCCGAATTTTGAAATTATATATCTCTGGAAAAGATATCAATTTTCTTTCTAGGAGAATGCTCTTTTAAAGTCCATGGGAGAAAATTTAAATTTTGAGTGTAAGAAGTAAGGGTCTAGTTAAAAAAAATTAAACCACCCAGAAGTTTTCTGAGGATGTGCTAAGCCAATCACATAGTCTGGCTCCAACATAAACATTTTAACTAGTTCCACTCTACAGATTCATTTGATTTCATTTTTTAGGGGGATCTATAACCAGACAGACAATTCCTTATACCCGTACTAAAGGTATACCTAAAGTATTGAATAGGCAAGCTGGTGATCTAACTAAAATATACTTTTAACTGGTAATCATTTTATTAATTTCTTCATTTGAATTTCAGTTAACAACTATATTGCCTTGCACTTACATTAAAGTAATAGCTTAACTGTGGTGTTATTTTTACTACATTTACTTTAATATTGTAGAAATTCTAGTGAAATCCCTATTTTAGAAAAAAAGAATATTTAAATCAGCAAGCCAATTCAGAATACTTTATGCCTCTAACAGTTTCAGGTATTCCACTTGAAAATTTGCTGTCCTTATCCATCTTCTGGGTTTCAGAGCGATCAGTTGTTTTCTCAGAGACAGTCACAGCTCCAATGTTGTGTTGTTTTTATTAAATCACGTAGTTGACACACTGCAGCCACACACTGATGCAATTCTCACTTATGCTGTCACTATATGCAGTGCTTGTGTTTCTATTAAAGCTGCTTTCTTTACTTTAGGCTGGAAAAGCACTGGAAAACACCCTTTGTTGTGAAGTGTACAATGAACACACACTGTTTCAGTGAAGCAAAATTATCTACAGAACCTCAAAGCCTATGAGTTACCATTCTGGAAACAGTTATATCTTGGGTAATAAAGTCAACATATGTGTAACCGCTACTATGGAACAGATAGTATATCAGTGTTATTAAAAGGTATTCTAACAGAACAGTTGTAACAACATTTACCTCCTTAGACAGTAAAGCAAAAATTCATCATTGTCAGTGGTGCCCTCACATCCAAGAAGTGTTCATTTATATATTTGTCTGTGTGCTGATGTTTCCACGGCCCTTTTTGGCAGAGACTCATTAATGGCTGAACTTTGATGTACTGGTGTGCTTACAGCTAACTCGGGGAACTGCAGAGCTGCAGGACAGGGCTCCTTACCCACTTCAGACTGCATTTCTATTCACATTCAAAATGCAGTGACTTGCACCCCAGGCTCAGATCAGTTGTTGGAAATGTACTCTTTAAATGTAATAATTGCAGTAGTTTACCCCTAATTTTACTGCAGCACGTGCAGTACATCCAGTTTCAAACTGTCCCAGAAAAAAGTCAGTCCGGATAAATCATAATTTCCTGAAAGTGTAGACAGTAACTGTGATAAACAAAACCACAATCCAATCAACATGTATGTGTGTGGCCTAGACCTCCAAAGTTTCATGTACATGTACACAGTAAACAGAGCAACCTACAAGGTCAGCAGCGGAAATTTCCAATTTGATTATCCTGGAAAACTACAAAAGTATTAACAGAATGGCCAAAGAATTTGTTTGATCTGAGTTTGAATGCTCAGGATGTGTCCTTGAAGCTCACTGCCTCTGAATGTGATCAGAAAAAGGACTGCCAATGCACAAAGAGAACATGGCTGTATTTTCTTTCGTTTCCTTTGTAGAAATAAAGAAAAGAGAGAACTGGATACTGCTTTTTATCAACTTTCATTCCATCAAAACTAGATAGGAAACTCTAATTAAGTGTTTATCAGTGATGAGCCATAATGACACATAACTTCACCAGCAGATCATGCAGACTGTAGCCAAGGCATTTATTTTGGAAGCAGAAAAGACCAGGCCAATCGATAACCATTGACAGATACAGCAAAACCTTTTACAGGTTAATTCTGACATACTGTACTTGCAGATTAGTGAAATATTCAAGTAAAGAAGCGTATCTTTATCACTGAAGTCAACAATACATGACAAGTCACCTTACAGTCTGAGAGTTTAAATCTGCTGCTTACAGAAAATCTGATCTTGAAATTCTTTTGATCTTAAGATTTAAGAATAGAGAGCATTCCTACTATGCTTGATGACTTAGTAGCAAATAAAATCTGTTCTCACATTAGAAACATGACCTTGCACAGCTCTGGAGGCTCAAAGGAGGCTACCAAGTTTCTAGTCCTTAGGGCAGATGAGTAATCAGCACAATAGCTTCTTCAGACAGTTCACAACTGATGTTTTGTTTTAATAATTTCTTGAAAAAATGCTTGGATTCCCTTATAACTACCAGAGTCCACAGTTCTATTATCACAGTCAGGAGGTTTCAGTAGGATTTAAAACATTTATTTTGTATATGAACCAGGAAAGGTGCTGTAGCTACAGCACTGAAATCTGTAATCCACCAACAGTTGTACTACAAGACTTCTTTTATTGTCTCAATCCTAACCTTTCACATCCATAGGCAGAAGCATACAATAAAAAAAACCCCACAAACTTTTAAAGGAAAATAACACTATCCTGGCTTTACAGGGGTTACATCAGCTTGAACAAATCCAAATTATCATTTGGGGTGGTGTGGGGAATAAAAAAACACAGAACAACAACCCAACAAAAAACCACAGATACAGCAGGACTTAGACCCAACATGAACTTCCTCCTGGCAGCTGCTGTTCGCAGGCTGTGTTTGGCTGATGACCTAACACTTCATGTGACATGTGGGGACATAACCCACAGCTGTGGGAGGAAAACTGCATAAGGACTAAGAGCTCACTCCTTCCAAGTACAAGTCACAGAACTGAGGCAGATACAGGATCTTACAGATTTACTAAGATACCGAGACCATTTCTGAACCTGTTGTCAATCTATTTCACAATAATCACTCACTGAATTGCACCCACCCTCTGTCATTGCTGCAAAACCTCAAAGGCCCTCAGGAAATATTATCTGCAACTCCTTTGTAAAACAAAACGCTCCTATATGTGTGAAAAAAATTTATGTATGTTTTTATTTTTCCCCATCTGTTTCTCCTCAGAAGTATACCATTTCCTAAAGACTGAACTCTCCTTATTTACTCAGTCTGAAATTCATACATCTCTGCTTCTAAGAAAAATGACATGAATAAAAAACAGGTGAAATTTTAGAAGCAAAGATTATGTGAAGTGGAACTGTTTCTAACCATACAAACAAAAAAAAAAGAATAAAATAATCTGAAGTGTTTTAACATAATGCTTTTCAAAGGCTTATTACTTAAAAAAAATTCTATTGCAAAACCCGGTATTTGTCTCATTTATCATCTAGGAAAGAAAATGTATTCCAGTGTGCTGAATGTCTAAACAGCAGAGGTGAGAAGGTCATTCAGCACACAAGTGAAACTCGAAGTAGCTTGTGTCTGCTGTAGGTCTACAAAAGCAGCAGTCAACTGGCCATTACTCTGACTCTTGGTCAGACTTTACCCTTTCTGACCTCTAGTGCAAACTTAATCTGCAACAGTCCTTGAGCACAGAGCTGTCATACAGAGGTTCCCTAAGTCCTATCTGTGAAGCATTTGGCAGAGTTTTGTTTATAACTTGATATTCCATAGAGTGTGTAAATCTAGTAAAAAAATTGTTGCCAAATATCATGTAAGAGTTATAAATACTAATCCTCAGTGGATCAGCTTTGCAGTTGCTTGCCCTGGATGCGTCATTCTTTGCCTTAACAGAAAATGTGATGGTTGACTATAGCACTGAGAACAAAATTCAAAGCAGCTCTGAGGTTTAAAGTAAAGGTTGTACAGATATAGGCTCCTAAGTTCAAGAGAGCAACCTATATGCAGCCTGCCCCTTTACTCTGTTGAAATCAGGCAAAAAGTTGTGAGTTTTGCTACTCTACATCTCTAACAGCAAAGCTATCCTGGTGGAGCTGGCCGTACAGGCACATGTCATTAACTGGAGGCCATCTGGAATCCAGAAACCAGACCTCCCTGTGTTTTAATGTCCCCACATGAACTTAATTGCTTAGCTGAGCAGTGACAGCAGTTACCTGTATTAAAAAAAAATAAAATTAAAAAGATACAAACAACCCCCCTTAGTGGCTGGAGCATCTGCCAAGGAGGTAAAAGCGTTAAGTCCTAGGCCCTAATGGAATATAAGCCAACAGCTTCTACTCTGCTGGCAAGCAGTAAGGCACCAGCCTCAGCAGGATTCTCAGAGCAGGAGCATCCACCAGCCTTTCTCTTAAATGGGGCCACTAAATTGCCAGGTCACAGAGAAAGCAGATGAGGTCACCTGTCAGCATAGCTCAGGACCTGGGGCCCTCAGGATGGAACCAACGCCCCACATCCTGCTGCTAAGGTCTACTTCTGTTTTACATTAGGCAGTCACTGGATAAAAACAGAAAAACAAGGAAGAGGGTAATTATGCTGAATTCTAAAGCCAAAGACTTCACTTTTACACAATGCAGTACTACCAACCCTAAAACCCTGCCCTGCATCTGTACCGAAGATCTCTCAGAACACTTCGTACATCATCACATTACCTCAGCTTAGCTCCACTGGCACATTCTGCAACTAAAATTTAGAAATGTGGCTAAAATATTTTGAGAAAATGAGACTGCCCACTGAATTTCTTTGCTACTGACAGATAAACAAAGAAGGTGAAAGTTCATCAGTGAAGTTCAGCCTGCCTTAAGGTTTCGAAGAAACACAATGCTTTGATAATAATTTTGTCAAGTATTCTATGAAAAAGATACTAAGATGTAGTAAAAGAAAGGAAATGCTTGAAATGAAACCATTTTACTCACAGATGCCATCTTTTCAACTTTGAAAAGCCATTTTAAGTATATTTGAAGCTCGTATGTTTTTTAACTGCTAATGTTAAGTCATAAATCATTATATTTGAGATTTTTTTTTACCTGAAGAGTCTTGCTATTTTTCTTAATCTCCAAAATTATTATTTTTTAAAAGACATCTATGGTAAAAGAAATTTTATCTAACTGCATACGGGGTTCTACTTCAACTTTGTGTTCTTTTATTCTTTCCTTAGCTTTTCACTTTTATAAGCATGATATATACTTGTCTTACTTAGATACGTGTGAAAATACACATGTATACAGTTATCTATACATATGCTGGAACGTAAAGAAATGTTCTTTATACACTTCCTGGAATTTTGATAACATTTAACACTTACCAACACTATATGTATGGAAATAAGCATCAGCAAAAACCACTCCACAACTGAAATAGTTAAAAAAACCATAAAATCATTTTGCCAATAAAGTTACTCGTACCTGGTGTGGATGGTCTCTCCAGCATATTCAAATGATGGTAAATAAAGGCTTGACTGTCATGAACTGTGTCCATATCAATTTCTTCCTCCTCTTGAGAGTTTGAGAACTAAGATACCAGGAAAAAAATAAGGAGATGCTAATAACTCATAAAAACATCACTAAATAGAACTTAAAATATTTAATTTTTGAGGTAAACTGGGGGTGAGAGGGAAAGGAAGTGATATCTACCACTGCAAAGGACTAATAATTCAATAAAGTTAAAAAGGGTCAGTGACTTTTCTTCTTTCTAATTTACTGTGAAGCTGTGTGAACAAGAGCATTATCTGTCAACTTTAGTTCTAGCCAGCCAATAAAGAATCTGCTAGGAAATGATTTTGCCAAAGTAAGCGTAACAGCTGCTGTACACATATACACAGCATGTCTTTTGTTTGAACACAGCTTCAAGGGAAGTCAGCAGACGCCACTGCTGTTATTCTGAACACCCTACATATTGTGCAAGTTGAATTTCCATTTCTTACTCTGATTTTGAGTTTGACTTTACTGTCTTCATTCTTCTCTAGTATTTGCCCTGGCTCCAATGGAGAACCGAGTGGCATATCAGCCTTCCTCTTCACCCCCTGCTGATGACCAGAAATGCTGGATGCTGTTTCCTTAATTAGATGATCATCCTCCTGAAGCAGCATTAAAAGACCAAAATTAGAAGATAGCAAGACCCATGTTTCAGAGAAAGAGACCTGATAGCTGAAAAATCTTCTGAGTAAAATGGGTGATTTGAACAAAGTTTTCCCTGTAGTACTGGCAAAAAGTATTTTCTAAAACCCTGTATGGATTTGTGCCAACCACTCCTACAAACTAGTTTCTCTTTACTTCTATCCCTGCTCCCTCTGCATATCTAGCATTGGCATCTTTTCTGTTGCTTCTCACAATCATGGTACTGTTGGTGTGCAACAACATTTGCTGCCTCTGAATAGCCTTTCTATAAATCTGTGCCTCGTGGACTCTCCTTATGCCAAATCTCAGTTGAAAAACTATGACAGCCCCTGATCTACTCATGGGATTTAGCTAAATCTTCTTCTAGTTAGTTATAAAAAGCTAACTCTTACTTTATTGAGTACAAATCATAATGTGTACTTATAGCTCTTTTTTTATTTTACAACAATATTTATTAAAAAGAATTAAAGTATTTTGTAATTACTGCTTAGATTATAAAAAATATCAAGGTCAAAAAAAAAAAAAATAGGAGAGCCTACTACGAAAACAGGAGACAGGTATTCCAACAAGTCCAATACACAAAATATAGAAGGGAAAATACAGTATGCACATAATTAAAAGCTCACTACAACCTAGATAAAAGGCATATATATCATAGACTCTCAAGAGCATATGCTCCTCCACTGACCTGCTCTTCCTCTATCCTACAAAGGGCATTCTAGGCCCACAGACTCTTACCCTGAACAACTCAAATTCTATTTTATGGAGCGGGTAACTTTTACCATCCTCAGCAAATTCAGTGTCACAAGTCTATCAATACTGATTTTAACATGTTTATGCTCTCAGATTATGTCTACTTTAAAGAATCTAGTTAATCTGATAAATCTATCACCTGTTTATGCCTTTTTCCCCCTCAAATACGTATTTCCTTCTTTTCTTCCCTATTATTTAGGCCAGTACACTGCTATGGTGAAACACTTTTGGATAAACTTTGTCTGATATGAGAGGCAGTCTTTGTTTGTGATTTTAGTTTTTACAAGGAAAATCAGTTCCCTGAAGTTTGGGGGAGTTACAGTGAAAACAGTAACCTTAAAGTAAGGGGTAGGAGAATGGAGATGAGGCACAGGGGAAGATACGAGGGATGAAGTGTAAATTGAGGCTTATACTAGAGCTATATTTTTACACTAGTCCAAGCCAGTACTGCTGCTAAAAGAAGCAGCCTCTTCCTCACACAGTTCTGTCCTAGGGTGCCACAAGCATTTTTATAACTACATGATGAACTAGACCAGGGACCTGAAATATCTGTTCATAAAAAGGTACTGCTCAACTAGATCCTCTCCTGATCCAGCTCACTATGCAGCAACAACTACTATGCTAGCACAAAAAAGAGAACAGTATAGGAAAAGAAGAGTTAAGAGGAAATCCTTTGATAGTCTGGCTCCAAAAAAAGTTTGGGTGTTCACTGAGGTGCAACCTAAAAATCTGCCAACAAAATGCCTCCTGCTATTTAATTCTAATGATTAAGCACAGAAAATTAGGACTTCATGCTCTGTAAATATGCAGGAGAGCTCTAATGATATCTGACTCTACCAGCATTTTCTCCCCCTGCTGGAAAGGGCCTGTGGGGTGCTGTTAATTGGTACTCTCAGTATACTTTTCAATAAAAACTATTTAGACATTAACTACGGGACTGATAAAGCAACAGTAAACCATCCCGTTCAAAGGGGTGGAAAGAGTTCCAAACATGCTAATCACATGTTCACATTCTCTTTCAGGATCTATCCCTGAACAGTTTCAATCAAATGCAGATTTTGAAACTGTTAAGAAAAATCACTCATTATTTCCATGTCTGTTGAGTTTTTCCCCTCATAATAAAATATGTCCAGCAAAAATGCTGCATCTTGCAGCAGTGGTAGTTATTCTTAAGGAAGGAAAGAACTTAATAGCTTATAAAATCTGTTTTGCAACTGCACAATGTATTATGTGTTAGGACTGAAGACTCCAGACCCAGAGAGATATCAAGCTGAACGTATGCCATTTTTCAGAAGTTGTTACAAATCCTTCAGAGCACAGTACTAAGCAGTCAGATTCAAATGTGTTCAATGTATTAAAGTTCCAACTTTCACATCTCTTAAAGTTGTTTAAAAACAGGTGTATCTATGTATTTTAAGATGTAATAAATTTACTGATAAAAGGTTTTGTTTTGGAAAATTGCATAACTTGCCTATAATAAATATTCCTAGTCTAATAAAAAAAGTTTTCATTACAGCATCAAACATTTCTGTGAAGCACTTCATGTCTCATAAGCAATATACAAAAAGTGAAGTCTTGTATATAACAGAAATGATGAAACTAGAAAAAAAAACAAGTAAAAAGCTTGTATATGCTATGCAAAAAAGTTTAAAAATGTCAAAAAAGCTGGTATATGCCAGCTTTTCAAGTAGACAGAATAAAGAGCAACAAGATAAAAAGGCAGCTTTGGTAAAGCATGAGAGGCTTGAACACAGTACAAAATTAAATCAGCAACCAAAGCAAGGACTTGGAGGCAGTTGATGGGAAGTGGTGGTTTGTGCTTACGGTGTTCTGAAATCCTACTGACTGTCCATGATTGTTAGTACTATTCACAGGTTCCTGATTATTTGCAACTGATTCAGGAATAATCGTTGGATTAAGTACAGCCTTCTTTTCCTTCAGATTAAGAACAAGTCCAAGCTCTGGTAATGGTAAACAAGAAGGTCTGCTGAGGCCAAAAAGTGTGAAATAGAGGTCCACAGCACCACATCGTAATCTCCAGTCATGTGAAGTTCCTAAAAGCCAAAAGAGATTGTTGTTAATACCGAGATACAATCTTCTGCTTTTCCACAAATAAAACAGTTTAAGTGATCTGGAGCTACCAAAGCATGACATTTTCTGTGCTTAAGATACACTTCATTATTCCTGCTTCTTCTTGACTCTAACTCACCTGCCACATCCTGTTTAAAAGGAAAGCTTTAAGTTGCTTGGGTTATAAGTTAGACATGTTTAGTAGAACAAGACTGGGAAAGTGCTATAATAACATAATGAAAAATAAAAGAAAAATAACCACACCCATATGCTTTTATTTTTCAAGTTGTGCATTAAGGTTTTCTACTGGACAATTAAAATTAAACTGGCTTCTCATATCAATGGATTTGGTTGCATCTGCCCATGTATTCCATGAAATATAGCAGAAACTATAAGCACAGCTGAGATCTATACCCTCTGGAAACTGCACTGATAGAGAAATGCAGAAGCACATTTTTTGATATCACTACTATGTCATGTACTTCACTGGATACCCAGTATTTTAATTTGTATTTATACTGGAGACATGTATTCTTACTGCACAAAGCAATGCTGTGGGTTTTTTTATTATTTTTCACTGCAAACTGTGTACTGCTTTTATATCATCATACACAGATAGTCAAAGCATGTTTGGCACCAATCGCAACAGAAAGACATGTAACATCTGGTGCAACGCTGCAAATACAGTGATTCTGGTGTTAACTCAGCCCAGCTCTTGAGTGATTGCAAGTTTATTGAACATATTGTTCCCCAGGAGGAATTGAGCTATATCTGGTAAACAAGACACAGATGTGCCAACTGCCATGTTAATGTGCCTGTGTAAGACTTAGCACAAAATAAAATTACAAGATCTATCCCTGTAAATAGTCGTTTTATGAGGCTAAATAGTGTTTTGAGTAAGCTTAGCTTACCCTTACCAGTTACAAATTACGTTACACTTACTCATTTACAAATGAGAGCAGTATGAATTTTAATCTGGACATTTATAACATTAAAATACTCCCAGAGAATGACACATTCACAAATATTAATTTAAAAAATATTGTAATACTTTAACAACAAATAATTTGCTCAGTTTCTTTACTACATTTAAATGACATTATGAATTCCCATTCAGCATCTCTTTCCTTCTCCAGTGGAACAGCAAAGCTTAAATACAATGGGTTGCAGAATTTCTTTGCAATCTTTGGAATTTGTGAGCTTTATCAATTTAATGCAGATTAACATAGAAAAAAAGAAAAGATTACATAAATCACCCGGGGTCTGCTTTCTATTGCATGTGTTTATGTTAAATAAAAACAACTCAGGATTCTAGAATCATGCAGCTTTAAACCTGGCTACTAACTTGTCACACATTAACAAGCTTTTTTTTTCAAGGCACCCTGGAATGCTACAGTTATCCCTTACAGAAAATAAATTGAAACATTACGTCATCTTGAGGTATAGAAATTGAAGTGCTTAAAGCCCCAGGAATCATAAGAAAGTATACACTATTTGTTACTTGCAAAAAGAGGTAAAGGTTGTAACACTGCACATACTCTTCTCTCATGAAAAAGCAAAAACAAACTCTCTGATGGGAACATCAAAATTGTTTATTTTCTGTGCCTGACACTTGGCAAATCCTATGAAACTGAACTGCTAGTAGCCTCCCCACTTCAAACCCTGGACTGTAGCTGTAAACTTTTAAACACTAAAAATAATGACACACAGAAAACAGAAAGCCTTCAAGGACCTAAAAAAGCTATATAAATGTTTACATGTAATCTATGTAGTAATGTGCCAGATGTTAAAGGGCAGTTTGTCAGGACTGGATAGAACTGCTTCAGTAACAAAAAACAGGTCAGTGGTAAAGATGCAAAGCCCTTCTCTCATTAGGATGTTTCCTAATCATACAAGGCAAATTGAGTCTTAGTTTATTGTGCACTTCTAAAAATCTCATTTAAATTATCTATACCAATGCTATCCTCTCGTGTTCTCTCAGAGTTTAGTAAAAGAGGACAAAGAGAGACCATCTAATCTAAAGCAAACTACAGAGAAAAAGGTAACACAGACGCCATTATTTCAGGAAACACTTGCTTTGAACATCTGGTTAAAAGAATCATTCTGTACAAAAGTACATGCAAGCACACTACATCAGTAGACAAAAGAATGAAAAACAAGGTTAGTACCCCCTGTCAATGAGAATGTTCTGAAGTACATACGTGATATTCAACCTCTGAGATTAAATTTTCACTCTCTAACTACTGAAAGAGCTCTTGGCATATTCTGAAGCACGTCTTTAATACTTATTCCAAAAGACCTTGCAATAAAAACCCAACACAACAAAACAAACAACCCCAACCTGAATTCATCAGTTTCCAAAGCTGATCTACCAAAGCTTCATTACATAAAGGGGACTCCATGTTCTTGGTAAAAGGTGGATTCTTAGTCAGCATATCCAAAATCTTATGCCTGAAAGAAACAGAAAAAAAAATTTTTATTAAAGCCAAAAGAAATACACTAAGAATACCAAGTCTGTTCAGTTTGAAATATTCTCACAAACTTATTCAACTACAGGATTTCTTCCAATTTTTTAATCAATGTTTTATGCGTTTAGCTCTTCCTTCTGTCCACAATATGCACTGACACAGATTTACCATCAGCAATATAACTTAAAAATAAAAAGGTGCAAGGCAGCAGGATGTTATTAGACACAACTGTTAACAGTTGTAGGCTACATTATGCTCTTCTGTTTAGTAATGATCTTTTCTTGCACACTGACTTGGTAATTACAAAGAAGAGGCACCACTGGCAAATAAACTCCTTACATACTACCACCAAAGAATTTTTAAATAACTTTAAATGTTTATGACTGATGCAAAACCAGTGAGTTGAACATTTTCCTGGAAAGAAACACTGCCACCTCTCAAGTTACACTGGTGTATGAAGATTCTTCACTTCCCATATTTGCTTACAATATTTACACACTGTGCTGAAAGTAGATACATTTTTTTCCACTTTCTTTCTTCAAAATTTGGCCTTGAAAACATTTAATAAATAATTCTTTGTTCCATTACTTATTATTTTGATGATTTTTCTCTGCATAGCCAGCTTGCCCCCTGCTGTCTTACACATTTGAAACAAGAAGACCCTTGCAGATATTTTTTTTCCTTTTTCTATTAGAAGAGGCTAACATATTGCACTCAATTGAAAATTCAAACTCTTCTTTAAAAGGATACAAATTAAATTCAATCACCTTCCTAGACTGAAGCTAAACCTCCTCTAGTGAGTCTAACTGTATTTACTTTCATTAACAAGAATGACAGAAATAAAACAGAGAACAATCTTGCAGCCATGATCTTTGTAAGAAATCACCTATAGAGACAGAGTGAAAGTAATATTATTTGTCTTTCAAACTCAGTGTCGTGGGTTTGGCCATGGGCCAATTTTTTTCACTCCCCCCCAATTGTTGTAAGCTGAGAGAAGGTTTATGCAGACAAAAAAAGATCTAATGTGGGGAACATAATATTAGGATTTATTACTTAATAAAATAAAAACTAAACAAAGTTGAAACAGGCAATACTAGAAATTACACCATATTCTCACATGATCCTTTCACCCCATCTACAGTCTAACAATTGCTTTACACCCCTTGCTGTCCAAATATTGTGTGCACTATGTCTCAACCTCTGTCCCTTCTAAATATCACAAAGTCTTTTTTGCCATATGCAACATCAAATTTATACACTTTATTTATGATGATGAAATAACATCTAAGTTCAGACTTCTGCCTTCAGGGTAGTACATAAAAGACAAAAATAATATAATGCCGAGTAAGAATAGAGTATACTAATTTTTGAGATAGGAACTGTTGAAACATCAAAATGCATTTCTATTAACATAAAACAACAAGAAGGAAAAACAGTTTTGTGAAGAAGCATTAAGCAGTTAAGCATCTGATCTATTCTAGTGATTCCAGGCCAAGAATTTATTTAGTAGTTTCAGCATTAGTAAAAATACTGGCTCTTTATTAACTCACTGACCTTATGTAGGGTACAGGATCATTCTGAACCATAGTAAGCAGCCACTGTAATTCTTCATAGCTTCTATCAACTGCAAAGCAAAATAAGATAAAATGCCTATGAATATATATACAAACTAGAAGGATTTTGATCAAGACAATCATGAGTTCCTGAGTTAGCACACAAACAGCTTGAATCATCGCAACTAAAGAGGAATTTCATTTATTATAGTGCAAATTCAAAGTAAGAAGTGGTTTACTCTACACTGAAATAGAAACATTTATGAAATTCCTACATGCTTTAACTGTAAAATAACAACCAAGTTGACTATTTGCATAAGCACTGATGGGGAAGATCAGAGTAAAGGATCATCCTGACATTATCATCTTGACATTATGTGCTTCCTAAAAGGAACACATTCAAACATCATTTGAACAATTAGAAGTATAATTTTTTCTGTAGGGAACAGGGAATATAAAATTCTCATACACAGAAATCTGTGAAAGGTTATTATCTTTAAATAGGATAGAAAGAGGTATACTATAGGGCTTATACAGAACTACAATCATACTCTCTTCACTAGCCTTCATTAGTTTTTTAAATCAGTATACCTTGCAACTAAAATGGATTTTGAAACCTATCAGCACATGCTTCTAGAAAATTGCTGCTTGACACCATTGGAAACAAAGTATCACTAATCACACAAAAAAATGAAAGAATGATCATCTTTTTCTCAGGTGCATAACTGTAAGATTTTTACAACAGTATTCTCTTCTCATGTCTTCAAAACAATGAAGAGGGTGTATTAATCATTACTGTATAGACAGGTCCAAGAACAATTCTGTTGCTTTCCATTTTGTGGTCCTAACAATGTATTTCTTTCTTCCCCCAGACTACTGTATTTTTAGTTCTAAATACCTCAGTTCAACTTTCCACCCTGATTTCAGTCAGTTTTCAGTCAACGATTTTTAAATGTAACTCCTTTAGTCCAACCAATTCTAATACCTATTATTCCCTTGTTATTTCACTAGGGTAAGTTGCTTTTAACACAAGAAGCATTTATTTATAATATAAGAATCAGCACATTAGTTCTATTACAAGTTTTAAAAATACTTTGGACAACTAGACCATAACATCGCTTTCTGGGCTGGGAGAAGGCAACTCCGCTGTAATATTGCTTAGAAGTTGGCTGAAGAGTCTTGTGCAGGCTGTTTGCAAGTCAGCACTGCTCTTCCTACAGTCCAACCAAATCAAAACTGGTTACCCTGGTGAGGCACCGATAAGCCCTGTTTAGAGGCAGGAAGTCTTAGCTCACACCATGCACCATTCAGAGCATGGCTACACGGTTTTGGATGATGCCAGGGCAAATTTGTAACCATACAGACCAGAACTACAACCTCAGATTTGTCTTAAACATCGGAGAAATCTCTGAAAAGCTATGCCTAGAAGGCATATTAAGGTATTAGTGACTGCCTGTGCTCAGCTCCAGGCACAGCTGCTTTTCCTGGCTTGGGACAGAAGGCAGACAGAACACTGCATGCAAAAGTTGTTTTGCATGTAACAAAAACAATATTGTATTACTACACAGCAAAGAATTGCAACATGGCAAACACTGGGTCACAATCATTAGCAAATTGCAATTCTTTTGACTGATAACATAAGGGATTTTAAAATTTTTTTTGATTAGAAAATGAGAAGTCTGGGAGATGAATCCTTTAGGTTTCTTTTACATTTTAAACTTGTTTCTACTTGAATTAAATAGGTCTTCCCTGATATTTGCCTTACAGCATAAACTAAGGCTGCTAGGCTTCCAAAGCTTTGCTACTAACACATTTAACCTGTTCTTCAAATTTATACAGGAACTATGAAACAATTTGGAGAGCAATGACAAATTAAACCTGACTTTGGGCAGAAAAAATCTTATTAGCCCGGAGAGCCATACACCAGCCTGGTTTGGAAGAGATCTCTAAAGATCATCTGCTCAAACCTTTCATGGGAAAGGGAGCCTAGATGAGATTATCTAGCACTCTGTCCAAGTGCATCTTGAAAACCTCCAGTGCTGGGGACTCCACCACACCCCAGAGGAGATTGTGCCCCTGACTGATTGTCACTGTAAAAAATGGTTTTCTTACATCAAGATGAAACCTCCCTTTGTGCAACTTGTACTTGTTAATCCTTCTCCATGTGGAGGAGAGAGAGAGACACTCCATTCACTTTGTAGCTGCCCTTTAAGTATTCATCACAATACTGGAGTATTGTGATGAAGTCCCCCTGAGCCTTCTCCAGGGAGAAAACACCTAATTCCTTCAGTCTTCCTTCACAGAGAAGGTTCTCCAGCCCTCTGATCCACCTTCATGGCCCCTCTACGGACAGTCCCCAGCCTGCTCACGTCTTTCTTGAATCGTGGGGGACACAACAATACACACTACTCAAGTACAGACTGAGTACTAAAGTGGGATGTTCACATCTCTGTCTCTGCTAGTACTGCCCCTGCAGATGCAGCCCAGGATCTGCTTTGCTGCAGCAGCACACTGCTGACTCAGGGTCAGCTTGTTGTCCACCAGGACCCCCAGGTCCCTTTCAGCAATGCCGCTCCCCAGGCACACAGATCATGGCCTGTTCCGGGCTCTTTGCTATGAGGTGCAGGACCTTGCACTTGTTAAACTTCCTACAGTTCCTGCTCACCCGCTCTTCCAGCCTGTCCATGTCTCTGTAAGATGTTTCTCCTTTCTCACATGCCCTCTTCACCACCCACTTTGGTGTCACTCAGTGAAGCTGCTTGACTATTGCTGTCCACGAAATTTCTGAAGATGTTCCCTGAGGCACTTGTGACAGGCTGCCAGCTTCAGTAAAAACCACTGATCACCACCCTCTGGGTGTGGCCCACGACCTGATTTCCTCCCCACTGCACTGACCACCCATCCTGTCTGCAGCTTGGCAGTTTGTCTAGGAGAAGACTGTGGGAAAAGAAAGATGTGTAGGTTTTCATACTTCTGAGAGACAGAAACAAGGGATTGCTTTCTGAAATAAAAATCCTCTTGAGACTTTTTTTCAATTAAAAGAGATGGTGTATCAGTTCTCAATTACGGCAGAGCATCTCTGAGATGCTAAACTTTAACATTCATGAGATTTGATAACGGATATTTATTTAGAATAGTTTGTTGTTATATCTTTTAAATATGCAACTGCTTTGTTCTATACAAATAACTGCTATTAGTCATATAACTCTCAGAAGCTAACTTAAAAAAGTTAATAAACCCTGTTCACTTCAAGCCAGTTTAGATCAACCGTCCAAGCCCTTATATGCTGCCTCAAGCATTTTACAAAGTTACCATGTCTCAAAAAAACCTCACTATTAACAGCAAAGAAAACAACTTATTCAGTTCCATGAAGAAATGATTTCTTTTCAAGTAACTTAAAAAAGGCAGTGTTATTCCTAGCTTGAGAGTTCCACCCAGAAAATACAGACTTTCCTTTTTATGGAAATTACAAAATCTGTCATCTTCCTTTACAAGAACTGTTAAAAGCAAGCTTTGGCACAAGCAACAAGCATTTGATAACTGCTGGTTTGCATCCAGTATGAACTGGAAACCAGGTAGCTGGGAACAATGAGAATCAGATCTCTTGGCAATAGATGGCCAATCATTTCTCCCTCCAAAGCCAGGTTTAGGGCTCTGCAAGACAAGCACTGCTAACTTCTCTATGGCTCCTGTGTTCAGTGCTGGAAGGTTGTATTTGAGAAATGACAGTGATGACCAGCTAGACAGCAGGCTGTGTTGTGAATTGTAGTGACTTCATAGCAGATAGATATTTGCATCTGCTACCTCTGCATCAGAGAAAAGGCTGTTGGCAAGGGGCAAGGCAGTTAGGTACAGAATTATTCTTGTCTATCATTTTCAGCTCTCACAGTGAGCTCAGTTCAGCTCAATCACTGATTTCTTCAAGTAATCTTTCTACTACTTTTTATCATTCAAGTTTTAGCTTTCTGTAGAATATTTCAAACATCTTACCCCATTATCTTGCTTATACACCACCCCATCTGATCAGTTGTTTTAAAGACATACTGTATTACCTTGCAGTACACTTCTTACCCAAGCCAGTTATTAAATATAAACACAATCCAAAAAAGGTCAAGAATTTAATGAGAAAACATTATTTCTATCAGTTTGTCTTTCCAAAGGGTGGGATGAATTAGTGAGGAGACTATTCTAAAGGAAGAGAGCTGATGACTAATCCTTCCATTCTCCAGCAATCTTTCCACCAACACTATATGAAGGAAAGACTAAAGCAAGTAGTCTAACAGAGAGATGCACAGCACCAGCACAGTTCTGAATTCCAGCTGTGTATCACTCACAGGGTCACCAGATGGTATGGTATATGTGCAGTGGGTATGGATACAGAATGCCTCGTATCCATCAGGCATTGGATTTGTCTCGTGATCTGTCTTGATTACAGGACAGAGCCTGAGAGCGATGCTCAGTGCACAACCTCCCTTGAAGTTATCAGCATCTCTGTATGACAGCCTGGTTTCAGTCTCTAAGTGTACTCCTGAATTCCACCAGATGTGTTCTCTCAAAGATTCCAATTGCCTTAAAACCTCCCATTGCCAATCTAGTTTGAGAAGTCTTTGGATAGAATGACAGGAGTAATTTCAAAGTAATAGAGTCCTCTAAAAGGAGAAAACAATTATTCATGCAATAAGCAAAGGCAACTCTCCATTACCCAGAAGACAAAACAAACCCATGAAATCTGACACAGAATAACTAGAAATCTAAATTCGCCAGTCTGTTCTCAGAGGAAGACTTGAAGGATTTGGTCACTTGGACAGGGATAAACGTTCAAACACAAGAAGCGTTATAAATCTGCTGAACAGAGAAAGACTAACCCAAATAAATGAAAAGGACAATATAATACTAAATTTACTTCATGAAATGCAAATAATAAAAAATCTGTCAAGATTGGGTTTCAACTTCAAAGAGCATTTAAGAAACTACCCAGGGTTTTGTTTCATGGACTTGCAGCAGTCAACCAAGATAAAGGCAATATTAAAAGAATGTAGACACCTCACAAACTAAGCTACGTATAAGGAATGGCAAAGCAGAATCAGTCAGAAAATCACTATAATAATCTAAGTTTCTAAAATTTATAATCATAAGATGCATTGAAAAAGCAAAATAATTACATTAGCAAGAAGGTAAAGCAAAATCAAGAACTTTGACTAGCCATTATGGCTGATATCAATTGAATCAAAGTCACTGAAAATGTTTTAAAAAGAAATTACCAAATCCCCTTACCACAACTCATTGTGCCATCCACTCATTATTTAAAAACTTAGGTATCTGATTCAATTTGCAAAACACTGAGAAACAATGCTCAGCACATCTTCATGAAACTTTTATTTGCTAGGACAAAGCACTAACAGAAATCTCAGCTTCCTATCAATACACCTGTCATCACACAAGCTCTTCCGGTGGATACTATTTAGACCTGATTTTCATGAGGTAAGCATTACATTTGTCTGAGAATTGTGACGAAATGTCAAAATACTTGGAAGAAAGTACCTTTTGTGTAATCAACAACAGCCTCCAGTGCTGCTATTCGGACATCGACGAAGTGCCCGTACTCTGCGTACGACTTGAAGAGAGCGGGGTCACTTGGGACGTGACCGTTCTTCTGCAGCACCCGGATAGCTTTTAAACAGCTAGACATGGTAGAAGGAGAAAATGTACAACAGGTTTAGGGAATACCAGCCCAGAAAAATAAAACTACTTTCTCAAAATCAAGTACTGCAATTTTTCTAGAGTTATGTTATCCACGTTAACATGTTACAACTACTTTCACAGCATTAACACACAGCTCTCATTACCTCACACAAACAAAATTCTCCACCATGGCAAATTCATTGTTTAGTTTCAGTAGAGCTGCACTGACTCAGAGAAAACACAGCTCAGACAATGTTGTGTTCTCTACAGTTATTATTACAAGGCTACACTTTACAAAACTTTCATAAATGCTCTTCTTAAAGAGGCCTAGGCATGATCATCTTATGACCGCTATTAAAAGGCTACACTGACAGATATGAATGTTGAAAAGTAAAGCAATCAAGACAAATTTGCACTATCAGCTTTTGAAAATTGGAAGGAATTTGACATTTAAAATTAGGACATACAAGCTAAAATCTCAAAAGCTAACTACAGAAGAGTACATAAACCCCAAGAAAAGTAGCATCATTAAACCATACCTGACTGTAATGGTATGCCTGTAACTGGGAAGAAGCTTCTCCATATTTAGGAAACGGGTAATTTCCTCAAGAATAAGTCGTACATCAGGATTTAAGTTATCCAATGTTCGAACTTCGTTGTTCACACTGACTGCAGGAGTCACAGAGTTGGCTAAGGCATCAATGAGCTCGGCACGGTAGTAGTTGTCTGAAAACTAGATAAAAACAACACTTAACACATGCAAATATAACAATATATATTCTTTCAAAGCTAAGAAATGCTTAAGCCCCGTTCTAGAATGAGATCTTAAAACAAAACCCACGTGAGAAACCGCACAAGAAAGCAAAACAGGAATGAATTGGTCCTGAAAATGCATTTGAGAGTGATTGAGCAAGCAGACATACTAGCAACCATTAATATTCACTCTGTAATAAAAGCATATTAATGTTAATACATTGTTTTATAAAAATGGAAAGATTAGGCATTGAAAATCTTCCAGATACGGAAAATAAAAGCCATTATTTCAAATGTGAGCATCTAAACCTACCTGTCTGTTTCTGTATTTAGTACAAAGGTTAAGGGGTGCTTAGCACCTCAGAAAATCACACAGTTTATCCAGCCAGCGAATTCATAAGATTCTGAAGTGAACTAATGAGCTCACTGCTGCTTAGCTGGGAAAATCTTGCTTCTTCATTCGCTCCTCTTACCTGGGCTCATAGTCTGACCCTTTCTATCATGCTGGCTTTTGCATCTGTTGGTTGTGTTAGTAAGAAGCAAAAAGTGCAAAAATAAAATTTATAAAAGCAGAAAGAATTACTGGATTTGAATATTAGTTACTTTATTCTAAACAAACCAAACATCTGCAGATCCAGTAGATGTCAAACACGTGTGGAAGGGACAGGTTGAAAAGTACAGCCCAATCACTCCTTCAGCACAACTCTCACATCTCTCCACTTTCTGTGACTACTGATGCTTGTGTTCATGTGTCTAACTCTGCCTCTCCACCCTCCATCATCCTCTTACTTCAGTAATAAGAAACAACTGTTTTGTTACAGTATGCGTTTCTACACACAAGTAAAAGTGAGGCTTAGGACACATCAGATTGGTTACACTCAAATTTGGATACATCACTGGGAAGATTATGCTAGGCTCCTAACAGCTGTACAATTCCACTAGCTAGGGAGATGGAATTTTTTATCATCTCAGGATATTAAAGGTCATATAATCATCCTTCAGAAGTGGTCTGTGAGAAGGAACTTCGGAAGACAACATTTCAAACTCAGATGCTTCAGTTTAGTGATGGAACAGTATTAACCTATGTTTTACCTGTTATTTAACTAGATGAAGACAATCCAGTTCTGTGAGCTAGAGCTGACATTCAGAACCCAGAATCCCACAGTCTTGTATATTGTTAAAAAAAGATTATTTCCTTTCCTTGCTCTTTCAAATACTCCTCTCCAGGTGAAAAAAAAAAAAATCAACTAATGCTACGTGTCAGCCTCATGCACATTTTTTCAAAACACTTGGGTCTTTTGAATGGGAAAGGGTAAAGGAAGAAAAGTATGTGTGCAAACGGAGACAGGCAGGTCCTTAGTAAGTCAACAAGCACAAAGAGCTTTGAAACATCCAAAAAATGCCTCCATGCAAACATCAGCTAGAGAACATTCTGTAACATTTACTGTTTAGTTTAGCGTATCACCTTTCCATCAACTCTCCTAACCACATATTTACAGTTGTGGCATAAAACATCATACAGTGCATTAACTAAGACTTTTTTCAGCAACAGCAAAAAAAAAGTAATAGACTAAAATAAACACATTCTTTACCTTATTCTTCCTGTTATCGTTATACTTGATCAAATCCAAAATAAACATTAAAACCTCCTTAGGACAGAGATTGTGAACATCCCTCAGAAGGGCCATGGCAACAGGCATAGTCTGTGTAATGAAATTAATACTAGCATTATTCTTATATTAGCGAAATAATAGTTACACCCTGAAAAAAAGTACATCCTGAAAATCAGCAATTAACAAATTAACAAGTGCAAATCTCTGAAAAGTTGTACTTAAGTAACTTTTGAAAGACTTACCACATGCTATCTAATTTTCAGATCAAATAAACTATGTAGTTATTGCGGAATAATTAGGCACAAAAAACCCAAAGAAAAATGTATATTCAAGAACAGACTCTCAAGACAAAACATTATTAAAAAGGTAACGAAACCCAAGGAAAGACAGAAAATTATGATGGAATTACTTCTGAGACAGACACTGAATTTGGGTGTTTTCATGTGACCATGACATCTAAGCTTCCAGTACCATTGAGATGTATAGAACCAACAGGGTCAGTGAAGCCTCAAGAATTATTAGCCAGATCGGTATTACTCTGATCAGGTATTTATTTTAGAATGAGCTAAGCAGATCTCTTGGATACACTCAACATAAATTTAGGAATCTTACTCTACATCTACAAACTTGGGACATGGAATTAAAAAGGGACAAGAGTGTAAGATTTAGTGGTAAAGAATGAGCAGTGACAAAAAGAAAAATGCAAGAGAAAGTCCAAGAAAGAGAAGTGGGAAGAAGGGTAAAGCGGTTTTGGACAGAGTCAAAGAACAAAATTTGAGTTTTCTTTATAACCGGTGATATGAAATCTATGAACTCAATCACACAATAATTATAAGGTGAATCTTAAGAGAAAACCATTGTAATTACTTTTGTTATCCACTATACAACTCAAAAACTATAGGTTCCAGTAAAAAAACCTGTGCTAACACCAAAATAAGCTGCAGCAATACATGATGTCAACAACAGAAAGAAGGCAAGAAGGATTATGCAGTGCCTTGGACTAAAAAGCCCACCAATTTAAGATTTACAAGATTATAATTGCTATTAAAAAAAAAAGGCAGTTGCTGAATTCACCTAAAAGATAAAATTAGTAGTTTCCTTACAGTGCTATTTAAGAATGAGCTCACAAATAATTGTAAATAACTATTTTATGCACTCCATTCTTCTGAAGAAACTGTTGGTTTAACTTCAGCTACTCAGAAAAAAAATGCTAAAAATTTTTTAATTGGTTTTTTTTTGCTAAGATGGAACAAACAGAAGCCATATGAGAAAGAATTAGTTACTTTGGATTTTAATGAAGGAGTAAAGCAGGATTGTGCTATCCAGGTTCCTGCAACTGTCAACTGTAGGAACATTTTCCTATTTTGACAATTCTTTTAAAACACATTCATTGAGAAAAATAAATTTTACCTTTTGCAGAAAGTAGCTTTGAAAGTTCATGAAGTTGTTGGTCTTCACAATGTTTGGACAAGTCTTACAACAAAACATTCGGGTAAAGAGTGACTTCATGGCTGGTGGTCCTGTCCACGTACTTACCATGGAATTTGCAATCTGAATAAGCAGGGGGGAAGGCAAATCATATTAACATGACCACTGCAAGTTTAGTTTGGCTGTAGAAAAATACACATTTCCCATAATCAAAAAGGGTAATTGCCAAGAACATTCTCTCCTTTAAACAGATACTTATTTTCATCATTGTATTATCTTATATTAGCTAAGTTTTCACTGTCAGTCCCAATATATCCTCTCTACATTAAAGGTAAATTTTATGAAAATTGTTCCACTTGGAAAACTGCAACTAATTACCTTTCCCTGATAAACTTCTGTTCTTAATTATTTTCTCTTTCATATATTTTAGATGAAAATCCTGTGTTTGCTAAGCCAAGTTTTCTGACTCTGTGGAAGCCAGTGATGGAAGAGTATTTTGCAATACCAACTTCCCAAATTTACCCTGCCAGTAACCTCAGCCTAGACTTTAAAATAGGCCTCAGCTACCCTAAAAGACCACCCCTAAAGTGAAAGGCAAAACTGTTCCCTCTAACTTTAATTGTAATTTACTAATAAAGACAGTACACTGAGAACAATTTATTGCTATAGTCCACTTTGGTTCCACAAAGACAAAACTGCTTTTTGTGCCTTCCCAGCATCCTGAGTTTCATACATTTGCTGTATGGAGCACTGAAAGCCTGCAGACAAGAACACCTGTACCTGCTGGTGATTAATGTGTCTGATGTGTGTGTGTGCACACAAACAAGTGGGACCAATGCACCCTACAATGTGGCAGGAATTTCCATTGTTACAGACCCACCAAAAGCTAAGGAAAAATCTGTTATCACACAGAAATCAATGAATTCAATTATTTCCTTCTAAATTATTTAGCTTGTTTCAACGGCTATTGCACACACAGCAAGTGAGAGAAAAGCAAGAGCCTATCTCAATATGTCAATCTGTTTCACCATTGCTCTTGAGTAAGATGCTTTATTACTGAAAACCATTTTCCCACTAAGGCTTCAAAGGAAAGTCAGAGAGTGAAAACACTGCAGTCAGGCTCGATGTTCCCTTTGCAATAACTGAAGTGTTCAAATTAAAGATGCAGGTGTAGCTTTTTCTGTAAGCTACAATGTCTCTTCCTGCAGAGGAAGCCTAATCCCAGAGACTGCTTAGAAACCATGATGAAGAACTTAAAACTGCAAACAGGAAATTTATGGAACAGTGTCAAATAAAATCCAATCCCCAAAATATCTAAGTTTACTGTGCTTACAATATATTCACTATTCCATTAATATCTGGGTGTATATTTTAAAATATTAACTTATTTTAAGCATTTCATTTTGCAAAATCTGCAGATGAACAACAGTATTTTCCAGTTAAATCAATAATACATAAGTCATCATCTTTTCAGTATTTTTTGGTCCTATCATGTGTTCTGACTCATTTGAATTTCTTTTTATTGACAGAATCCAATTTTTCTACTTATTCTACTGATGTGTTACACACTGAATTAAATGTATCTGCACATTCTCTGAACAATAATGCAAGTAGCCTGCCTTCCTGCCTTGCATTATTTCTACTTGAAAAGGCAGCAGATACACTCCATTTCTGCATCATTTAATTCAGTACAACATAACAAAGTGCACTAAGATGTAACTGTCATGTACAGCTTTGAAACTCCTCAATGTTTGGGAGGGAAAAATTTGTGATGGTAGTGTTCCTTTTTTACTTGATTGTGTAACCCCAATTTTGCGATGGATTCAAACTGGCAAATCAACCTGCATATTCCTAGGAATTAATATTGTGACGTTATTTTCTCCTTTCTCTGTATTTGTTATTTGTTGTGAAGGACTCTGCACAGTTTGTGTGTGTGCACACACACACACATCTCTCTTTATTTCTTTATGGATGAGGATTTAATGTGTCACCTGGATGCTCTGTGGCTGAGAGACTGAAGTGCTGTCTTAATATGAAGCATATTGAGAAAGTGTAGTAAATTCAGTTGATAATTGCATTGTCATGTATCATTTCTCTCTATCAACAGGAATACACCAAGAACATTTGACAACAGTACCTGCAATCCAGCTAGAAACTGCAAATCAACTAAAAAGAACCTTCCCCCCAAATAAACATGAGGAATTTGTTTTTTTCAATAGAGAATACAAATCCTGAATATTTACAAGCTGAGAAAATAAACACAGTTAATGACAACAGGAAGCTATTCCTGCTAATGCCCTGATATTGGAATCAGTAACAGAATCTATTACGCTTTTCCTCCTAAGTAACTTACATAAATATATGTACAACTCTGTTCTGCCATGCTCCTTCACCTTGATTCAGTGTCACAGCCATACTTTCTGCTTGCCTTATAATCCTCTTTTCTGTAAGTCAACCCCCTTATCCATAGACCCAAGATTTTCCATACAATTACAACTGAACAAAACCAGTAATGATTATCTGCAGCCCAATTGCCTAAGAATTCAAAGTAAAGACAGAAAAAAACTATTGCATTTAAATTATTTAACAACTTTTCTTTAAATATTTATATACACTCTTAGATATTCCAAGTGAGTTTATTACGAAAAGAGCATATTTTAAGTCAGATACTGGCAGCCCCAATACCAGCACATACACTGGCAGTTTTACAGCAGTGCTTCATAATATTAAAATGCTTTGTCAAAAACACTTCTTGGATTTTGATTTTTAAAATATGGCCTAAGGAATTATTTCTATACAGGTACTGAATTATTCCCAATAGGTATGCTGCAGAAAGATGCCAATAATCTGAACTCTACAGATTGTTAATAAATATGTCTTCACATCCATAAAAGTATGTCACCAACATGCCTTTTCAAAAACTCTTGTTCTTCTGTTTTTCCATCCAGTTGTTTTATGGGGCTTTCTAATTTTCATTCTTAATGTTAATTTTGTGTCTAACAAAAAAAGATCTTCCCTTTTCAAGGCAATGATTTGGCTTTTAATATTTAATTGTAGCCCAATTTGATGCTTGTTTTGTGACCCTAGTCAATCTGAAACGATATAGAGCAGCACTGTGAATTCATATTAGCAAAGATGAATTTTAGGACTTCAGACTTCTCAAGAAATTGGCCAAGGAACTTCCCTGTAAAATAATAAAAAATACACTTTGGTCCTGAAAAAAAATTAAACAAAAGTCTTTTATTTCTGCCACTTAATGAAATCTGGAAAAACCCCTTGTGGTTTTCATGTCTGACATCTCAATTTTGACAATTATGAAAGCCTTATGTAGTCTCCATTTACAGACTAAAATAATACAGCTTTCCTTTCAAATCAGTCCTTTTAAAAATACTTGGCAAATACATTTAAGAGGCTAAATATCAAGCCATTTTAAGAACTGTAATGAGTTTTGACCAACTTGCAAACGTTTACAAAGTCTAGTGGAGTTCTTCCCTTACTCCCATCGAGACAGGCTCACCTTTGCCAGGCAGAAGCAGGCCATCATTCTCACCCGGTAGAAACACTGTTCCTGTTCCAGGATATCAGTCAGTGCAAGACGAGATGCTGGAGTGGGGAACTTTTCCAATGCCAGAATGGCTTCTTCTTGTGCAACCACATCTCTCTCATATCGAAGCTGATACTGCCACATGAAATCAGACTGCTCAAATTCTACCTTCCTCAGTACTGACATATCAGGGTCTATTCTTATCCAGAGCAAGGGGGAATCAGCACTAAGACAGACATGAGAAACATTAATAGCTTACAAAATTTCAAGACTATAGAAATTACAAAGATGTTCTAACTTGATATGAGTTATTTGTAAAGTCATTTGTAAAGAACTATAAAAAAATCTAGGTTAGAGGGGACTTTTGGAAGTTTCCTGGTCCAACCTCCTGCTTCTAGGATGGTGATTCTATAGCCTTGCAGGGCAATCTGTCCAAACCTCTAATACATCAAAGTGAACACAGTGTTTTAGTATTTTTAACCTACAGATCTATGTTTATGGTAAACTACTGTGTAATTTCAGTATATTCAATTCTACTTTCTCAGATGCTATAAGTGAGAAGTACTTTATCACCTTCTAAAGGTTAAGACTAACAAAAAAAAATCCAAGAAAGAAAATCTGACGGTAAACACCCAATTTTTTTTTAATCAATAGATGAGAAAGTGCTTTACAACCACACATATGTTATGATGTTGAAAGCTGACAAGGGTAACCATGCAAATGATAATAAAAGTGAAAGTATCAATAGATAGGATTAAAGTTATCCTACAGATAAAATGACTCAGTTGTGTTTCATCCAAACAAGCATTTCATGCTTTGGTATTCACAGGGCACCATGACTGCAGAAGTAATTTATGGGAGCAACAAGCACAAACTATGCAATAAATTCTCTTACTTATTTTTCCACATAAAAGTTACAACATTAAAATACTGACACAGAATTAGGAGAGAGTTTGGAATGGTGAAAAGAGCATCATTATAAATATGAGGTATATGTCTTTATACAACTGTAGAATATCTAGAATTACCATCAAAACAGTAGCTAGAGAAGAAAGAACAGTGAAAAAGTGTATACAAGGGATTTAGATGAATAAAAAAGAATGTATATTATATTTTTGGAGCAGAGGAGTCCAAACTGGACAATGGAATGACTGCATCACAGATGAGAAGGTTATCAGATAAAGTGTAAGTCATATACCAGTTCAAAGGCCATTCTAAGATCATTAAAGTCTCAGCTCAGTGTAAAGCAACAGTGACCTGAACATAACTGATAAAAAATCCTCACAAATATTTATGTTAATTATTCTTCAATACAATTAAAAGACTATTCATATGTCAACTGTCCTATAGAAATGGTAGTAATAACTTCAATGTAGCTCAATGTAAATATCCCTTATAAAATTTTTTCTCATCATACATTAGATGAGGTTAAACTTATGATAATCTCCAACACTTTTAAAGTGACAAGCAATCTTCCCTTCTTCAAAGAGACATCACTGGTTTCCAAGAGCAGATTATTTACTTCCCTCAGCCAGGAAACAAGGTACCAACACCTTCACTATTTTTGAAGGCACTACTGGCTCCAACTCAAGGAGACTAAGGCAGGTATTTACATTGAGCAACAATTTGCTTCCAAAGAGCTTAACAGTTCCAACTGAAACTAATGCCAGTGTGAATTTCAGTATGAAGCACTTCATCATTATTTTTAATCTAAAAGGATTCTTTTGTAATTAAACACAGATTTCAGAACCTTGTCTGTCTTAGGGCAGCTAAACGGCCCTCATCAAGGTCCAACAAAAATTATCCTGACTTTGTTTTGAGCAAATTCTTGTTTATATTTTACCTGTAAAGTCAGCTGAAAGGCATCACTGGAAATGTGTAAGAATCAAGTAATTTATTTTATCACCTTACCATACCCAAGATTTTTTATAGAAAACAATTATAGTGGTTTAACCAACACTTTTTACACTTTGCCAGCATTTCCTCAGCTACAGAAGAAAAGTCTCAAAGAAGAAACAGAAATGTGGTTTAGTCTTGAAATCTGCCAATCATATAATGAAGAACAAGATTATTATCCAGTTTTTAAAAAGAGCATGCTTTAAACAAGGGGAGCACAACTGAGACTCACACTGAGAAACTCCAACAAGCTAACTTACTCCATTGCAGAAAGGTCCATGTCCACCTCTTCTCCATTCATCAGTGGAATCTTTTTCTTCTTATTTCTATTAAAATAGAGAAAACAGGGAAAAAAAAAGTATTACTTACCAGACTGACAAATATAAGTTTATAAATGGAGCATAAGCCTGAAAAAGTATTCTGTGTATTTCACCACACCAAAAAATAGTGCAAGAAGTACTCACAGATTTGAGCTGTGCATCCATTTCTATAATTTTTACTCCCACTATTTTTACAGTTACACACAAAGATACAACTTTGAGAAGTAGAATTCAAAGTAGCTATGAAAATGCATTAGAAAACTGAGAGAATCTATTTGGGAAGTATGTCACTTTTCTTGCTCATTAGTTTTACTGAATAGTGCTGGCAGTCAACAGAAAACTATGCAAGTGCTTCTTTCCTGAACCTTCCCTTGAGGCACTCCTCTGGTCTACATTTGTCTTCCCCCTAATTTGTGATTCCCATTCAAAGGCATTTTGAATAATTTCATTATTTAGTTTTCACTCAACTCATTCGATATAAACAATCTCTTTATTAAACGTTTATAAAATTACTTATAATTAAGAACTGCATATAAAATGTAAGGTTTCTTTCTGTCCTTAACAGTAAGAAATTCTATTTTCTCCACTTCCAGGTAAATCTTATTTGACGAAAATATAAATACAAAATTCAAAAAAGCATATATTTATAATCAAATGCACTGTATGTTTGCATATATCCATACTAAAAATACTTGCAGTTTGAACTTTAGTTCTTACCTTCTGCTTTTAGAATGGCAAGGTATATCATGTTTAAGACTGTTTTCTTCAATCTGCAATGTATGGTTGAATGAGCCATCAAGTTCTTGCACTGTCACTTTGAGTGGACCCTTCAAGTTCACAAGATTTTGTTATTAACATTAAAATTATGCTTGTTAATGTATATATTAAACTTGTACATATAGGTAAAATATGGAAAATGGGCCTTACCACGTATTTCTGAGTCCCAGGAGATGTATAGTCTTGTTTTATTTCCAATTCCAATACATTCCGTTTTCTATTAAATGCAAAGCTGCCATAAAATTTTACCACTCCACTCTGATCCCTATTAAGCAGTATAGGAATTCTAGTGCACAATGCACTAGTTATAAATAAACATAATTCTCAGTTCTTTACACTTGCTTTTCCTAGATTTTCCCATCCCAATAAAATCAGGAAATGAAAACATGTTCATTCATGAATTTTCAAGATTTTTGAGGTTTTGGTGTTTTGGTTTTTTTTTTATTTTAAACAGTTCTTTAATTTCCAGTATTGTCTCTTATGGAGAAAAACTGAAGTACAATGAAAATTATCAGTAAGAAAAAATTGATTATGAAAAACTATGCTGGACTCCACCACATCTAATGTCCTTGACATGCTCTCAGAGAAAGTAATTGAGTAAGACTTCAGTAATTTCAATATGGTTTGTTTTACTATATAATTTAGTTAAATGAAACCAAAGGGAAAATGTAGACATCAGACACTACATTTAACTCAATTACTTTATTCCAGTTTTTCAAACTGGGTCATGTGAGCATTCACATGTGTGTGTGAGTTCATAAATTCATGAGAGGATACAACATGAATGTGTTTGACATCAGGTACGGTTTAAGGCGTTTTTAGTGGTTTCTTCAGCACAAGGTTTAAATTCAGCATCAACACAGCCCTCATTAAGAGCATAAGACACAGCTAGTTAAGAGTATCTCCTCTAAAACAACATAAAGACCTGCTGTGGTCTTACAGGGTGGAAAATCTATTGTCACAGGTGTAACAGTGTTCCAAGCACAGTGGGGAGGCTGCAATCATAGGATTAAATGCAAGTTACAGTTAACAGGATAAGCCTTGGGGCCAAAGTCCATAGAAGCTGAAAAATCCCCAAATCTGAGAGTTACAATTCTTCTTTGCTTACAGAACAGATGCAGTTAAGATTCACCCTGCTCAGATAGTAATGCTGACATTTAGGTATAGCTGCAGTGGCAATATATGTACATATAGAACTTGCATTTTCCTCAAATATGGAAATTAGAGTAATGTGTATTTATACTTTATGAATACTTATGATGCAAATAAAGTGCTAACTTCCCATATTACTCTTTAAATATTATTTATACAGTGCTTTTTAGTTAGATATTGAGATGCATGAGCATTGTTAAGTCAGCTCAGATAAATAATGTCTATATATAAATACCTACTGTTGTTGTCTGTTAGAACAGTAAGGAATGTTTTTGCTGCAGTCACATATAATTCCAGCCTGCAGTCACATTAAGTAAAACTAACAATTAAACCTGTAAAATGGAGCAAATTCAAATTTACCCTCATATCAATCCAAAATAAGAAATCTTATTTCTTCCTTAACATCACTGAAATTTGAAGAGTCAACACACAGAGGTTTATTTTACCTGAGATTGTAATATTAACACCAGCTACCAAGCTATTAAAGTGTATTGTAAACTATCAGTCTGTGCTTTAGGTTACTTATTTCATGGGGATTTACTGGAAATCCCATATTAAAATGCACCAGACTATAGCATTTTCCATGTCAGACTTCAGCATATTTCTATGGGCAGTGTCCTCTGGAATCCCTTTAGTATAATTTGGCCTTAAATTCCCACAGAGTTCTTGTGCTTCTTTCAAAGTAAAACTTAAAATAATGAAATCCCTTCTAGTAAAGAACATGCAAAAAAGCCAGCATAGTCCAAAGGACCATGAAAAGATTGTGAACCTGTGAGTCAATATACATCTAATTCACAGAATAAGGTACTAAATTGTTCCATACCTTTCTCCACATTCCTTTAATAGTGCCAATTAAAAAAACAAATTCATTCCCCATATTAACAATTCAGACCAAGAATAAAAAGGATACACCCACTGCTTTATTAAAGGTTGGATGTCTTTGCCGGAGACATTTGAGATAGATTTCAAAAACCCAGATGTGGAAACCAACATCTGACTCCACATGTGTGACTGGAACTTCTGAGATGAAGCAGTGCTGGCCAGACTCAACAACTTGTTGAAAACCTAAAATGATCAAAAGTTACTACTTTTCCTAAATATTCCAATATATAAAATAAGCTTTTATGTTTAGTTGCAGTCAAATTGCAACTACAGGCCAACATAACAGAAATTGTGATCTGCAGTCTCAAATATATCTTTCTCAAAGTTACATATACATATGCACATGTGAAATCCATTAAAAATCCATCAACTTTCAAAAATTATCTACAGTAAAACAGATCATTATCTCCTTTTTCAGAAATAAAATATTCATCTGATTCTCTGCTGCATTTTCAACCTGACTACTTTCAACAGCTCTAGCACAACAACATACATGTTTTCCTTAAAAAACCCCCAAACCTACAAAAAAAACTAATCCCCCCCTCAAAACCTGAAATTGATATGAAAATATCATTCCATTTCTGACTGGGTGTTTGTAGCACCCTATCTTTTGTAAGGCATGTCACAAAAGGTATTTAGCAAGAAGAGAAACTACAGTTCTGCAGAAGTTTAGCATTTCAGAATAAAATTACAATCTTCTATTCAACTGCTTCTTCTGATCTAAACATCCATGTTCCATCTAGCACTGATAGTTTTATATAGTGGAAAGAGCAGAAGCTGGATTCTCATTACTTTCAGTATTTATAATTTCATGAGATTAGCCCACAGCAACATCAGTTAGGGCTATCAGTTTTAACAACCGATTACCAATGAAATATTCTAAGATTAAAGAGAATATGCAATATATAAAAAGTATTATAATATATGCATAAGAGTAATAGCTAACCTTATCCTGCACAAATGACCTACATTTCATGTTTGTTCAGTCCTCCTAAAAATGAAACTACAAATGGAGTCCTGTGATGACCTGTTTTGTTCTTCTCTAAACTCCATTTAATGATTAGAAATGCAGGTAAAGACAAAAAGTTTTCTACATTCAGCACAATCATTTAAATACCTACCTGTAACATGAACTCCATGCTAATTCTGTTCTCAATCAGTCTCATAACAAGATGTGCTTTACACTGGAACATGGTGTAATACTCCCAGGACAGTGTATGAGGGTGTTTGATAGAAAAATGTAAATGTGACGCAGGGCTGAAAAAAAAAAACAAAACAGCTCTCTTTTTGACATTTTACTGAATGAAACTTAAAATGTACCTAGCACAAACCAACAATATGTTAAGATCTCTTATGCAGCTTTAGTTATAAATAATGGAATGCTTGCAATGACCACTCACTTGTACAGAGAGGTGACAAGGGTGTTATGTGTCTGGGATCCAGCAAGTACTGGTTGGAGACTAATGGCACCCAACACCTGCTGTAAAGAGAGTGGCAGCACTAACAAACTGAGCAAGGAATCTGTAACTGTCTGGAAATTACTAATGAATCAACGTTCTTCCTGCTCCACTTCCCTTTTAAGAGTGACTGTATATAGTAAATATTCTGGATTTAAATAAATAACTGTAGTAACTAAAGAAAAGTAGGAGTTTTACAATTCACAGCAGACTTTTATGTGATGAGCCAAAGCAATTGCTTTCTCCTTATTTTAGTTAGCAACTTTATCTTTCAATCCTTTGGCAAACTTGATATCTTCTAAATCAGATAACAATGCAAGAAAGACTAGGCAGAGCATCACATTACAGCTACCACACTGTTTCCATAATTTGAACTATCTGTGGTGTTCCTTCACATATATCCTTCCTGACTATAAGCAAAATATTTTAAATGGTTTAAGTTCATTCCATATCAGAAGATAAAAATGGTGAAAACCCTGAAACTTTAAGAAACAGAACTGATTTCTCCATAGCCTTAGTAGCTGTACAACAATAAAGCACCAAAAGACTTAATTTTGATGAGTTTCAAAATTAATTTTCTCCACCAAGTTTTACATTTCAGAACACAAGTGTTCTGACTTATGGTCCAGTTTCAAAGTAAAAAAGTAGCTGTAATATGTAATCCTTGAGAAAAAAAAAGACTTTTTTTGCCTCCTTTCAAGGAGGCTACTTCTCTTGAATAAGTAAAAGTTTGACTAAATTTTATTGATGAACCAAGTCTGTGGCAACTCTATGTTGTGCTATGTTTTTTCTTTTTTTTTTCACGGAACATTTCAGTTTTCCATGAATGAATAACAAACATCTGAAGAAACTGTACCCACACCATGTGAGGCCAACTTCTTAAGAAGTGGAAATCCAGACTTATTTTATGCTGGTTGGTGGTTAATTAGAAATTGGCCATTGCAACATTGAAATGCCAGCAACTTAAAATTTCTGGGCTCAAAACTGGATTCTTCCCTGGTGATTCTCACTTATAGATAACCTAACTAAACCATTTCCAGATGAACCAAACACTAGAATTGTCCAAAGATTTTAGAAGGCACATCAATACAGAATGAAATGATTTACAGATTGTAAGGATCAAAGGTAAGTGCTATAAGCCTGATCTTTCATGCCAGCTACCTCAGGAAGAGACTGCTCTCCCAAACTTTCAAAGACCTATTAAACAAAGCATTTTAACTTCAACCAATCTTTCCATGCAGTTGAAAGACATATTGCAGCAAGTATTCTAGCAGGACAGCACCAGCTCTTAGCTCCTTATCTGCAGCCATTAAGATTTCAGGACATGACAAAACCCAAGGTAGCTGCAGTACCTTAATAATTTTTCCATCTTTCTATTCACTGGGAGAGTCCCTTTACTTCGCTCATGAATATCTGTTTAAACATCTTAAGAAGATACAAAAAGAAAAATATTTCTAAATCTAAGCAAATACTAAGCCCTAATCTAAGCTGTTCTTAGGTACAGTAATTATATGAAAAAGAAGTATATAGGTTTACTCCTTGCTGTTTCTAGTTGATAAGCAAGTTCTCTTTATCACAATTCTGTTCTTTTGGATAGTTCTCTATTCTGAGGTAGGGAAGGTTTAGCAACAATCAAAGAATTGAAAATCAAGGAGGAAACTGAGGTTGTGGCTCAGACATTATAAAATAATTTGGTCTCAGTATAAAAACTATTTATCCAGCTTCAAATTATACAGTTGATCGACTCTGGTAAAATTCTTTTCTTACAAATTACAACCAAGCCAGGACCCACATACTTGGCCTTCTTAAATGTACTAAGTGTTGATTGATTTTGGTACTGGTTACATTATTTAACTGCAAAACAAACCGAGGCAAATTTGCATTTGACAGTTATACTCTATAGTTCATTCAATATTAGTACATTTCTTCAGATAATATTTTTCTTCAATCATTACACTTCTAAGACTTTTCTTGAATTGGCACCAAATGAGAATTAAAATTAGCAATATGGACCTAGAACCTTTGCAAAGTGGAAACTGAACCTACACTTCCATGGAAATTTATAATGATCATGCTCTTGAACATGCTCCTGGCATTCAATGCAAACCTGTTAGTAATCTTCAATATGAAACATATCTGTATGAATTCCCTCAACTTTTTAGTTTTTATAGTAGGGTGGTACCAGCACAATCAAAATTGAATAGAACCAAAGTCTGAGAGAGGAGAACACAAAATGAAAACGCCACCCACACAGCTTTGTTCTGAAGCTTTCATCCATACAGCAGTTAACCTGCAGTTTCCTTTCCTTCATTTGCTCAAGGTCTGGGATTTTGTCTTTTAGAACAAGGGCTCTGGAGAGCAGTGTCTGTGTTACACCAGACACAAACAGGAAGAACCCGTTTTGCATAGAAATTAATTCATGTGTCTGAAAGAAGGTGGGTTTTTTTTTCTCCTTGATGATTTATTACCATATTCTACTTCTAATTTAGTTGAAAAAGATTACTAATTAATGCAAATTTTCTTCATACTATTATTAGTTAGAACTGCTGTACCACAAATATGTTTGGCAGAAAACTGTATCATAACAAAAAGAACAAAGAAATGCATAGAATATGTTGGAGAAAAAATGTTGTAGATGTCATTATGAAAATACTTCCCCTAAATACAAATCATCTACCAGAGTCAGGAACATATACTCAATTTACATACAAGGGAACTTTGCAATCTACAGGAAACAGCAAGTTGTAATTTATATTTAAGTGATGTTGTGGTTATTATTAACAAGCTGTAATACAGTGAAGTAGTAAAATAACTGTAGAAACACAGTGTCCAATACTACATCACATAGAGGAAACACGTTTATGAGCATCAGGACAAGATTTTGTCAATTATTTGTGACCAATTCCAGAATAAATATGATGAAATTAATAAAATTACAGTTACAAAGTGACTGATTTTAGTTAATTTCCCTTTTTTAAACATCTGCTCCTTATCTCTAGTTTCATCTGATCCTATTACTGTGAATTTAGTTTCTCTGTATAGGTAAGTATGCTGCTGAATTGTAATGCTGCCAATTAAAAAGTCTGCCAAGACCTTATTTCCCAAGTTTTCTTTTAAAAAAGACATCATAAGCAACAGCATGCCACAAAATGACTGTTGCTAACTGTAATTTGCTTTTCAGATGTACGTGTAACAAAAGCACCCAGGTCCTTGGTCTGCATAAAAGAAAGAACAGGACAGTAAACTAAATCAAAATCCATCATGAGCAGACAAACAAAACTGAGTGACAGCCTGGCATACACATACAAGCTGCATCTGTGACTGTCAACAGCCAGAGAACATGGTTATTGCTGAGGGTTCACCTGGCTGTGAAACAAGACAATGTGTCCTATTTCTGACTTCAGAAAAGACTTTCTTGATATATAAAAAAAAAGCACCATTCAAATTTTAAAAGAGGGATTTTCATAATTCATTCAGTTCTAAATCCAGAGTTTTAATTTTAAATTAACAAAATCTGGATTTGCATACAATCAGATGCAATAGAACCACTGTTATACACATTTTGGTGGTATTTTCACAAAACAGGGGCTTCTGCTGCAGTAAAGACAAGAAAATAAAATATTCTCCCACTCTACCTGCACAGGCTCAACCTCACAGTTTTGCACATGTTGCTCATGAGTTTACAAAGAGCAACTCCTTGTGAGGCTGTGTCATAACTAGATCAATCTATGCAACAAAAGTAAAACCCAGCAAAAGCTTGCCACTGAAACCCAGATAAACTTTACTGATCTGACATCTACTAATATTTTTCTACCTCCAGTGGTTCATATTACTCAGTGGGTAGTAGTATTGGAGTATTACAATAGAGGTAAGGGGAATAATTTTAAACTAAAAATACTGATGCTACAGTTACTGGGAAAATACAAACCCAGCCTGTTCACACTGCAAACCAATAGTTCTTTACAGTACACTGATCTAGTACTTTTTTCCCTCTGAATATATTAAGAAATCTCAGCATAAGATTAAAGGGTGATATTTGAGAGTGGAAAGAAAACAGAGCAAAGAAATAGAAAGCTGAGGATACTCTAAAAAGCCTGAAAACTACTACCCACTCCAGAAATAGCTCAGGTCAAAATTCTGGAATCATATTCTTCTCTCTTATCCTCTTACTAAAAAGCAGTTTCATAACAGCATTAAAAACATTAATTGTAATTAATTCCCCTTGAGATTTAAAGAAAGACAAATAAAACCACAGTTATTACAACATTCTCGAGATGTACTTTATGAGACTGGTAATACATGCCTTGGGCAGCTCAAGATCTTCAGCCTTTGGCTTTGTGCTACACAACACACCCAAGGCATATATTAATGGCCCCACAAAAACATACCCTGCAATGACTTGCAGCTTAAATAAACATACTTGTCTTTCTCTTTTCCTCCTCCGAATATTGGATGCAGTAGAACTCCACCAGTCTTCAGTTCATATGCCACTATTTGATCTAACTCCTAAGAAGAACAACATACATCAGTAAGCATAATTCAAGAGCAATTATTTACAGAAGACAAGAAAGCTTTTATTATCATTGTTCAAGCCATACTTCCTAATTAACCTTATTTACAAAGAGAGAGAATTTTTTAAATCAGGGATGTTCCTTACAACAAACAATAATAAAACAGTAGAAATTAGAAGGTAATACTTGTTCTGGGTCTGGAGAGTGGGTCAACCCACAACAATACTGAACTACATTTTAGCTCAATACTGAACTACATTTTAGCTAAAGAGTATTATTATTCAATAAATAAGTTGTCTCTAACCAAAAGGAATAAAGGTGATCAGCATTTCCTTGCAGCAGAGAGCAACTACAGCCTCCCCATACATATATGTATATAATATACATAAATTAAATAAAATATTTAAAATATGAAAATATATATATATATGTATATATATACATCTGACCCAAGCTCTGCACAGGAACATGAGTCTGAATTTGTGTGATGCTGTGCCCATGTTAACAAGCACACTTTAAGGCCGGATGTTTGCATGGGCTCACTGTCACTCGTCAGTCAACATGAATCAAATCAGTGTAAGCCGATGTCTGTCTGCAACCCAATGTTAATTAAAGAATTTTCAAATGTTGAGATGTATTGATATTTATTGATTCATATAAACTGACACACTTTCATACACTGGTAGCACATTCCAAGAAGGAAGGGCAGAACAGGAGGCTGTGACAGTAGCACCTCACAACCCATGGGGAACAACACAGCAGTGAACTCTGTGACAGACCTTCACCCAGCTGTGCTGTTCTCTGCAGCACCCACACCTTCAGCACAGACAGCACACGACTGGTGAGCTGAAGGAACATTAGGGAGACAAGGATATGGTACTGGGTCCCCATGTGAGTAAGGGATGTTAATGGAGCCCATGGGGTTAGGAATTCACTTTTTTTGGGATAGGGAGAGTAAGAGAATGTGATGAGAGGAAGAAGATACACATCTTTCTGTGAATGAATGCTACTGGCAAAGGATGAGGAGTCGCTGCTGCTATCACTGGAAAGTATCTGTCTCAGAGCATTACATTTGGAAATGTAAGCTATAGACAGAAATTTCTTTTCCAAGACAAGAAATCCCTTCAACAGGGATTTTTTACTGTTTCATTATTTCATCTAGTACTTCAACAATATTAAAAGTTACCTGATCCACTATTGATCCAAGCTAATACTGGAGCCTTTCTGAGCTATATGGATGGCCTCCACAGTATAATGAGTTCACCAAATACATGTCCTTATGAATTCTACATTCTATTCATTCAAAAAGTTAACGCCTTTTTTGACCTTTTTTTTGGTGTAAAAATCAAACCAAAAAGAGGAAAACTAATTGCACAAAGAGACAGTGAAAATTATTATTCATATGGCAGTCAGAAAAATGTATTTTGGTTCCTATGTTTGGGGTTTTTCCTTGCAGAAAGTGGTAAAAATATTTTAGGTCTAAGTTTTGTCACTACTAAAGATGTCCTTAGATTGCAATGCAAAGCTGTTTTATATTCTGGTTTTATACTGTATCTTCTTCAATGCAAAATATCTAAAAGGTATAGAAAATGTTACTGTTATGATGTTACCTGTTTAATCCAGTGGCGATACTCATTAACACCAAAGGTTTTTTTCATCCAAAGGCCATAAATGTAACCAGAGATTCCCTTTAGCACCCATTCATCTGACCTATAATAAGAAAGAAGCATGAATTATTATATCACTTCAGGAGGTATTTCGTAGGGGATGGTATTTTTGACCAGCTCAAAAATAGCCACAAATTTCAACAGGTTATATAACTTCTCTAAGTCAATAGGAGTCTGATGAGCTGTGAACCAATTTATGGATCTTGGCACCTGGATGGGACCAATGAAACTGAAAAGTCAGTGAAAACTGAACTTTTACCACAGAAATCCAGATTAAAACATAAACCCAAACTATTTTAGTTGAAATAGTAATAATAAATGGGTGAGAATGGATACTAAAGCTAAAGCAACTGCTAATCTACATGATCTTAAGTTCTTGATAAACATCTCAATGCAGATGATTTGGACAGCAAGTAAACAAAACACCTATGTCACAATTTGTTGGACACCCATTTAAATACATCTGCGATTCTAAGAGAGAAAAATACGGACAAAAATCACAAGAAGAACTAGAATTGTAAACAGAAGAATGATACACAGGGTATGATGAAGTGAATACAACAAGAACATATAAAAAGGAAATCATTATGAAGGACACAAAAAATTGTCTTCACCATGGAAGTAGGCTATGAATAAAGAAGAGCAAGAGAAATTATTATAGAATGAACACCAATTTAAGAATGTTGATTTCCTTTTTTTAAGATAAAGATACTCTGGGACACTCACTTTTGTAACGAAAAAAAGTAATGGCTAATTGTCCCCAATACATAAAGTGTATGCAAAAGGCTTTAAAATAAATACTGATCACAACTGCAAGAGCCAGTTTGGGAGATTTTTCTGAGCCATGAAGTTATAGTCACCTTAGCAGGAATTTTCCTGTTTGACACTAATTTATTAGTTCTGTGCTCTGTAAGTACTTCCTGTGGAGGCTACACTTCATCCAGAATATCTGACAGAAACTTACTGATGATGTAGAAGAGTCTCCCTTCTAAAATGTCCAGGTGCCAAAGCACTCTACAACATTCAGGAAGACATATCCAATCTCTACAGGCTTTGGAACTTTTATCTCTCACATTCTCCTTTCAAACAACAACACCAAAAAATACTAACGGATTTTCATTTATTGAGCTGGTTTTATTTTTTTTTCCTTTTTCTTCCTTTCCTCTACAATTTCGGTGTTGCTTATTTTGCTGATAAAATGCGTTATGCAAATTAAAATTTTAGCTTCCTAGATTTTTACCATTTTCTAGAGAATACTATGATAAAATACTTACCAGGACATTCTGGATATGAAACATCCAAAGAACTGCTGGGCCAGGGCCTGTGCTAAGCACCTCCTTGTCAGTGGAGTTTCATCTATAATCATTGCGCTGTGCAAGAGATTTGTGCTGGACCCCCATAAAAAGAAACACAAGAGACCTTGCTTTAAAAGCCAAAATAAATAAAATAATTCATTCACTGTTTTCCCAGTGAGACAGTAACATCTTTTTTTAAATAATCTTATAAATCAGGCAGATCTCCTGCTATACAGGAGATCAGTATATACATCTACATACAACTCTCTGTGTAGAGGCTAAGTAGTGTAACTGGTGAAACTCTCTTGGATTCCTGACACCCTATTCCAACTGAAGAGAAGTAAAACACAATCAAACTTCTGCACTTAATTTGAGATCAAGTATTTCACGCATGGCATTTCTAATTCAGAAGGAAAATCACTGCCAGTTTTTTCTTAAAGTAAATACAAATCCAACCTCTTTATAACAGATAAAACAGCCTTTTCAAACTAGAGAGCCCAAAACTCAGGCTACAAAAAACCCCCTAGATTTTCAGATATTTCTCAACAGTCTTGGATCTAGAGCTTCTAGGCCCGTGGTGTAATACTAACCTGAAAATACTCATGGATGCATAAGCAGCTACTTCAACATAAGCTTCATCTATGAAAACAGTCTTGAAACAGGAGTATGGATAGCGGCAGGTAAGAATCTCCTCATAAAATTCAAACACCTCATGAAGGTATGACGTGGTGTGTTTGAGCAACGGGAGAAGCTGTGGTAAGCAAAAGTGTGTCACCTACAAAATGCAGGAAAATTTGTTAGAAGGCCTACAAATATATTCAAATACATAAAGCATATTACATAACAGAGAAAAAAAACAACTCCAACTAAATTTGCCCCATGAATTCAGATAGAAACAGAATTATTATTCATTCCAAGGCTTTATTTTGGAGATAAATTTTAATACAGGCATTACTAGACAAGCTTTATCATATAACTGTACTAATGGAGGTTGATCTAGACATATCCACATTTGACCGATATATACTGGTTGCAACATGAAAGTCAGTTATTCTTTAAAAAAAAAAAGGAAGCCTCTATGATGAAGATTATTACCTCATGCATGTATGGATCAACGAGAATTTCAAAAGGTCCTATTGCCAAGGAGATGTTGGAAGCTGCAGTTGGAATAGTCAGCATGTAATGAAAAGTCTTCTTTCTCATATCATGGGTGTACACAGTTTCCACCAAGTCTCCGTTTGAAACAGCCACCATTGCAGCATCTACAGTATACTCGAGCTTCCAGGTACACAACTCAGAATATGAATCAACACAAGGAAACCAAAATCTGGGAAAGTTAAAATTGGGAGGGGAAATAGTTAAAAATTATACTTAACTCTTCTTCAGAGGTGATTTTTTTCTGAAGTTCCAAACTATATTCCTAAATACTTTAAGAATATATGAATGTTGACATACTGACTCCTACAATACATTAACTTTATAAAGCTTTACAAGTTTTTTTGCCATTACCTCCTGCTGAGCTATAAAGGCTAGACATCCTAATTACTAGCCATTAGATGCTACTTCACATTGGTAAGATCCTTTCAAGCACAATTTAAGTTCTAGAATTTTTCAAACTTAAAAGAATTCAAAGAAATTATTTGTAATTCCTACACTAAATAGGAAATACAGTGTAACATTCAAAGACAGTTTTCTTACCTTGTAGAATTCTGATAACCACATGAAAAGACATGAGCCCCTCTTTCTGCCATGTTGCCCTCCATGTTGGGTACCACAAAATGAAGGCCTCCTTTCGGTTGGTCCAGAGAAAAGTTTATATGCACCTTCAGCACTTTTAACTCTGCAGCACAAAGACCAAAATTGGAGTAAATATATACAACTTACATGAAAGTTATTTCAGAATAATAATTCAGTTTGGGACTCTTGGTCTTTCAAGATTATGTGTTCACTTCATCCTCATGGACTTCTGGGTCCACTTAAAAAGTACAGCTCAAAAGCTTAAAACCTGAGACCTCCTAAGCATAACTTACAGGATATGAATTTTAGGAATCTTTATTAATTAATAAAAGCTGCAATTGGAGCTACATTTAATCTCCCAATTTCCCAACAGTGAAGCATCTTTATACCCTAACCATGATCTCCTTTGTACCTTGTCGAAATAATGTTCTACAAAAACTGCATGTAGCAGGCACATTCTTAAAAGACATATTATTGTCATCTGCAGTTGCTTAAAACCTCTTATTATAGTTAATGCTTTTCCTGTAACTTAAGTGTCTTTGCTTTGGTTTAGTTTCACAGAAATTTCACCTATGAATAGACTGGCAAGAAAAGAAATTCAAGCATACACTGAAATTTATCCCTCAAGTCTCACCATATTTTGGCATTCAAATTTGAAAAGTGAAATCATACATGCTTGAATATTTGCCTTGCTAGGCTTGCAAATAAGGCAACAGGAACTTATGCAAAAATTAAAAGAAACAAAAACGTCTTTCCCATTAAGGTGCATCTGACAACACTGTGAGTCAGCTTCATGATTCAGTTATTATGTTCTCACAGGTCTCATAAATCCATGGGAAAAACCGATTAAACCATGGAAGAAAATCATACAAGAAACTAATAAGATCCATGTAAGAAAATATTCAACACCAAAGGGTAATTTATTCAAACAGCTGCTTACCCCAGGATGTAGCATGCCAGTTTATAAAGCAGCCTACTTTCACTACCAAATCAATTTTAAAATGACCATTCTTCAAAGTGAGGTGGGATAAAATTGATATAGCTTTGTATGAGGATGGATATAGTTATATCCTTGTAAATTATTTTCTCTGTTGGATCATATACATTGTAACCTCAAAATTACAATTTATTACCCAATATACTCCATTATTCCCACTTCCTCAAATATCCTTCTGGGGTCATGACCATCCAAGAGTATGTTTGTAAAGAGTATTAAGAAATCTTGCTACCATTTCTCCATATTACCAAGAAGTGTGAAGGTATTTTTTCAGACTTCAAGTGGAGAGATACAGGTGATGAAAAAGAAAACAGTAACCAAAGTTTCATAAAATAATGTAACACGACTTCTACTTATTTAAATCTACTATCCTCCTATGCCAACTTGTAGCTAACAACTCTATGACATCTTAAATTAAGCTTTCAGTATGGTCTCTTTACCATCCACATGTTTCCACAGCTCCGAGGGAACCTTAATGCAGAGTTCTCCATTTCCAGCATCGGGGTCCACAGCACTGACTGCAGCAGCATAGGCATTGGAAAAATAGTTGAGATTCCTCCTGTCAGAAATACCCAGTTAATCCTTAAACTGCAGTTGTGCTGAACCACAAAAAACAACTTTGGCAGTTATACAATTTCTATACTGAATTTCAAGGTGCATGTTCAACCACATGTTTTGTTTTGTTTTAAAGGAGTGGAAGAGAAAAGGAGTAAAGCTTAGATTTCAACAACCAGAACTTAAAAGGTGGCTCTTGCAGAAGTGATCCATGATCAAAAAGACAAAACAGCAATAATCCCCTATAAATTGAGAAATGCTCAGTGTTCTTTTCTTGCCAATAAGAGTGATATTTACATTTACTGGGCCAGAAGTTTAAAATTCTGGTTTTTTTATTTTTGGGTTAAGTTTGCATCTTTTTTCTAAAGATCTGTCTTGAAGATCTGCTTCCTCATATATTGCAGTTTTGCTCTTATGTTGCTTTTCTAAATGTAGTAAGATTTTAGCTTGGCATTGGTATTTTTCCTCCCTTAGCTTGATGGATAGAAAGAGGGGTTTTTTATGCACTTGTAAATATCACATAAAATACTACAGGTTAGAGTTTTGGCCTCAATACACAAACACAGAAATCATAAAATCATGGAATCAGCCAGGTTGGAAAGGACCTCTGAGATCATCAAGCCCAACCCCTGATCCACTACCACCGTGGTTACTATACTGTGGCACTAAGTGCCACATCCAGTCTCATCTTAAAATCCTCCAGGGATGGTGAATCCACCATGTCCCTGGGCAGCCCATTCCAATGCCTGATTACCTTCTCTGTAAAGAATTTCTTCCTAATATCCAACCTAAACCTCCCCTGGCAGAGCTTAAGACCGTGCCCTCTTATCCTACTGCTGGTTGCCTGGGAGAAGAGACCAACCCCCACCTGGCTACAACCTCCTTTCAGGTAGTTGTA
>JAWWLV010000088.1:139194418-139256561 GCA_035041135.1 Platyrinchus mystaceus
GGTCCCTTTCTGCCTGGCTGCTCTCCAGCCACTCTGTCCCCAGCCTGTAGCGCTGCAGGGGGTTGTTGTGGCCAAAGGGCAGGACCCGGCACTTGCATTATTCCCACTGGAGTCAGACCATCTCTCCAGCTTGTCCAGGTCCCTCTGCAGAGCCCTCCTGCCTTCCAGCTGATCGACACTCACCCCCAGCTTCGTGTCATCTGCAAATTTTCTAATGGTGGACTCAATCCCCTCACCCAGATCATCAATAAAGATATTTAACAGAACTGGACCCAACACTGATCCCTGGAGGACACCACAAGTGACCGGCCACCAACTGGATGCAGCCCCATTCCCCATCACTCTCTGGGCCCGGCCCTCCAGCCAGTTCCTAACCCAGCACAGAATGCCCCTGTCCAAGCCATGGGCTGCCAGCCTTTTCAGGAGTATGCTGTGGGAGACGGTGTCAAAGGCTATGCTGAAGTCCAGATAGACCATATCCACAGCCTTCCCCTCATCCACCAGGCGGGTCACCTGATCATAAAAGGAGATCAGGTTGGTCAGACAGGACCTGCCCTTCCTAAACCCATGCTGGTTGGCTCTGATCCCTTGTCCATCCTGTAGGTGCTGTGTGATTGTACTAAGGATGATCTGCTCCATAACCTTGCCAGGCACTGAGTTTGTGCTGACAGGCCTGGAGTTTCCTGGGTCCTCCTTCCATCCCTTTTTGTGGATCAGTGCGACATTCACCAACTTCCAATCATCTGAGACCTCCCCAGTGACCCAGGACTGTCAGTAAATGATGGAGAGCGGCTTGACAAGCTCTTCCACCAGCTCCCTCATCACCCTTGGGTGGATCCCATCTGGTCCCATAAACCTGTGAGGATCCAACCACAGAAGAGTTTGGGTTGGAAGGGACCTTCAAAGGTCCAATCCCCCCGCAATAGGTAGGGATATCTTGCACTAGATGAGGTTGCTCAGAGCCCCATCCAACCACACCTTGTGTTTCCAGGGATGGGGCATTTACTACCTCCCTGGGAAACTAATTCCAGGGTTTCACAGCTCTCACAGTAAAAGAGTTCTTCCTTATATCTAGTCTGAATCTACCCGCCTTTAGTTTAAAACCATTACCCTTTGTCCTACTGCAACAGGCCCTACTAAAAAGTCCGTCCCTGTCCTTCTTATAAGCCCCCTTTAAGTACTGGAAGGTTGCAATAAGATCTTCCCAGAGCCATGTCTTCTTGAGGTTGAACAGCCCCAGCTCCCTCAGCCTTTCCCCACAGATAGGTGCTCCATCTCTCTGATCATCTCCATAGTCCTCCTCTGGGCCTGCTCTCACAGGTCTCTGTCCTCCCTGTGCTGAGGACCGCAGAGCTGGATGCAGCACTCCAGGTGGGGTCACACCAGAGCCGAGGGGAGGGGCAGAATCACCTCTCTCAACCTGCTGCCCATGTGCCAGTGAGGCAGCCCAGGACAGGGTTGCCTTTTTGGGCTGCGAGTGCACCTTGATGGCTCATGTTGAGCCTCTCATCCCCCAGCACCCCAAGGTCTTTCTCCACAGGGCTGCTTGCAATCCCTTCATCCCCCAGCCTATACTGATACTGGGGGTTCCCCTGACCCTGGTGCAATATTACTACACCACAATGGAGTAAATTAACTTTTGGCTGGGGACTCCGCCTTCCATGGAATCTGAAGTCCACACAAAGTAGACATGATCTCATTTCAGGATTTTGCTTTCATCTAACCATTCTCTATTCACCACCCACAGAGAAAACAACCCAAATTACACTACCTTATTTGGAAGAATGAAGCATAATTAACCATGCCAGCATCAGTAAGTCTAGGTATGTCAAACACCAGGCTTAATATTCTTAGTCTTCCACATATAAAAAACTATGCTAAAACACTGAAATATATTGAGAACATATTTTCATGTAGTTCTTCATCTTTGGCAATAATAGTGCACAAATTCCCTGGCACCACCACCAGGACTGAGAAGCAGTAAACTTGTCTACTTTGCTTGGAAGCTTCTGAAAATCAGACATGAATAGTAAATGGGACCATTTGAGCAGAGAAACACCCAAATCTCAAGTTTTAATACATTTTTTTCCTTTTTCACAGATGAAGTGTACCTATAGAGAGGATGAAACACCAACAAGTTTTAAATGCAGAAGTTTGAATTTGCACACTGGAATATACTGTAACTTCAGCTACGGCTCCAGAACAATTCAAACCCACTTGAACTCCAGCTGTTGTGCTGTATCCCAGTCTCAGTCACTCATTCCCACTCCCTCACTCACTAAGGAGACTACTGTTCACCTGACCCCCGGGGAATCCAGCTCACAGTGCCAAATGGAAAAAGAGACTTTTTTTTTCTTTTCATACAGCTTTCAGTTGGTTTACCTCCATGATCTGTCATACTGAGGGGTCAAAGAAACACCCTAGCCCATGTTGTTTTAATCTATCTTCAAACAGCAGAAAGGCAAATAAATACCATTGGAAAAACTCTATTTAAAAAAAGACTGCATGACTAAGGACTATATTAGTAATTAAAAACACTAGCAACAGCAAACAACAGTAACATTCTTTTATACTGTAAAGTCTGAAAGTTTTAATTTTAATCTAAATTAGTTCTGAAAAATGGTTATTTTTGATAGGGGGTCCCTTTCCAATACATCAGTGAGAATTTGTTCCAAGTTTGAGGATTTTGATGAGCTTGTGGCTATACTTCAAACATCGGTGAGTTTACAGACAGGAAAAGGTTATGATTTTACAGCAAAAAAGGTGGACTCCACAGAGCTTAACAATTTATGGAAAACAGTCTATTCTGATATTTCTATTTTTGTGAAGTGCTCTAATTCAAATGGGTGATTCATTGTAAAAGGAATCCATTAAAGGCTTAGTACCACAGATTAATTTTTTCATAGGTTGAACTATTCTCCATAAACTGGATATGGCCATTTCAACAAAAACAGAGCACAAGCCAAAAGTGACAGCCCAAGGAACAATGATAAATTTTCCTGATGCTAAGTGTAGATTGAAAAGGAAGAACAAATAGGCCATTCATGTTTTCTTCCTGGTAGAGATACATTTTACTATCAGAATTCACCCCAAACACTGTTAATTACACCCCAAGTGCATGCAACTTGTAAAGAAGGGATTCTGTAGAGGCTTATTTTTTTAAAACTACTGATTCCAAATAGCTCCATGTCAGCTTTCCATAGCATATCTCACTATTAGCTGCACCAGTGCTACAAACATATGTGCTAAACATGTAGTCTATAAAGCATTGTCTTCTTACAGTACTTAACATCAACTTGGCAAAATACGTTCCTTGATCTACAAGCAATCCATTACTCTTCATTACCTGTAAGTGATTTACTATTTTACTTTGCTTCCCAGATAGAATTAGCACTTGATATTGGAGTATATATGTGACATAGCATATATTATATATAGCACATTTTAAATAGATAACATGTACACATATATGTAATTTATTAATAAGGCAATTATTTGAGTCTTTAGCACACTGAAAAACCTACTTTTCATCCCTGCCCAAGCGTAAGGACTTTGTCCTCTCTTTTTTAAAAGTTCTCTACACCTTTGTGTCATGGTTTAGGAACAGTATTCCCCAATTTAGTGTTCCTACTGCAACACTCCAAACCACACACCACTCAGTCCTTGCCCCTTCCCCTGGGGTGGGCTGGAGAGAAGAATTGGAGGCACAAAAGGTAAAGAACCCAGGCTGAGACAAGAACAATTTACTGGAAACAGCAATGATGAAAAGGAACACCAACAGCAACAATACAAACAAGAGTGTACAGGGAGAGAGACGAACGATTCACACATTAATGCTCATCCCACAGAAAACCTCCAAAAATAACCAACTGCTCCCTCTGCCCCACTACCCGAGGCAGAAGTGAGCCCTTCCCCCACCCCTGGAAAATAACTGAGGTGGTACAGAATAACTTCCATGTCCTGGCCATGTCCTGGCCATGTCCCCTCATGGCTACTGCAAAACTTAACCCTGTTCTGGCCAGAACTAGGACATTACCCACCCCTTTATTTTATATCATCTATGTCATCCCCAAATCCTACACCTTCCTACTATGCACATGTATGTGTATATGGATACACACACATATATATACATACACAAGCACAGGTATCATTTCCATAATCAATGGCCATCCCTCCAAGGCGTCTGTTGAGCTCATTTAGTCCATGACTGTGGGTTCTATCTGTCCTAGATGTCTTCCAGGGCAGGAGGGCTGGCGTGCTGCTGGCTGGCTGCACGGTGCACCACGAGCTCACGACTGGTGTATGTGGAGCAGATACTCATTGTCCACGGTAGTTCTGGCATACAGTGGCAGTGTCACTGAACAACCAGTATTACACAATTCAGCCTTACAGATTGCAGCCCAACTCCTGGGTACGTGTGCGTCTACATGACGTACTTTTGCAGCCAACTTCTCTACCTGGGCAGCGATGTCTTGCCACAATTCAGCAGCCCAGATGGATTTCCCTCTGCAGTGCCAACTGGCCTTCCTCCATCAGTCCAGCCACCTCCACGGAACATTTGCTACCATCCATGGGTCACTGTAGAGGTAGAGCACTGGCCATTTTGCTTGTTCAGCAATATCTAAAGCCAGCTGGACAGCTTTCAGCTCTGCAACCTGACTTGATCTGCCTTGTCTCCCAATAGCTTCTGTGACCTGCCATGTAGGACTACACATGGCAGCTTTTCATTTTTGATGCAGAGCTACAATAGAGCAAGAAACATGAGTAAAGAGTGTGTCACTTTTCATTTTCTGGTAGCTGATTATATAATGGGGCCTCCTTAGCACGTGTCACCTTTTCCTCCTCCTCCTATGATAGTAGTCCGAAATTTTCACCTTCAGGCTACTTTGTGATGACTTCCAAGATCCCAAGGCAATTGAGGTTTCTTATTCTAGCTCGCTGTGTGACCAGAGCGATCTTACTCCATGTAGCATCTGTGGCATGATGTGGAAAGGACCTTCCCTTTGAACATCCAGCCTAACACTTACAGTCAAGGTGCCAGAAGCAGCTGTGCTTCAGTGCCAATCACTTCTGAAGCAGCTCAAACCAGGATCTCTTTTGCAGTTGGGCCTCAGATCTGTTGTATTCCCAACTCCAGAACACCAGCAGTTCCTGGCTGAAGTGTAGAGCACATTCTTCTCGTCCTGTCCTGACTGGCCCAAGGGCTGCTACATGAACAATCTACTGTTTAATTTGTTCAAAAGCTTGTTGTTGTTCAGGACCCCACTTATACTGCTCTTCTTCAGGTCACTTGATAGAGAGGGTTTACAATGTCACTGTAATCTGGAATATGCATCCTCCAAAAACCCACAGCACCTAGGAAAGCCTGTGTTTCCTTCTCATTGCTCAGTGGGGACATAGATGCTACTTTGTTAACTATGTCCATTAGAATCTGACAACATCCATCTTGCCATTTTACTCCTAAAATCTGAATTTCCTGGGCAGGTCCCTTGACCTTATTTTGTTTTGTGGCAAAACCAGCTTTCAGGAGGATCTGGATTCCCTTCTTCCCTTTCTCAAAAACTTACTCTGCTGTGTTGCCCCATACGAGCACATCATCAATGCACCACAAGCGTACTGGAGCCTTACCCTTTTCCAATGCAGTCTGGATCAGTCCATGACAAATAGCCAGGCTGTGTTTCTACCCCTGGGGCAGTCGGTTCCAGGTGTACTACACTCCTCTCCAGGTAAAGGCAAACTGGCCTGTGCTCTGCTGCTACAGGAATGCAGAAGAATGCATTGGCATTATTGATGGTCACACATCTCATGCATGGGGGTCACAGAGTCCTGGTTGGTGCAGTGCTGTTGACAGTGCACTACTGTGGTAGCAATCAGTACCTGTTGTTCTTCGACCCTCGGCAGTCCCACAGCAGAAGGGTCCTCTAGAGACCAGGCAAGGTATTCAGCTCTCTAATTTCCTCTGTGCTGAGGTAAGCTATGCCAAGGATGCACAGGGCCTCTGGGCCAATCACAATGAGGTGTTTTTGCCATTCATTCCCAGTCAGGCTCACTTGAGTTTCCAATACAGTCAGCTGTTGGGATCCCCATCACCCCAAAAGTAAAGATGGATTCTGCCCCTACATATCTTCATGGCAGCAGGGTACATTGTGCACTGGTGTCAACTAAAGCCTTATACTCTTGTGGGTGTGACATGCACTACTAGATCATCCTTGAGAGAATGCCTTTCCCTCATGCTTGACAGGAGTCACCTCCAGAGGCTGAGTTTCTGTCCTCTTCCCAATCTTCTTGTCAATGCCCACATCCCAGGACAGGGATCTCAGTTGCTTGGCTTCACTACCATCTAGTTTCATATTGTAGTCGTGATATCCCTGCATTGGAGCAGCCAGGTCACCAGAGGCTCACTCTGCTGGCAGCTAAAATCGTTTCTCACAGCTCACCTGGGGATAGGGATCAGATCTCTTCCTCCTGTTCTGAGGGCCCTACTTCCTCTTCATCCTCACTAAGCAAACTCATTTTGTCTTGGATTCCTTCTTCTGTATAGGGGTGACTGCTACCAGCACAGGTTGTTCCTCCGGCTCAGCTGCAGTTTGAGTGGCCACAGTTCCTGTGGTCTGCTTTCCTAAATATCCTTAATATCCAAAGGAAATCAAAATTCTCAAAAGCTGTTGTAACAGGCCTGAGAAGGAGAAAAAGGGGGTGAAAAGCTGGGGAAAAATCCTCCTCCCCTCTTCCCCCCATAGACTGGTTACAGTTATTAATGGACTCCCAAAGGCAGCACCTGAGGTAAGGTTAGGAGAGCAACACTGAATACACATCCCAAAATACCCTCACTGCCCTTGATGTTATCATGTCATAAGCTGATACCATCATCCTGATCCCTCTCCCGCTCTGAAAAAGAGCACCGTGATGGGCACATAGTGCATATATGGCAACATATACAGGGTTAGGAACCTCAATGACAGGAACAGACCAAGCAACATTGTGACCAGTGGCTCCCTACCTGATACAACAAACCCTTAGATAAACTGGTTTCCAACCCACTCTACACCGACCTCTTGTTATCTCAACTCTCCATGACCAACATTAGGCACCAAATAAGGCTGCTGTATTTTAGGAATGGTATTCCCCAATTTAGTGTTCCCACGGAAATACTCCAAACCTCACTTTTCCCTCCCCCTTTGGTTGGCTGGAGAGGAGAATTGGAGGCACAAAAGGTAAAGAACCCAGGTCGAGATAAGAACAATATACAGGAAATAGCAAGATAAGAAAACAAACAGTAAAAGCAACAATAGTAATGACAGAGCATACAAGAAAGAGGCAGAAACCCCCCCAACAACACACAATACCCTCCTACACCTCCACTGCCCTGGCTGGAAGTCCTTCACCCATCCCTGGAAAATGATATGAGGTGGTAGAGAATAACCTCCAGGTCCTAGCCACAACCCCTCCTGGCTACCGGAAAAATTACCCCTGTCCTAGTGGAAACCAGGACACTTCATTTATTTCTAATGAAGTCTATCATAAATTTACAATTACACAGCCATCCAAGCAGTGTAATGAAGGCTTCTTACTGCAGTAAAGCAGCACATGCTCAGTCCCCCAGAAATTCTTCTATTTTGTGCAAAGGCTAAAGGCTTGATCACTGACTTCTCAGAAGAACAAATACTGCAAGACAGACATGCCCTGAAGGCTACCACATCTCGCTCTATCACAGCTTACTGCTGCTTGTAACTGAAGCAACAGTGAAGATCAAGAATATCAAAACATCTTCATATTTTTTATCTTTAAAAACTACAGGCTTCCAGCTAGAAAAAAGGTAAATGAATGTGCAATGCACAGGAAAGCATTATGTGCACATTAGCTAGCTATGCAAAAACATAGCTTCCTTTACACAGAAGTAACAACAAAATTCAGTAGCTTCTCAGCCCAGCATCCTACTTATCCACATAACCAGGCACCAGCAGGATCATCACAAATTTCACTTACCACAGATCAAAACACTGCATCAAAACTGAACTTTTGCTGCACCTATTTAACAGTTTACAATCTCACCCATAAGATTAAGATCTCCCTTGCCAGTTTTAAATAAATAGGGCTGACATACAAGCAGTTGTCTCAGTATTAAAAACACACACTGTGGGATTTCTACGTATTATAGCCCAGAAAAAACAAATCCACTTCCTTTATATTGACAGAATCAAGAAAGCAACAATTTACAAGGAAAAGAAAGAAGACGAGTAGGACAGAGACAGCTCTAACACTCGACAACAGCAGCCCTAAAACATGATCTGAAGAGATGTTCTTCAACGCCGTTTTCAGTCTTGGCAAGATTTCAAACTCTTCCTGAAAAGCACAAGCAAAAACGGGATTCTCTGCCACCTTGTGTACACATGGGAAAGCAGTGTGAATAGTTTCACACCTTACAGCACTACTCAGGTGTTTGCTCAGTCAGGGAGGAAGTGACTGCGTTATCTAAGGTCATCCCTCTACTCTGATATCAAAAAGCCACGTTGTCCTGAAGCCCCCGAAGAAAATTACAAGATGGAAAACTGACTTTATTTCTAGATAAGCCTCTAAAACTTCGTTCACTTGTTACCTGAAACTGTGGTTTGGGACTGACAGACAAACTGGCAGTGGCATTAAAGCTGAAAATATATCCAGTGCAGTAATTAACAGTTTCTAATGTTTCCTACAAATTTTAGCGATTTTTAATTACCTTTTTAGGGAGGGATATTCAGAATTGACAATATACAAGACTGAAAAAAATTGTTCAACATCCTGCATCACTGAATATGTGAAACAACAGAGACCATGTGTCAATGATTTTTGCAGAAATAGCTGATAAAACCTGAAAGTATTATTCAAACTGAAAACATGTTGAATATTTAAATTCAGAACACATCTCACAGATCTCACCTAAGAAGTAGCAAAGAATATCACGGTGAGGCAGAAACAATTGCATAGATAAAGCTCTTTTTAATCTCGAATTTCTCAACCCTTTTTAATTATGTTTTTTTGCATGCCAAAATTTCCACAACATAAACAATGAAGCATTTCTCTTAACTTTCACCTCCTATCAGCAAACATAATCTCTCAAATCAGAGATGCTGCAGCAAGTCTTCTAAATTTTACTCCATACAGAATTTTCTATTTTTAATGGAATTCTGATTCTAAATAAGGGAGCAAGAAATCTTTAAATTATCTTAACTTTGATAAAAAGGTAGGACAGGATCCATTAAATTGACAACTCTTCTACATACTTATGCCCCAGATTAGATATTAGGAAAAAATTTCTTCACAGAAAGGGTTGTAAAACATTGGAACAGACTGTCCAGAGAAGTGGTGGAGTCACCATCCCTGGAAGTGTTCAAAAAGCATGTGGACGTAGCACATGGTTTAATGGTGAACATGGTGGTGTGCTGGGTTGACAGTTGGACTTGATGATCTTAGAGGTCTTTTCCAACTTTAACACTTTTATGATTTTTATGCACTTTAATGATTTTATGCATTCTTTTAGAAAACAACATCTAAGGGACTAAAAGTATTATTTAAAAAAAAAAGAAAATGCTTGTATATAAAACCTTGTGACTTGAACTTATACTTGCTACACACACAAGGAAAAAGTAAAGATTGAAAACATTATTTTAAATAAACAGGTTACCAAGAACCATCTTAAGTTCACATTTACTAGTTCAACAGACTACTGAAGAAAACCATGCAAAAGGTGACTGTCTCTGTAACATCAGAGGCAAAACATCCTGTCTAATCTGTGTCCTAAGGAACTGCTGTAGCCCAGTTCAGCTGCCAGGGCACAAAGGGCATCATCACTAAACGTGCCGTAACAAACAAGAACTTGGAAGAGCTGACCAGATGATTAAAGACTACTACAAAGCACTGCTGTTTCTAGAAGCAGCTCTTTGTAATGAAGGGCAGAGGAAACACACAGATGATTTTTTTTTGAGATCCTAATTCTGGAGAGTTTTTAGATTTCTAGCATTTCTGTTTGAAATCCTGCCTTAAAAGCAGAGATGCTGCATTTAATTACCCAATTGTGACCAGGAATTTCAATGGAAAAATACATGTTTCATCTAATAGTTTGTACCCTATGTTGCCTTTGACTTCTGAGATACAGAAAGAGACATACTAATTTTTGTTATGAATATTTGGTGACCTCTGTCTTTCATAACTATGAATAACACAGGAGTTATGAAATACAAATATTTTCTATTAAGTTTGAATAGTTGTAATAGAAAAACTCAACTTTCTGCACAAAATTTATAGAATTATCTCTCCCGATCTCTTTCTTAACATAATGATTGCTCACTCTGATCATTTTAAATGCTGCTCCTTTCTCACATCTTCCAGGAGTTATGCAGGATTCCAGTTACTACTGAATCACAGAATGGTTGAGGTTGGAACCTCTGGAGGTCATCTGGTCCAATCCCTCAGCTCAAGCAGGGCCACCTACAGCCACTTGCTCAGGAGCATGTCCAGATGACTTCTATTTCCAAAGATGGAGACCCCACAATCTCTCTGGGTAAATTGTTCCAGTGCTCAGTCACCTGCACAGTAAAGAAGTGTTTCCTGATGTTGAGGGAACCTCCTGTGTTTCCGTTTGTGCCCACTGCCTCCGGTCCTGTCAGTGGACTCAAGTTAAAATACATGAAATTCTAGCAGAAAACAAGAAAATGCTTTTTTACTGTGAGGGTCATCAACACTGGAGCAGGTTGCCTGGAGAGATTGCAGGGATTCCACCCTTGAAAATACTCAAAACCCAGCCAGACACAGCCCTGTGCAACCTGTCTAGCTGATCCTGCGTCAGCAGGTGAGTTGGACTGGGTGTCAGTAAGTCTCTTCCAATCTAGAGGTCTCTGTGATTTCACATCAACTGCTGTTAACCTGTACAACACTTTCACCAGAAGTTCTTTAACAATTCAGCAAATTGTAAATTTAACCAAAAGAATGTGTGAGAACATGAACATAAGTTTCAGTAAATCAAAAGAGAATACTTAAGAAAAACATTTGCCCATCATGCTTCTCTTACAAAAAATCAAACATAGATGAGATTTTTTACTGAAGTCCCCTCCCATATTAGTTCCTCAAAACATGGGACAATTCATGTTTTTAAATTTGCTCTTCAATATCAGATGGTAAATAAATTTGAAACTTTTTTTTCAAATTTCAGAGTGAGTTCAGGTAACTTGCTAGACTTATACTCTTATCTGCAACAAGAAATAATGGAAGTTTGATTCCATAGGAAAGGCCAAAAGCTTTACTTCTAGCACTTCATAACAATTTAGAATCCCTGCAATGAGGATTCTGAATTTTAGACATAACGAGCAATAGCAACAAAAACAAAAATATCAAGTCACAAACCAAATAGAATTACAGAATTAATAGACTCGAGTGGTTCAGTATCAGGACTCAAAGAAAAATATCATAGCTCTGATAATCAGCTCAGTGTCCCATATAAATGAACACTGTATTTGCAAACTGAACTATTGAAGCTCTTGCATAAGTGATGAATAAAGGAATACAGAGTGTCTGTCACAAATAAACAGTTCAAATCCAATGACTTTTTCCCTATAAAGTACTTTTTAAAGAAGTGTTTGATTCTTTTACAAAACAATACAAAGGTATGTTAGTAAAAGAAATTCTAAAGAAGAAAAATTATTGCCAGAGTTACTTCCCCAAAATTAGGTCACTGTACCGAAAGTCACCGTTAGGAAATTACCAGGTAAAACTTGAGAGTAAAATAAAATAGGTCATGCTTATGAGCAACAGAAAACCCTACATCTGCAGAGTTTTAAACACACCACTTACTGCTTTGACTCATGGTGACAAACCTCCAGCGTTGGATCATTATAGATGAAAGCTGCTTCCAAATCGTTGACTCTGACTCTGTAAATCCGGCACTGTTTGCTGTTCAGTTTGATTCTGTTCAGGTTTGCAACCGTGGGAAATATTGTCAGTTCCACATAACCCTATGAAAACACAAAACAAAACCTTCTGTAAAATCTTTATCAACTCACAAAACAGGGAGATATAAAAGAATTCTTATTAGCACAATTCAAAGAAAATCATTGGTAGAAAGATATTTATTTTAAAAGCAAACTGGTTTGCCCTTTTAGACATGTAGATTGTCTTTCCTGCTATTTAACTGGTGAATTTTCCCACCTGTGAAATAAAACAAAACAAAACAAACTGAACATGACTGAACAATCATGCTTCTTTTACTGGAAATAATCTGCTTCTATTGACTAGATTTCAAGTTATTAGCATCACTGTGTTTTTCATCACTATGATTTAGGTTTTGGTATCTGAGCCTGAGAAAATTTCTAGAACTTAAGCAGAATCCATTTAAGCAGATATCTAAAGTCACAAAGACCCTCCGTGACTTCAGGCCTGAAATCATCAGTCTCTTCAAGGGCCCAGTGAACTCACAGATAGGCTAAAAAACTCTACAAGCCTATCTGTAACATCAGCCAACACCACATGAACATCGATTTTGAACTGTAAACTGCTCTGTAATACGACTTGCAATGCAGTGGCCTTCATTGAGACAGCTTTTTTGTACAGAGATTAAAGTGTTCACAACTAAGAAGGTATTTTATTTGATGCATGTCAAGGAATGACAGACTTATGAGAGGCATCAGATTAGGAAATGTAACATATGAAGAAGCTGAACAACATCATTGGTTTGTGTATGCAGTTGTTTCCTCTAAAAGCATGAATAAAACCCAGACATTTAATTTCTACTTTCACATTTTATTAAGAAATACTTACTACAACAGACTTTCTCTGAAAATTTATGTTGTTGATACAAACTACCTGGTGAGTTGTACTGGAAGAAAAGAAAAATTTAAAATAAGTAAGGTTTTGCATAAATGCCAGCATTTAAAATGATACTTGAACTCAGTTAAAAAAAAATAGAGAGCTATACAGGATATATGTACATATAGATAAATACTGCATATAGAATATACTTATACAAGTAGAATTAATGGTTGTCTAAATTGATTACATGGTCTAAACCAAATAATGAATAGAAGTTGCACACAAGGTCAAGAAAGTTCTAATAAAATCAAACATATTATCATACCAGTATGAGTACTACTAGTAAGATTACAGAAGATAGCAACATCATTTTTGAACATCACTTATCTATATGTGAAAATAAAGATGAAAAATGGCATAGTGTCAAGGCCTAACATTGCAGTGATGTGCAGTATCAGAAATGGTGTGTAGCCATTGCAATCAGACACCCGTGGAAAATTTATCTGGTGAGTTGACTCTCACACACAATTTATGTAAACAGGTATTATACATTAAAAGATATAGCATGTGCTTTTACAATGAACATGCCATAAGAACTTATTATTTTAAATAATGGTTATATATTAATCAAGACTGGTATCAAGGTAGTGTAATTCATGACTCAAGATACAACCTTGTAATAATTCAACTTTTATAACACATCACACATTATATGCACAGACTCATGTACCCTGTACGTTAAAAAGTGATATTGCTTCAGTTGAGATCAAGTATGACAAAAATTCCTACAAGAGAGTAACATCTAAAAACCGATTCAGACATTACCTACATTTAATTGTATATAAGAATGATTCTACTTAGAAATACATTTGTGTTACAGATTTATAAAGGATTCAAGGGGGTATAGAGAGAAATATATAAAGATCGACTGGAATCCACCACCAAGTGTCTTGCAGCTTGGTTACAACCAAAATAGTGAATGTGTAAAAATGAGAATTTTCTTAACAAAGCTGCTTGCTGCAAAGGCAAGTATTTTTTTATACATAAAGAAGCTCTTAAGTGAAAAGGATTTGACACAGCAGTAAGAATGGAACACGGTAGTATGGTCTGTAGTACTGCCAATGTGTGGAAGATCTCCAAAGTTTGAAGAGCGCAATGCAAACATCTTCAAAAGATGAGACTGCGTGGCTGACGGACTCACTCCATGGGTAAGCCCTTTTACACAATAAAACAGACACCTGCAACACACGTTTTCTGAATGCAAGAACACAATAGCTCCAGCCTTCTCAGATAAACCATTACTGATCGGCCTGTTTCAAGTACAAGAACTTCAAAAAAAATGGATACTTATAATTTATATGGTCTTGGGCTCTCAAATCCTTTGTCTCCTTTCTTCCTATTCATCCTGAACCGCCGCGCTCAACACACACTGCTGACTGTCAGACTGGCACCAACACCATCCTCGCTCAATGGGTCCTTCGACTTTTCCCCGAGTCACGTCGTATTTGATCACTCATCTCCTCAGCGGATCCGCGACCCCCAGCAGTCAGGAATCTTCAGCTCGACTGAACAGCATCGTTACACCACCAACAACAATCAGCGTCAGTACATAACCTTCTGTGAGTGCACACGCAGCCCTTCTGCCGCAGGGGGTCCGGTACCAGTCCAGAGGCGCTTCCCCTCCGCAGGAACTGAGGAAACCGACCGGCTCGGCGGGCAGGGGAGGCGGGAGCTACGGAATCGGGATGGCACCGGTGTCCGCGCTCCCGGGAGCGCCGGCTGGGGCAGCGCCGCCCGCGGAGGGAGGGAGAGGCGGTGCGGGGGCCGGGCGGGCCGGGCGGGCCGGGGCAGGGTCGGCCCCGCGGGCCTCTCCGTCTCTCCCTCAGCAGCGCGGCCGCGGCGCTCCGGCCGCGCGCGGCCCCTCAGCAGCAGCCGCCATCTTGGCGGTCACCTCCGACCCCGGCGGGTGAGGGGTCACGGCCCGATTCACGGAGCTTCACTGCTTTAGGGATGGGAAAGTCTTTTGGGGTGTTGCTTTTTACAGAAGAACGGCGCAGCGACGGCCAGAGGAAAAGGGGAAAAAAAAAAAAAAAAGAAATAACCCCCCAAAATGATCCAACAGCCACGAACGGCTCCGGGCCCTGTTCCCCTGCGCAGGCGCGCGGAGGCCGCGGCTCGCGCAGGCGCGCGCGCTCCGGGGCGGGGCCTCGTGGCGGCGGGAAGGGGGGCGGGGCGGCGGCACCGCGGGATCGGCCTGTGCTTGGGAACCAAAACGGGGTTAATTCGGGAACACGGCGGGAATCACAACACACTGCCACAAAATGGCCCCTTCCTTCACAGCCCGCCTGGGTCTCTACTTTTAGTGTGAGGAGGACACGGGATAAGTTCAAGATTTGTTCTATTTTGTTTCAATTCATCTGTTTTATGATAAAAGTAAATGCTTGCATCAAAGAAGTGGATGGTGTTTTGAAAGCGTCATTTCACGTTGAATGTCCAACGAAACAAATCAGGAGCACTGTGATGTGCTGTAATGTAGCACTTTTCATGAAATAGAATCACAGAATCGAGTTGGAAAAGACCTCTGAGATCACCAAGTCCAACCCTTGATCCAACACTGCCGTGGTTACTAGACCATGGCATTCAGTGCCACATCCAGTCTCATTTTAAAAACCTCCAGGGATGGTGAGTCCACCATGTCCCTGGGCAGCCCATTCCAATGCCTGATTACTCTCTCCGTAAAAAATTTCTTCCTAATATCCAACCTAAACTTCCCCTGGCAGAGCTTAAGATTGTACCCCAAATACTTCATTTCTTACTTGTTTCACAAACCAACCCCTACTGATGTCAGGGTTTCTATGTAAATATACACTGGGACCACAGACTAGAAAACTATTGTGTCATGTATTTCAACTACAGAACCTCCTGTGATGCAATGGAAAGAATTTTTGAGGCTTTTACACTGATATTATCATTGATCTCCAAGAGGGAACCTTCTGGTGCTTTTGGAAGCCCACAGCTGTTGGAATCAGGACAGGGAACAAGGCAGTTCTTCCCAGCAGGGAGCCCTCCTAAGTCAAAGACCACAGCCCTGCACCAGCACTGTGGAGCACAGGGAACTGATGCTGCAGTGCTGGGCAATAATAAACAGAGCTTAGGAAATAGTTTTTATTCAGCTTTTTATCTGTAACAAAATTCCAAGTATGCACATATCCATCTTAAGAGTTACATTTGATTTACAGTTTCTTTCCCCTCCCCACTCACCCTATAGCTGGAATGTTGGCAGTTCCAAGGTTTTTCATACCTCACATCTGAGTTGGATGCAGCAAATGCTTTTTGTATCAAATAACCTACAACTGTTAAGTTTAAATAATAAATCTGAAAACTGTCTAACATTATACTCCAGTTCACTGACATGCAAACAATCCTTTTTAATGATTACAAAATTTTAATCTCAGGCACATCACTTCATGACAATATAAAAAAACTGCTTTTTCATTACTCTACACAAAATAATATTCCACTGTAAGTTTTCAAGGCACAATTTCTTTGTGCAATTTTTCGCCATAATAACATTTTTTTAAAAATAAAAAATAATTGTACAAAGTTTTATAAGTTCTCTTCTAAAAGCACAGGTAGTCTTCTGTTAGCACTAGTTTTACCTCAGCTATGTTTTAATGACAACTTATAGGAAGCTCATAACATAATGAACATTCTTATATTTACACTTCAGTGCAATTTGCGGGTTTTGTAATATTTAAAAAGCCATTCTGCCAAGTGTTAAAATGTCAAGAGCTTGTGCTAATGGTATTCATGGACATGACCATAAAAAGAGCCACCTTTCAAAATTAAGAATCGCGTAGTCTCAATCTGGAATGATTTGTTCATGAGCTTCTCAAGGTCTGCAGTATTCACTAACATTCAATGAAATCTTTAAGAATGGTCACTAATGGGCAAAAGATTAAACATTGCCTTTTCCTTGTTCAGATCAGTTCAATTGACTCAATTATTATCAAGGTTTTAAATATTCATGTCAGCTTTTAGCTTCTGGATAGACAGATGAAAGTGTATTCAAGAAGTAGCTTGACTCCTGGCTTAACTAGACACAAAGGAAAAAGAAGTTGGTGGGCAAAGGAAAGTGAGCTGAACTGTAGTTCCTCAGAAGACACAAGTGCCCTCACATTTTACTTAGCTGAGCAGAGAACAGTACTCATTCAAGAAGCTCAGCTGCCTAAACTCCACTACACTGTACAATGTTGGTTGGCAACTACTTCCCCAGAAGGCAGCACCAAGCAGCGTTCACTGTTACTCCGTTCAGCATCCTCAGTTCACAAAACAACACTTGTTATGAGATGGGTCTTCTGGAATTATAAACTTTAACACCATTCAGCATTGAGGAGCGAGCATATTTTGTCAGGAGAGCACCAACAGTCTGCTTCTCTGCACACAAGTCTCTATGGAGAAAACAAAGCAGATGACACTGGCATTAGAGGTATTCTCAAACAAAACGAACCCAAGAAATACTTGTAACCATAGCAATAAACTGGATTAGGATATTAGGAGAAAAAAAATTAACTACTGTAACTGTCACATAATGCTTTATAAGTCTAAATTTTAGACCTTTGCTTGACATTTAAGCAATAAGCAAAACTACACATTATCACCCATCTGAATCCAGTAGGATCAGCTTTTTACACACATTTAAACCCAACAAATAGAGCTACTGATCCCAGAGGTGAGTATTCTGTTCATATAGAATTCATATCCATTTAAAATGCAAAGTATAGTATTTGAGTCAGAAGCCAGCAGTGCAAAAAGGGAAGAATGCTAATTATATTTTAATAAAAGGAAATACATTCTTACTGTATATAAGGGGTAATATCCACTTCTGTCCACTTTTCCCGTATGCTGAATAAGCTGTTGAATCTTTCCTGATTGTCTTCAGGCAAGTCTTCTACTTTTAGCAGAAGGATGGTCTCTGGTCTTGAGCTTTTATCCACAAGAGCCAAGCCCTGTAGATCACCATCAGAGAGAAAATGTAAAGACAAAAGAAACTTCTTTCTGACAATGTTCCATACAAGTTGCTCTTTGCACATCCAAAGCCTCCCAGAACTGCACTACCAGAGGCAAAGTGAAGAAATATCATAAAGGGGTTGTTTTACAGACAATATTTATAATTTCCTTTATGACAAAAAGGAAGGGGGAATCCACTGAGTTCCAACCTTTCTCTGCCTCCTTTGAGCAAAAGGATTCCTACAGTGCTTGCTACTGTACTGACTGTCACTACAGTCTGCTCAACAACAGCCTCAGCCTCTGTTCTAATTACAAGTACAAGAAGTTACTGCACAGCTGCAACTTTTCTTCAAACAGTGTAACATGCCGGAGTTACAGAAACATGAATTATCGTGATTCCAGACTACTGATGCTCATAGAAGATATCATAAAATGTACTTGAACTCAAAGGCTGACAGAAACAGCACAATCAACACCCAGTAATGGATAAAATCTATGTATGACACAAGTCAGTTAACAGTCTACTCATGAAAGAATCATACTTCTTTATGTGTTTACCTTAAGCTGATCAAGCCTTGTTGTCATCCCTTCAGGGACACTTTGTTGCCAGACTTCTTGAAATTCTGACAGATTGAATTTAACTGCATTTTGCAAAAGCATTTGTGCTATAGCTCTACATATTTTATCTTCACGCATTTCAAAGTAAACCTCCCCTGCTGAGAAACAAAAAATAGGTTATATCTTGAGGTCCTGCTTTTCGATAAAAGAACAGGAAACAGTCTTCTATTTCCATTCTGTTCTACAGTCTGCTGTAAACCGAGTATCCTCATCTTTCCTTTCCTCGGGAAGTAATCTGACTTGGTACTACTTTGGATAAATGATGGTATCTTCTCATTCTCAAGAACAAATTATGCAGAATAGAGCAGCAGTGTCACAGCTCCAGTATTAATTCATATCAATAAATGTATTTGCCCTCCATCTTTTCCCCTTTCATAGAACACCATTTCTCCTACAGCTTTCATTCCTATTTCTGAATGGTTTGTATTAAAGCATTTGCTGTCTGTGGTTGAACAATGAACAAAATTTTCACTTCCTTGAGATGATGAAGGGAATAATGAGACTTCATTTTCTCTCACACTGACTTGACTAAAATTCTCTGAACAAAATCAGGTATTCCATTTTTTCAGTCACACAGACTTCCTGTAATTCAGACTTGTTCCTTGTACAACTTGTGCAACCTGTTTAAATATATTAAGATGACAGTCTGTTGCCACTCCAACTACTTTCCTATGTCCTGTGCAACTCTTACTTCAGCCAACAGTGAGACGAAAGCCACTGTGGGTAAGAATTGAGACTGAGAGTAAGACACTGCAATATTATGTCTGTGTGTGAAATGGGCAATGGAAATTTTATCAATACAATCAGTGGACCTTGTGACGCATTTCAAGGGACTAAAAGCAGACCCTTACTTCAGGCAAGTTGAATTCATGCCACTGACTATTCACACCACCACAATTAGTTGCTTAAATATCTGAGATCTCCTAGGATATCCAATGAGATATGCCATCTAAATTTTGCTAGTGATCTGTCTTTAGTCACAAAATTACGTCTCGTAGACACCTAATAAATCACTTGCAGTACCTCTGTTATTTCCCAATTTTTCACTATTATCTTGTACAGTTTAATAGTCCTTTTTCAGATGAAACTTCCTTTAACAATTGTACTGATTTTTAGCTCAGTTTTCTTCCTCCTTTTACTGGCACTGTAGTAAACTCATTTGTTTGGCCCATCCTCACAAAATCTGCATTTTCTCTTTAATAACTATTTCCTTTATGCAAAGTTAAACCATGCAAACTTTCACAAACTTACCATCATCAACATATTTCCTCCCATAGCTTAAAAGAATGTGTTCTATCATCTCTCTGGAAAAAAAATAATCAGAAATCGAGTTTAACATGGTTCATTAGGACGTCACAGAAATAGTTACCAAGAAGATGATGAAGGAATAGGTACAGGGGAAAAAATAAGAGAAGGGCAACAGGGCTGGAGGTCTGGAACACAAGTCTTGCAGGGACTGGATAAGGGAGCTGGGGTTGTTCAGCCTGGCAAAGAGGAGGTTCAGGGCAGACCACATCGCTCTCTACAACTCCCTGAAAGGAGGCTGTAGCCAGGTGAGGGTCGGTGTCTTCTCCCAAGTAACAAGTGACAGGACAAGAGGAAATGGCCTCAGGTTGTACCAAGGGAAGTTTAGATTGGATATAAGAAAAATTTCTTCGTGGAAAGGGTTGTCAAGCACTGGAACTGGCTGCCCAGGGAAGTGCTGGAGTCACTATCCCTGGAGGTATTTAAAATGTAGGATGTGGCACTTAGGGATATGGTTAAGTGGTAGATCTGGCAGTGCTGGGTTAAGGGTTGGACTCAATGATCCTAATGTCTTTTACCAACCTAAAGGATTCTAGGTTGCAAGTCAAAAATTTGGCAGTTAATTACCCCTCACTGAATAGTGAGGCATTTTTCTAGAACTCTGGCATAAAACTATAGCTTAACTGCAGACACAAAAGTAAGATCTTGTTCTGAGCCAAATGCCAAATGAATGGAAAATGCTACATATTATAAACTTAAGACTTTGTTTGAATGGTAATCTTGAATTACTTCATGACTTCAACTCTTATATTCTGAATTCAGTATTATGCCAGAAAACATACCCCCATCTCAGACAGTATGCAACAGGTAAACTACACATTTTTGGCTAGCTATAGTTCAGAACAGGCATTTCAAGATGGTCACCCATTTACAGCTTAAGTACATGCTACTTCCATCATTTACAATTCAGCAGTAATGTATCTACTATTGAATGAATTGGAAATATTACCAATAGACACTACAATCAGTGTACTAACCTATCTGTCTAAACTACTAATGCTCTTGTATACTTTTAGAGGCAAAGAAAATGTAACATTAACACCATGGTAACTGGAATTTAGATTTGCAAGACTATAATTATAATAAACAGTTAATAATTGTTGTAATTAGTAATAGTTAATAATGAACGTAGGCAATTTTAATTGCTTACCTGGGTTCTAGAGATCCAAGTTCTTCCAGGCAGGTACGTAAAGGAACCTTTTTTAAAGACCAGGACTCTGAGTCTATTAGCTGAGTCACATGATCCAAGAGTTTCATCTCATAGTTGAATTCTAGAACTCTCCAATACCCTGCCAAACAGAATACCACAAAACACCGTTAGAAGGAAAACATTAACACCTTAATTCTATTTCCATTAAGATACATTACAGAATCTGGACATTTAGGTCACACCACTACAAAGTACAGCAGCAGCATTCTGCCTTTTTAGGGATTAAAAGTGAGAAACAGAACTAAATAATAAGAACAAATGTAAAGGAGAATGACATTTAATCATCTCAATTATTCATAACTCTTCATGTAGATTAACTGCCACAGACACTACAAATCCCATCCCAAGCTGGATCAGACCTGGAAAAACTTGTAATTAGTTCAGGCATAGAACTTCATGAATGGAACTGGCTGCACTGGCACTGCAAAGCAACAGTTCAGGTCCAGACAAGTCCACAATCCAGATGTGACAAAGCACAGCTGTGGTTCAGTGGTGGTGTGCAGGTGTCACTGACAAGGGAAGTCATCTCTGAGATCTTTGCTTACATAAGGGGATGAGCTACAGAGATGATGGAGCAGAATTATTCCTAGTGGTGCACAATGAAGGGATGTGAGGTAACAAGGGAAATCCCAGCTGGTTACGAGAATTTTTTTCCCCTTGTAGATAGTCAAACACCAGAACAGTCTGACATAGGGCGTGCAATCTCCATTCTTGGAAATGCTCAGAACTCAATCAGCCAAGGCCCTGAACCTCCAAGCTGGCTCTGTTCTAAAGCAGGAATTTGGACCTGATAACCTTCAGAGCTCAGTTCTGCCCTGTTTCAGTCTATGACTCAAGGACTGCTGTCACCTGGTGTCCCGGTAAGGGTTTGGGCATGGCAAAGTAACGGATGAGTAGGACCTGTCCCAAGGTGAGGCACTTGCTCAAATTTTGCCTCACATGGTAGGAAGACACTGAGATAAACTCAGTCTGGGAGGAAGAAAGGACTTGGAAAAGGCTGGGGTTAGGTATGGATCAGCTATTTTTGCCTCTAGAACTGCAAAAAGCAGTACCCACTCATTCATGAAGAGGACAACCAGCCAAAAAAAAAATCCATGCTATGTGTGGGATACTCTGATGCCAGTGTTTGTAGCAGCAAAGAAGGAATTACCCTGGGAAGAGGCAGATTGGCAGTGCCTGCTCAGCTTTATTCTTTTGATCAGCTTCATAGCAGTGGAGAACATGGAACTATGGAAGCTGATCTTAGAACTTTGAAGTAACTTGCACCTTGAAAGACAAGGATGTGGAATGAGCCTTAGAAAAAGGAGACCCATATTTTGGGGACAATAGCAGGGTTATTTCCTCATAGGCAATAATATTCTTCAGAGATGACTACCTTCAATTTTGCAGGCATCTATAACCTGCAATTGATGGAATATTTCTTCTTCACTTGCTTGAATCAGACTTAACAAATCTTCTGTTGTATACTGCAAAATGGGAAAAAAAGAAGAAAAATAAAACAGGTTATCCTTAGTCCTTCTTTGCTTCAGCAAGCATGCTAAATGCATTGTAAGCTATAATGAAGGAAAGACTTAACATAGGTGGTTTTCCTCAGACTCTGAATTTTCTAAGGTTTACCACACTCTCTGAAACTTCTACTATAACTTACAAAATCTTCTCAAAGGGTTATTCAATATAAGTCAGTCTAACTACAGGAAAGTTTTTGTACCAGGCATAAGTACTTCCTGTACTCCCAGGATGTCAAATTAGCACATGCAGACATTGTAAGTAAAGTATCCCAACAAGAATGAAAAGTTAATGTATTCTGGCTTTCCTAAAATTACATATATTAACCTGTGAGATTCAAAGAAAAGGCAAAACAAAAATCATTTATCACTTTTGGGGTCTACTATCCAATTAGCAGACACAAAGCACAGACCCAGCCACAGTACATACAGCTCCCTGCAGAACAGTTATGAGGTGAGATGGGAAGGTGCTGTGGATACTGTGGTAAAGACATGGTAGGAACAGAAAGTATCATGAAGAGTGAAGTCAATGGAGGAAATATCAAACTTCAATCCATCAGAAATAGGGCTTCATCAATTCCTTTATTCACCTTACAGCCTATTTAATCCACTGTAATAAAAGTTCTGTTGATTACAGCTTATTTCCTATCAGAAGGAAAAGTATTGTATTGAGTATTTGAGATCTATTAGACTATGGGAACACAAATAGAACAAACCAACACTAAGTTTGGAACATCCACATGTTAAAAAAGCATTTAATAAATATAGAAAGGTCTCCTCTTCCTGCTACGCCATTCTTGTTTAGACAGTTTGCCAAAATATCATCAGGACAAGCTTCCATCAGTATGTCAACAAAGGACAACCTTATTATATAATACTTAAAGAAACACTGCTAGCAATTGAGATCAAAAACATTCCCAAATCAATATGTAAGTGTGTTTATAATTTAGATGCTGCCATTCAGATGCCTTGCACATGAGTCCTTGGCATTTTCCCTGCTTTGGGGTCTGGCTAGCACTCCTAACAGCTTTTTTGAAGACATCACTGCTCTCAGCTCTGATGCTTTTATCAGCTCCATCATCCCTGCAAACATAAAATGGAATGGATTAACTTGCATCATGTCCACACCAGCAATTTCCAGGTAATGTATTTAGTCTGTTTCTTATCCTTATTCTTATCAGACTGTGATCACCTGAGTATGCCTTGTCATTTCTGGGTAAAATTCAGTATTAGCCTATTTAAAAGTTTTCCTGTAGTTTGCCAAATCACATCACTATGCAACAAGCTTCCACACAGTCTCATAGTTCCTTATGGCTCTTTTGCTGGGGTTCTCTGTGTATGATACAGCCCTGAAAACCATGAGGAGCTTACAGGAAACCACCAAAATATAATAATGTTTTTTTCAAACAGATTAAAGGTGGCTTATTAGTTGCCAGTACATGAAAAATATTAAGTGTAAGCAAACAACACAGTGGAAGTCTTTACTACACAAATATTGTTTGGGATTCCAGTGAGAATTAGTTCCATAGGAAAGACCTTTCCCCTGGAAAACTTTCAGATTCATTTAGAGTTCCATCAGTGGCAAGGTGAGATTTGTCTACATGTATCTGATATATCTGATTGTTCTCCAGCAAGCTCATAGAGGAAATACATTCTTCTTCAAAATAAATGGTGATCAGTTCTCAAAGTAGTCTGGGAGACACTGACATGTTTTTATAACATTAATTCAATATTATGAATAAATATTATTGCATATGACATTTTGCTGTGTTGCTAGCCTGTGTCAATGCTTATAATTTCTGGACAACTTAAGCCCTTCTACCTCTGCCATCCCTCATTCTGCTGTATGTCCCTCTCTGCCTAGACCAGAGTAGGTGGCAAAGGCAATTCTGGGGCTAAGATATGAAACTGATCAGAAATCAGTCTGTTAATCACCCAGGAAGAGACAGCCAGCCTGTCTCTCCAGGGGAAAAAAGTAACGTCTATGTTTGCACATCCAGTCACACAGAGATAACTTGTTGGGTCAGCTTCAATCAAGCCTCAGCATAAAATACTTCTAAGCAACCATTTCTGTTTTTAAAGTCAAAAGGAAACTAACCAAACTAATAAAACTCCAAAATTTTTATCAGCCTTTTATCTGAGATCATATGCCACACAGTCCAGATCTCTCCATTACTCCTGAGACCCTAAATTGAATTGCCTGGAAACATATAAGGGCAGCAAAACCCGATTTTCTTTGTGTTTTCCCTTCTTGTAGCATCAGTCCCATTCTTTGCTTTATATCATCCCTGTCATTCTCTTCAACTCCCTGCCTCTTGTCATCATAGAGCACTGATTGGCAAGTGACTTGCACATGAGTGTGCTCTGATCTCATACATAACATATCACATATGTGCCAAAGAAGGAAAGGCTGCAGTATACCTTAGTAACTCAAGAAATTTAGAAAAGGTCTTGAAGACTGTCTTCCAAGAAGCTTCCCAAATGAAGAGGGAAATCCCCAGTCTCTTTCTGTGTCCTTCCTTTTCTCCTCTTTTTACTAATAAAAAGGCTGCTTATCTGTACTCAGTGGAAGTGTTAACAATTACCAGCTTGTTTAGGTTTAAAAAAATTAACTCAAAGGAGCAGTGTGAATCATGTGAGGAAAGGCATTTTTCTAGTTAAGAATATATCTTCACCTGAATTTGCTCATTATCAATTAAAATAAAGCAATTTACTTAACTGATTTACCTTTGAAAATGTCAAAGTCTGATCTTTCTGACTACTAGGCCCTTCATATGGATCTTCCATTAAAAGCTGCCTTAATTTCTTCAGTTTTGGTCGACGTCTCCTTAATTCCCAATAGTTTTTGGAGAAACCAGCAATCTACAAGAAAAAACAGAGACTCTTTAAAACTTTTTAATATACCATCTGGATTCAAAGCTGCTTACCAAAAATTATCAGCAGAAAGTGTTAATCTAGTCACTGAAAACAAGAATCTATTGATAGGGTAATTAGTTTGAAGACAAAACAATCACTGTAATGTTTTCAATAAAAAAATTTACCACAGGCAATAAAAAATAAACATCTACTGGTGATTGATAAAAATATGTTAACAGTGCATAACACAAAGGTAACAACTTATCTCTGCATGCAAACAACAGGAAATCATGCCCCTGTGTATAAAGCATATTTATAAAGACATTCTCTTGGAGCTGTTGAATATACAAAGAACCTACAGGAGACTCCTGTGCTCCTGCAGTGTCAGCCTGCAGCTACAGCAATATCACAAGGCATTTAAAATGGCATTACAAGCCTGTGTTCAGGCAAGTGAATCTCAGCTGGGTTCACATATGCATCTTGGATAAAATATAAGAATTACAGATTAAGAAAGTAGAGAATTAAAGCAAACAAACAAAACCCCAGAAAGACATACCTGTGAATGAATAACAGTACAAGATGCTGGATCTGCATTCAACTGCTCTGGAGTTTTGCAACCAGGAATAAACAGCAGCATATTTGAGGTATCTGCTATTTTCATGTCATAAGTTTTATCTTTGCTGCACAACACTGCTTGTTCATCCTTTTCCCCACGGATTACTAGGCTGAGAAAAAAAAACAACACAAAAATAAAGATTTATTTTTAACTCTGTTTCAGGAGGAACACCTATTAAACTTGTCTCATATTTTTTCATATTTATACGTTTGTAAAGAAGTTATAAACCAAAGTTCTTGTTGGTGGCAGCAGTCACAGTACACCAAAATATAAAGATGCAATTGTCAATTAATCTAATTGACTGTGTTTTTTCCTCTCACTTCAGTGTGGGAAAACTCAAAAAGACCAGCATTCAAAGTTTTTATGAAGATCACAGTCAAACCTCCTCACATGCCTCTTCACACAATCCCCATAAAACATTAAGTGATGCTTAATGCCTGAACTGGTTCACTAATCTTAGAAACTAGATTACAACTGGAGTTGTTCTATAATGAGGATTGAAACTGGTCCATTGTGAAAAAAGAAAGCAAACAGAAATTGTGCCTATGGTGCAGTGCCCTTCAGATAATTCCCTCTCCAAAAACATATGTATTTTCTTGCAAATAATTCCAAGCAGGAAAGAAAATTATCTTCTAGAACATTTCAGAACAAAGAGACAAAGCAAACCGCCCCTCTTCAGCTCACATACTTGATTAAGTAGAGATTCTTTGTGAGGACGTGATAATACCAAAGCAGGACCACAACAGGGGAACATTCAGTTCCTCCCAGGCTAGACTAAATTAAGTGCTCAGATTCAATTTAATCAACTGCTCCTCTCGCTTCCCTAAGCTTGCATGCATGAACAAAGCTCAGCTGTGCCTCAAGGGATCCTCTGTATAATTCAGGCCTCTAACCAATGACACTTTATCAATACTACACTAAATAGGAATGGGCTCACTAACATTCATCTCAGAGAACTACCTTCTTTAGAGGGAATTCTCATATTGTATCATTATACACATTTTTCTTATGTCACTGGCATTGCAGCAAAGGAAGAAACATAGAACAGTATCAAAAACTTGTCTATTATCTGTTCTTGGTCCAGAGTTTGATGTCCTATAACCATCCTACCACATGCCTGTGTTAATGCTGTACATCCTTCCCTGCCAGCTTGTCTGTCTTGCAGGCACCGTGCCATCCATCAGACCTCGAGACCTCCAATAGGAAAATTTCAAAGTCAGCAAGATTCTTCTAGAGACATAATCTCTTTCTAAACCCGAGTTTTTTGTTTCCTGTATTCAGACGCCTGATCATAGAATATCCAGAGTTGGATGGGACCCACAAGGATCAAGTCCAGGTCCCAGCCCTGCACAGGACAGCCTCAACAATCACACCATGTGCCTGAGAGCGTTGTCCAAATTTTTCTTGAACTTTCGTGCCACGACCGCTTTCCGGGGGAGCCTGTTCCAGCCTCTCGAGTTTTGGCTGGAAAGCTCCACAGCAGCTATTTTTCCATTAAAAAAAAAAAAAAGAAAAAAGTCTTGTAGATGTTAAGAGCTTTAGTTTCGAGTGCAACTGAGACAGATATAAGGGGCAGTTACGCAAACCGCATGAGAAGAGCAGAAGTCTGGACAAAGCCACCCTTGACGGGTGTCCCCGCGGCCCGAACCGAGCTCCGCCCCCCGCCCCGCCGTACCTGCGTCCCGCCTCCAGCTCGGCGCAGAGCCCCGGCTCCAGCTGCAGCAGGCAGCACTCGCCGGCGCTGGCCTGGGGACCGAAGCTGAGGCAGTGCACGGCCGGCAGCAGCTCCGCCGGGTTCAGCTTGGCCGTCTGCAGAGTGGCGTCCACCTCGGCGCGGCTCCGCTCGGACATGGCGGCCGGGCCGGGCCGCGCCAGGGCCGCCATTCCCGCCATCCCCGCCATCCCATCCCCGCCCCGCCCGGGCGGGCGCCGGCAGCGCGCGCACGCTCGCTGATCGTGGGGTTGGCGGCCGGCGGGGCGGGCGGGAGCGGCTCGGGGCGGCGCTGAGGGGAATCGCTGCTCGCTGCTCCTCCTCCGCCTCCGAGCCGGGACAAAACCCCGCGATTGCGGTTCGGCTGCACAGGAGCCCGGCTGTGCTGCAGCTAAGTCTCTCGATACGCCAGTGAGATGCAATTGGAAAAAAAAATCTACAAAATGCACTAAGTAAAATAAAAACACGAAATACAGCAAAGACCTCTAAGATCACGATGTCCATCCCTTAACCCAGCGCTGCCAAGTCCCCCACTAAACCATGTTCCTAAGTGCCACATTACACATCTTTAAAATACCTACAGTGGTGGCAACTTGACCACTTCCCTGGGTAGCCTGTTCCAATGCTTGACCACTCTTTGTGAAGATATTTTTCCCAATATCCAATCTAAACCCTACCCTGACGCAATTTAAGGCCACTTCCTCTTGTCCTGTGAATTGTTACTTGCGAGAAGAGACCAACTGACCCCACTTTGCTATAATCTCCTTTCAGGCAGTTGAAGAGTGATAAGGTCTCCTCTGAGCCTCCTTTTCTTCAGGATAAACACCCCCAGCTCCCTCAGCTGTTCCTCATCAGACTTGTGCTCCAGACCCTTCAACCAGCTCTGTTCCCCTTCTCTGGACACACTCCAGCCCCTCAATGTCTTTCTTGTAGTGAGAGGCCTGGAACTGGACACGGAATTTGAGGTGTGGCCTCACTAGTGCTGAATACAAAGGGATGGTCCCTGCCCTGGTCCTGCTGACCTCACTATTTCTGGTACAAGCCAGGATGCCATTGGCCTTCTCAGCTACCTGGGCTGGCTCATGTTCAGCCACTGTTGACCCTTTTCCACTCCGCAGGCTTCCAGCCATTCTGCCCCAAGCCTGGAGCATGACAGCAAGTGTGGAGAGAGCGTCTGAGCTACTCCGATGGGGCCTGGCTGTGGGTGGGAAGGTACTGGGTGAGGCAGTCGCCACTCACCAGTGTCACTGACAGCTGTGGGGACAGTCTGACTGGGGGCAAGTATCTGCAGGCTCTCACCCACACATGATCCTTTAGGAACGGGCTTCCACAGAGAGGTTTGTCTCCCCGTGACTCAGGGCTCAGCGGGGCTTCCTGCTGTGGCCTGATCTGGGCTCCTTCTGCCAGAGGAAGCTATGAAGAAGTGCTTGGCTAAAGCCATGACAGAGATGAGTGGAAATCACAGGCGTGCACAGTTATTGCAATGGAAATAGTCTGCAGCTCAGAGATTCAAGAGGAAGTCTATTGACATCCTTTAACCATAAGAAGAAAACAAAAGCAGAGACTCAGAAGACAGTGGCTCAGCAGCACTGGGAGTCAGTCTTCTAACATGAGCAGTGCAGGATGCCTCTTCCCTGCTTTGTCAGGAACTGGCTCCCCCAACATGCACTGATTTTTGCTGCAGGGCATATTAACACTCAGCCTAGCAGTGTGTTAGTTCCAGCTGTCTGCTGTGTGCATTAGCTAACAAATAGTTACTCTGCACTCCTAAATTGTGTATAATCCCTTGCAGAGTCCCTCTGTGCTTGGTATAAGCCTGTACCAAATGACCCAGACAAGGAGGTCATACCTCTTTTCTGTGGGAACCAGAAGGAGGAGCCGGCGGGATGGAGCTGGCTCGGTTCTGTACCCAGCCCAGCGGAGACCAACTGTTACTATATGTGACTGAGTCAGGCATCCTCTGCCTTCAGAATGTCCTTTGCCTGAGTGGTGCCAGCAAGGCAATTGGCCTTGGAGAAAACTTTGAAGTTATGGGGCAGTTACCTTTGTCACATGTGCAGGGGCTTGTTAAAAGACTCAGCTATCTATCATGTTTTCATGTTTAATTTCAGTTACCTGAAAGTGGAAATACAGTCATTGTGTACATAGGAAACCAAAGGCACTCTAACATTGGCTAGTTTTTACTAATGTGTAGGCACAAACTGATATGTGTACAGCCTTATTCAAGATTTATATTTTGCTTAAATGTAAATCTCTTCCTGCACACCTCTAAAGTAAACCAGAAAATCACTTTTTACCAAGTAAATGCTCACTCAGTTACTAACTGTTTAAATAGCAGCTTAATTATGCTGGGTTTAATTTATACCTTAATTTGTGCCATTTTCCAGTGACCTTGCATGCCTGTTTCTTCTTTCTCCTTTTCATTCTGCAAAATAAAAAAAGAGATTCTGATATAGCCAAGGAACATCATCCAAGGCATGAGTTAATGGAGATTGTATCTTAAGAACTCTGCTATTTAACAGAAACCCAATAGGAATTAAATCACTGGATGTTATTCAGGAGTTGGCATTGATCTGTGCTCAGGAACATTTATCACAGTTATTCATTTTCCCAATCAGTTTTGTTTATTCTAGCAGTTCTGGTTGAAGATGCTTTTTACATTGTTTTCTTAGGAATGGAAATGTAAAGGCTTGTTCTGCTTGTGCTGTCTGCCATCTTTCTCTGCCTGTCCCTTGCTTACCACTCTGGAAGTTGCTGTTCAAGTTCACGCCAAATTGGCAGGTAAATTTCCTAGAAGTTTGGTGAAGATCAGTATCTGGATGATATATTGAAGCCCCTACTTAGAGGAACGCAGCTCTAACCCATTCTAAGAGTCAGAATCCAACTGCCCTACCAGCAAAAACATGAACATAAATATATAGATATGTCTTATTTCTCAGCAAACTACTGCTACTGCTGGTATATGCTTCTGGTTTCACTGAAAATGTTTTAGAGTAATGATCTAACTGACAAAAAATGGTTTCTCTAGGAATTTGAAATTGCTTTCCTAAAACATGGATGAATCATTTAATGAGTTTGAATTGAAGAGAAAATGAGGAGATGCTGAACCATCAATGTTGCTGTCAATTTATAAGGAAGTGAATGCTATGTCAAGGGAGTTTGGTAGGATCCTGAAATTGTTTTATAGTGATGCTGTGGGATTTTTATTTACTCTGGAGTTGCTGTAGCATAAATGAGTTTTGTTTTCACTTTGAGCTGCTCTGGTGGACTGAAACTTTCAAGCTTCAGGAGTAGGGGGGAAACTCACTTGTAGGAGAATGGAAGCAAGAGTTGAAAAAGCAGTTAATTCAGCCATCCCAACTTAACTAATCACCAACTGCAGTCAGTCTCCCCAGGTGCACATTTGAGGCTCTAAGAAGCTGCTGTGAGTGTACAGCTGAGAGGTGTGCACCTCTCAGTACAAGGGAGAATAGACTGAACCACTAAATAGCCTGGATCCTCAGCTGGGCTGGCGATGGGAGGTAGGAATGAAGTCAAGTCTCAACCAAGATAAGACTTGGTGTAGTTTTTCAATTGATAAATGTTAATGGAAATTAGTGTTAGCGGAATGTGGGTGACTAATGTTGAGTGAAGCTAGCGAAACAAAAAAGGATTGTTGAAGATTATTATAGTCTTGCCTTTGAAGTTTTTGGTCCTGTATAATGTTTCCCAGGACTCAAACATCAAGGATGTGAACAGCTAAATAAATGAAGGGCAGCTGTGACAAATCAAAGAAAGGAAGTTCAAATAACTCCAAAGCTCCACAACTAAAACATAAAAAAATGAACCAGGAGATAACATAACATGCAACAGTGCACATTAGCACTGTCAGGCTGTGGTAATTAGGAGTGTTAGGAAGATGACTTCCCAGGTGTCATTTCAATTCAAGTGCTTGGGAGCACTACAGTCTCTTCTCGTTGCCATGAAAGAGCAGGACATTTTTTTCAAGAATGTATTAATTACAGTGACATGGTCCCTTTTAGATTTAGAGTATATGTCAGGTGATCATGTTATTTCATGCATGAGTACATCATGAAAATAATTTCCCGGATAGATCTCCAGAGTGCTTCTACCACAACAGAACCTGTGATTCAGACTCAGCTGATTTTGTTAGTTGGCAGAATTAACAGCAATATTTTACTGTGGGCCCTAAACTTTAATCACATAAAACACCTACTGCTAAAATTATTTAAATGAGTGTTAGCATTAATATATAGGAGTTACATGAGATAAATGCAATTAAATGTAGTTTTTAAAATACTGTGTGGAGTGCTTTGTGGCTATTTTCAAGGCTCAGTCTGGACATCGTATTAATAGTGACATCCTAAATATCAGTATGGATCATCTGACAAGTTATCACATCATTTCACTTATTGATTAGCTATTATCTGCACAGTAATAACTTCAGAAACTGGGGTGTTTTTTAGTTAACATATTATTTTTTGAGGCATTGCTAGGAATATGCATTACAAATATATCCCAGCAAACTACATAACTAGACTTTCTGTATGAATCTAAGTAGAAATAAATAGATTAATCAAATTAATATGAAAACCATCACCATATTATGCAAAATATATATATATATATATATATATGAACAAAACAGGAAGATGCATCAAGTATTCTATTTGTGAAGAGAATACAGTGAAGGAGTAGATTGGTGCAGGAAAATAACAGTGAAAAATAGCAGGATGAAAACTTAAATGGGAAGGAGCCAATACAGGAAAAGCTCATGTAACAAAAGGAGCAGAAGTCTTATATAAGGCAAAAATAAAACAACAATGCAAATGAACACATAATAAAAATTCTGTCCAACAAACCTAACGCTGGAATGAACTATAAACTGCAGAATAAATATCTGATTCTGTTAAATTCCAGTTGTTTCTCTTGTTTCTGCTTGTAGGGCCTTCTAGTCTCACTCTCAGTCATGATAAGAATGAGATCTCAGGCTGTAACCATCCAAGGATTTCCTCTTCATCTCGACATTGTCATTCTCAACTTTTCTCCCAGTGCTGAAATGTTAGATGAGCAGGCTATACCCTTCCCATCCTGCTCCCCAATATAACTAGGAGCCCTTCTAGTCTCATGCCCTTGTTAGCCCCAAACCATCAACCTGACATGAAAGTGGAAAAAACTCTGCAGACATCTCTGCAGGAAACATTTTGTTCTACAGATTTCCATCTACCCCCTTCATCGGGTATTACTAGGGCCTATGCCTAAAGCATTAATGATCCCACATCTATTATATCTTTGACATTCTGCTGTGAAGATCCTAACCATCTGTATTTTTTTCTCCTGTTGCTAGAGTTTGTCATGAGGACAAACATTTTTCCATTATAATCACTGTGTCAATGAGTAGCTGGAATTTTTTTCTTACACCTCTGTGAGCAATGAGTAGTAGTGAGTATATCACAAGGGCTACCAATGTCTTGAGGTGCTGAACAATTTGATATCATGTGGTGAGTTATAAATGGGACAACAGAAGTAACTTTCCATTCACTGGATGTTCTGGCCTCTCAGATCTGCAATCACGCTTGACTCAGAAAAATAAATTTGCTGCCTGTACAGTTAGGAGAGATCCTTGTCCTCTCATCTTCTCCCATCTAAGTGTTGGAGATTGGGTCTTCAGTTTTGGAGTATACCTTACCTAACAGAATTGCCTTTCCTTGGGAAATTGTTTGGTAAGTGGGTGATGAGGCTGTTCTCATCATTAACTGCTTCAGAAAAGATGCTGTGTGAGGCATGAGGGGAGATGCTGCCCTTGAGGCCCCTCTTCAGTGAGCTAAATGAGTTTTCCTCTCAGATTTAATAATTTGAATGAGAGAAACATCAAAAGCAATGAAAAAATTTAGAAAGCTTTAATTAAAATTCTAAGCAAGTTCCATTCCTGGAGGAGTGGGTGCTGGGGTCTGCCCAGTTGGGTTATAGAAGAAGCACAAGTGTAGCTGATCCTATTCCACAGTGGGCACATGCAGTAAGTGGGTCTTCTGAGATGCTTCCAGGTGAGTTTTCTTGTATTGATGTCATAGGAGAGCGACAATTTGGAGGGCTCCCCTCCAGAGAGAGGAGTCAGTGCAGAGAGGGAGGGAAGATCTTGTCTCTCTGACAAGACCTTGCTGTGGAGACAGGCAGCATCTCACTATGAAGCCAGTGTAATATAGAGGGGAAAAGCCCGGAGGGACATCACAAGGACAATTTATTCCTTCTGCCTCCTACCTCAGCCTGGCTTTGTTGCTGCTGTTCCAGCTTCTTTCCCTCTGTTTCCTTCAGCTCAAGTCCTACTTACATTCTTAGTGGGATGCTTTTCTCTCCAGTCCTTATCTCTTTGCTGGTCTTTCCTGTACCTTTTTATCCTCATTTCACCCCTCTTCCTTGGGCAAATACACTTTTGTTCCCACTACAGTTCAGCTCTTGGCAATAGTTACCAGGTTCTCTGTTTCAAGAAACCCAAATTTGTTCTTATGAGAAAACCTTGATATGTTTCTGCTTCATCCCAGTTCTGTCTGTTGGTGCCTCCTTCCAACAGTTCCTTCAGCATCCAGTTTCCCTGATGCAGAGCTGCAGCAGAACTCTTTCTCCATGAAGAATTCTGGTTCTCAATAGCACTAAAAGTATCTTCTCTTTGGTTCAATAAATGGACTGGTCATAGCCAATCATTTTGCTATATCTCAGCACAATGCAGATTCTGATTTATGTGTTCTTCTGAATCATGTTCCACTGAGTTTATCTCCTTACTTCAGCACTCTAAGAGATCTAGAAATATTTTGGGAACCCAGGAGGTCCCAGACAAACAGTTAAATGTAGAAGAGAATATTGAATTATCCAGTGTTTTACTGACTTTAAGTTTTCATTTTGCTAGATTGGGTAGTTATTTTTGATGTTCATTGTGGAGGGAAAATAATGATGGAGTCAAGTATGTTTGTGTTTGTAATTGTGTGCACAGATTGTATTGTATAAAGATTATTCCCTTATAAAATTACCATTACCTTAATTTAACAGTCTTTTCTTTCTTGCATCAATTTACAACAATTTTCTAACAGGCATTTTCATACTTAAATTCTTGAAAGGACCACAGGGTGGCAGAGCAATTAAACGCATATCTACTGGGAGCAGTTCTTTATGCAGACATGAGCAGACAAGAGCTGGGCCATCCAGAGTAGCTGCTGGTGGTGATTATCCCAGTGGAGCTGAGTGATGCCATTGGTTTGCAGTGTTTCCAAATGTTTCACAGAAATGGTGGCACAATGGCAATGTGTCCCAGACAGGTCTGTCAGCCAGAGGAGCAGTGGGTGCTTCTCAGCCACGGGATGTCTCTGTGTGCTTCACAGCCTCACCTGATGACAGGATGGGATGTGGTTAAGGAGCAAGACTGAAACCTCTGCTTTGGAGCGTACTGGTTGACAAAGACTATTTTTCTTTTATTAAAAGCCTATTCAGTCTCTGTCAGTACTATGACTCTGTGCCTCATAAAAGCAGCTGTTTGGCATCTGTCAAACTGCGTGTGTTCCTGCCACCAGAACCACACATCGCCAGACTCATGCGCACTGTGTTTTCGCACCCACCACCTACCCCAAACTCTGGCTGTGATGCTCACCCCAGGAAATGGAAGAGCCAGATCACCTAGGGCGGAGTGTGCTCCATCGTGGGCAGTGTGGAAAGAGAATAGCCAACAGAAACTTGGGCTGAGAAGCAGGAATAGATAGCAAAGGACAAGTGAGACAATGAGGTATCTTAGACTGAATCGCAGCTCTTAGATGTTGCCTCCCAAAGGAGAAAAATATCCCAAAGCTAATCAGGGCTGATCACAACTCAGTGTCAAACCGTCAGTTCAAGCCACAGTGGTTTAACCAAACATTTTAGATCTTGCAATCAGACATCAGAGTGCATTAAGACAGGTATGGCTGGGGGACAGCTTAAGAAACTGGCTTTTGCCACAGCTAGAATGTGTTCACACTTGAGAAGGGGTTTAGAAAGCAGTTCCTTTTCAGGTCTTAGTCACACTTCCCAGCTGACTCACAGCTCCCAGTCCATGCATGAACCTGGATACTACACCAGTCTAGGACTACAACCTGGATGAAACATAACGATGTAGACATAACTTTGGCTGAATGAGTTCATAAATGCTATTGGTTGATTGCAGAAAAAAATAAAGAGAAAACAAACAAACAAATAAGAGAACTATTGGAAATACATATAAAATGGTCAAAGATAAATCTGAGGCTTCAGACAGGTTTACAGGTGCTTTTTGACATGTAAATATTTTTCTGATGCTCAAAATTAGAAATTATTGCAAAACAAATAAATATATGAAATAAGAGGAATTAAAAATATTCCAGGTGTAATAAAGTAGGGGGACTTGAGTGGATAGAACAAATGGCATCATGCATTGGGTAGTGCAAGATGCTGGTTTAATAGAGCATAATGTCAACTGGAATTATTTGGCTTACTGATCTGATGTGAATTTCTGATCTTTTATCTTATTGAAGCTGCTTGTTTCTATAAAATATTTATTTGTTCACAGGAGCAAGCACTAAAACATGTACCCATCTCCTAGTTGTGCTTTAGCTGTCAGTCTACATAGGAATCTTGCTATCTCTGTCTGTCTTAGTGAGTGTCTGAACATTTAATGCAAAATGGGAAAGCTGCATAAGGACAGGCTTAGAAAGCCCCTTTCAGATTGTCTCTGCATATCTCAGGATAAAAATGCCTTTTTCTCTGCACTTCAGCTCACTATTATAACAACTACCAGATCAGTGACACATGAAATGTAAGAATCTAAACAGATATGAGTCTGCTGAAAAGTTGGACAGACTGTGAAAAATTCCTCCTGTTATCTCACCGTGGTGGCTTTTGCAGGAACTTGGATGCTATAATAGAAAAAGAGAAGTTTAAAACATACCATTTTTTTTGAAAACTTAGTATCTTTTCCTGTGGTTTATCACAAGACTAAAATTAGCTTGGCCAGATGCATTCAGTCCTTTGAATCACATAAAGCACTGATTCTTCTGACCAGTTCCTAGCAGACAACTTAAATTGTTCAAACTTAGAGCAGAAATGAGTGTAATCTGTGCATTGCCATGAATGGGAAACAATTTGCCCATAGCCTGAAAAGAGGAGGGGAGATTGGACAATACGTGGTAGTTCCTATGGTTCCCCTTGCCAGACCTCTGGTGCTAAGGAAGTCATCCAATTGAAACACAAAGACAAGTGAGTTCTCTTTGCAAATAAGCATGGGAATATAGAAAAAAATCCTCCACTCTAATTTTCCATGAGTGTTGCAAGAGCTGCTTAAATGAAAGGTATTTTAAAGTTTGATGTTTACATAATGCTGTCTCTTATACAAAAGACGTTAGGGAAAACAAAGCTGTTAACCCATCGAACAGCTCACCTGCTAGTGCCCTTTGTCCCTGAAGTGCTTCACCATCTTTTGCATCTGTGTCCTTTTCCTATGTAAAAAGTCCTAGTCATCCCAGCAAGGGAAAGACAAACCACCTTATATGGGAGCCAGGAACAAGACTGTAGGAGAAATGAGAAGTATACACATGAATATTGGTAATTCTTTTGTGTGAATGTCTCGTGTTAAAATAAGCTCACAGAAAATTTATTAGTCAGAGTAGAGAATTGTTTTAGCAAATCTCTGGTTAATTTATCAAGTCAAAATGTAGGCCACAGATGCAACAGTCTTTAAAGCAGTGAAAGCAATATTCTTATTTCACAATGTAAACATCTAGTGTTTCACCACTTGGGCATTTACTAAATGAGATAAGAACGTTTATACAATTTGCTAAAATGTTTTCTAAACCTCTGGCACAATGTGCCTATTCATGCATGATGTTCCACAGGGCATTTTGTCCTTGGTGGTTGGAGTGTTCTTTCTATCTTACTGCATGCCAGAGAGCCTCTAGCATAGTCAAAAGTCATTGGAAGACACTTGAGCTTCCCCTCATCCCTGTGGTACCAACTCTCCAGATCTATGTAGCTTTTGTTACTCTCTTGAAGTTCCAGAGGATGAGTTTTGAAGTGTCCCAGGACTCCAGCTCAAAGATCTGTCAAGTTTTTGGATGAGGAATGCCAACTGTTGGCAGGCTACCTTCATCTCACTTAACTTCAGCCACGCTAAGGTAAAAACAAGATACAAACATTCTACCAGGTTATTTTGTGTAGCTTTTTATTGGCTCTTGACTGAAACGTGATCCTTCAAGGTTATGTTAATTAACCATTTTTTTGGGTGACACCAGGCTTGGAATGACTGATACCCAATTCCCTCCTCTCAGGATAACTGTAAAAAAATTCAGTGGGAATATATGGAACAAATTAAAAATGGGATATCAGCATGCAAAGGTCAACATGGTTGTCTATAATCATTAAATAACTTCAGTACATGAAGTTATGTAGCACATGAAGTACATGAAGTACATGTAGGCTCTGGCCTACATTTTCCAGGTTGCAAGACTGCAAGGAAAGGTACAGATTTCAGGCTGAGTTCCACAAACACCCTGTCATGATACCTTGTCACCTCACAAAGACAGCTTCTTCTCTCTCTTCCACCTCTTTTATTCCTGTTTCAAGCTGCCAAGGTCCACTTCACCGTGGTGTCAGCTTTGGCACTTGTTGCACCCTATGGCCATCTGCACAGCTCTGCTTACTGGCTCAGAAGAAATTCTCCACTTTCTGGTATGCTTCTGACTATTTAGTGAATTGAATTGCAGCAAGCAGAAGTCCTAAAAGAGGGAAAACTAGCATAAGACACACTGCAGATTGTGCTGCCAGAGCCTGGAAGAACAGTGTATCTCCTTTTAGTGGCAGTGAGTGGCTGAAATTAGCCAAACCCAGGAGACAGAGCCAAGGACTTACCCAGAAATGGTTTGCAATTTTACATTCACAAGAAATTGTCTTTCCTTCAGTCATGTGATAAAGTGCTTGATAAAAATTACCGTGTGCATTCTTTGTGCTAAAGATAAGATCAGATGAGATGGTTGTTTCAATTCCCTTTTTGCTTCTAGCTCTGTGAATCTGAATCTGTACACTATATATTTGTAGTATGAGTGGAATTAGAGCATGTTTGCAAGTATTCAGATTAAATGCATGTCTTCCAAATTCACAGAAAGTAATCTCAAGGTATAGTCCTAAGGTGTCCTCTCTCCCTGGCCCATTCCACAAATGAAACAAAGGCAGATTGTGTTTTTCTCCCTTTGCCATCCATGGATCTCGAGTGCTCTTTGAGACCCACGAAGGTGCTCATTAAAGGGACTCCACTGGATTAAACCAAAGGTCCATCTAGTTCTGAATTGGTCTCAGTGTCTATAAACAGATGCTTAGGGAACAGCAGGGAAAGCATATATGAAATGTCACACAGGTGCTTGCCTTGTGAGGCAAATATTTTCAGAACAGAGAATTTCCTGAGGTGGATGTGGCTGCTGTCTGCTTAGTAATCCTCTGTAGATTTGCTTTCCAAGTATTTTTTTCCTTAAGTCCACTCTTTTACATCCAGAGCCCCCTTTGGTAATAAATACCACAAGTCTACTATGGGTCGTGCAGAGAATCACCTTCTCATTGTCTGTAGCCTGGTTACTACCAAGTTCACCTGATTTGCTCTTAGTTCCTCTTGTGGTTGCGAAATTATCGTTTTGGTCCTGAATTTATGACAGTATTGCAAATACTGTAGCAGATGCAATTTCCATGCACACAGAGTATGTGGAGGCAGAAATAAAAGCAATGAGTAGACAATCAAGGTATTGCATGTGTTTGTAAATGAAAACCATGGTTGGACCACTGCACAAGATGGTTCCTCTTGATTTTCTTTTTAAAAAAGACTGGGGTTTTTTTACCCCATCCAAAATGTTGACAAACAGTGTTCATGACCTTGCCATTTACTTCCCATTGCCAAGACTAAATGTTCCTCTACCCTCAAGAATTCTGCATCCTCTGTCACCTGGAGACAAAGAGCCGAGGTGGGCAGGGGACCAGAGTCTGAAAATAACCCCTGGGTAGCAGATAAGCAGAAATGCAGACAGGAGGAGGGCAGTAGCAGTTTTTGAGGGTGAAACCCCAGACTACGAGCTCCTTTTCTGCGATCCGCCCCGTGCTGCATCTCTAAGGGTCATTGCCAAGGCGCACCCGCAGTACCTGGGCGGGCAGCAGCAGCCTCCCCGCCCGCGTAGCCGGCTCGGCTTCTCCCGAGCGCTGTCCCTCCGTGCAGCCCGTGCTCCCGGCAGCCCCGTGCCAGAGGGAGGCCCGGGGACTTTGCACCCGCGGGAAGGGAACCACGGGCGGGAGTGCTGTGCCTCCAGCCGCCTCCGGCCGGGCTGGAGAGGAGGGAGCGGCGCGGCAGCAGCCGCCTGTCTCGCAGCTCCCGGCGGGGATCCGGCCCCTTCCCGCGGGGGCAGCGCCGACCCTGCCGTGTGACAGCCGGGGGGGGACGCTGCTGCCTCGGCGAGCCCGGCTGCGGCGCCGGCGGCTGCAGCCATGTGTTTCTCCGCCTGCCAGTGACACAATAACACGGGAAGCGGCGGGAGGGATCCGAGCCTGCCGAGGGGAAAAGTGACCTGACCCGCTCAGGTGAGCAGAAGTGGCGGGGGGTGGCAGTCGCTGCCTCCCAGCCCCGGACGAGCTCTGGGGCCGCCGGGGCCGGCCGGGAGGAGCCCCGGAGCTGCCGACGGGGGCGGCGCGGCCGGGGGGCGGCGGGTCCCCGGTCCCCCCTCACCCGGCGGTGCTGTGCCCGCAGGCCGGCGGCGATGGAGGAGGGCATGAGCAGCATGCAGCAGAAAGCAGCGGAGCTGGAGCACATGGCCGAGGTCCTGCTCACCGGCGAGCAGCTCCGGTAAGGTGCCTTCCTCCCGCTTTGCCGGGTACGCGTACCCGGGGTCAGCAGCAGCCCCGCTGACGGCGAGGCTGGGGAGGGGGGATTGCGGGTCGGAGGTCGAGAGTCTGTGCCCGCGGGCTTTCCTTGCACCGGAGCACCTGCCCTGCTTCCATCGCGTCCCCGGGCTCCGGCCCCGCTTCCAGCAACGAGGAGGACGAGGGGGCCGCAGCCAATGCTGTGAGCCCAGGGAGGTAAAGCAGCGCCCGGGGGCTTCTGCCGCGGGCACCTTTGCTCCCCTGCGTGGAGCGGGAGGCGGCTGGGGAGAGGCTGCTGCGTCACTAAAGGCATCAAGCGATGCAGAAGGAGTGTGGCGTCTTTAAAGATTAAAACCCCCGAAGAAACGATAAGCGATGAAGTGTCTGAGCACCCCACGGGCAGCCCAGCCGAGCGTAAGGCACCGCTCCGGCACAGCCCCGGTGCGGACCGGCGCTGGCAGCGGCGCCGGCGCTGACCCCGCAGCGCTGCGCCTTACTCTGAGGGCTTGTTTTTATTTCGGATCAGCTGGTCCCAGCAGATGGAAGGGGATCCCTACTGTCAGTGCCAGCAGTAATTAACAGTGCTTTGTGACTGGAGTTGTGTGCTGCACAGGAGCCTTCAACAAAAATGCTTGACTCAGTTAATTTTTAACTTGTGTGATGTATTTAGTGTGCCGGCTGTACCCATACACTAGAGAGGAGAAAAATAAATTTTAATGCTTTCATTTTGGCGATGAAACATCTTGTGATTGAGGAAGAAAATTCCCATTATAATATGTTGTATGATTAACTAGAAGGAGATTGTAAAAATATTTTCCCAGTAGTTTTTGCTTGAATATTTTTTACCTTTTTGCTCTATTTTTTAGATCTTTTTGCTCAAATGCCTGACAAACACTGCAAAGTGATAGAAATGTTACTTGATTTGGGAGGTGCCATCATTGCTGCTAGTACAGACACTGTTACTATTGCAGTCAGTGAGGTGAGGAGCATTGACAGCTTGTGATGCCCATGGTTGGGAAGTAAATGTTGTTTTGGTGCTCTGGCTCCTGTACACACCAGTGTCTGCTCCAGACTCGAAATTTGGTTTCAAAGTAGTCTGAAGTGAAACCTAGGGTGACAGAGTGCACTGGCACAGGCTCTGCATGGTGAACTTGGTGCAAGTCCCAGTGCCAAATAAGAATCCTGCTGTTCCTACAAGTTGAAGATTTAAGGCTAATACAAAATTTTTATTAAGATCATATTAATCTTTCTGTGTACCTCATAGTTAAACGTAAGAGCCAAAGCTTTGCAATCTTTCCCTGAGGAGAAGACTGAGGAAACATCAATCAATCTGGGTCCTAGAATCAGTTCATTAGTATCTCAGTCAAGGATGGTATTTGTCATTTAATTTATTAAGGTCATGAAACGTGGTGCTCTTTTTGGGCAGGGTGATCTGCAGATACAAAACAATTATTCCCCATCCTGTGAGGTTACCTGTGGACATTCCTTTGCGAATCTGTAAGACATGGCCTAAATATGCTGGGACTGTGGGTACATGATCAAGTCAGTGTGCATAATGTCTGGGTACTGCTGAATGGGAGGACCCACTCCTCTTCCTACTCCCTATCAGTGTAACCCCATCTCTTCCCTCGTGCCTGCTCATGTATTTCTTGCACTTCTTGGAAGCAGATCCAATGTGGTAATCAGGTGGGTAGGTTAGTTTTCTGATCTGCTGACTTCCAGAACCCCCAGAAGATAGGTGATGGCAATGTGGAGCCAGGAACAAGAGCAGGAGGTGGCAGAGAAGAGGTAAAATCTCCCATTTGCATATCAGTGAGCTGTTGGGTGAGGTGGAACTGTATTGTAAAAATTGTCTTATCTTCCCCCAGTTTTTTATTAACTTTGTTCTGTTTCTCTGTTGGGACGATCTATGCAAAGAGTTAGTTTTCTTCAGTTCTCAGACAAAAAAAGCCACAAAGTAAGTGATAGAAAACTGGCCAGTAGACAAGTTTTAGCCAGGCCCACTAAGAAGCTGTCCTTTTACTGTCCAAGATAAGTGCATAAGGAAAATGTGGCAGGTTTTCAGGATCAAAGACAGGCTATATCAGCAGCCTTTGGGGCAGGTAAACAGATGATAGAAAGCCAGCACACATATGCACTCAAGGAAGCATACTGTACTCTATTCTTAGTGATGCTTACAACTGCAAGATTAGCCCCCAGCGGGAGTGATGCAGACAGACAGGTGATTATTTGTGTATTTGGGTGAAAGTGCATGTGAGCAAGTGTTGCATTACTGCAGGATGAACACATAACTTCGGAGTAAAAGTGTAAAACGAAACTGTGAGCATGGTGTTACACAAACCCAACCAAATGTAGGTATTTAAAGCACTCTTGTGCTAGACCAAACAGCATGTGTGTCTAAATACTTATCAGAGCTGCTTAATTTAAATTCCTTACAAAGTTCCTACTGCCTGTCTCGCCCCAGCCTCATGTGTTGCCTCATAGCTCTCGTTCCTGTGGCCTGTTGCACATCTGTCCCTCTCTGGCAGGGACTTGAGGCAGTGAGGGCTAAAGCTGTTTTAGTCGCCCCTTGGCAAGCCTGGCTTTGCACTGGCAATGCTGGTGGTGGGGATGGAAACCCTGTGTCCACTTCCCGTCCCCAGGCAAGTGCACACTAGTTAGGGAAGGGAGAGGAAGAGGCCAAAGAGTTTTTTTCCTTCTCCTTGTTCCTGTCCCTCGTTTTTTTGTGACGTGTGTTTCGCCTTTGCGAGGTCAGGAGCTCTGCCCAGATGTGTGCTGTGTCAGCTGGCACCCAAGAAGCTGGCTGCTGCATAGGCTATGATGTAAATACTGGTGCACGGGTGGCATGATTTATGGAAAAAGAAACAGGATCTTGAGGTATATTTTAGCTAACATGGTAAATTTTTACATCCAATAGTGTCCTTTGCCTCTATACCCGGCAGCTGTCTGAGCAAATGTCTAACTTTACCTTTGGTTAATAGAAACATATTTTTTAAAGTGAGGACATCTGCAGTTTGGGTCTCAGCAAGCCTTTAAATTATCAGTGTGACATATCAGAACAGATCCTTTGGCAGTTTCTGCTGCCATGCAGAAAGTAGGAAGAGCAAGGCGAGAGCTGGGGTGGGCATGATGAGGCCGTGGGCTTTGCAGGCACTGATGGCCCTGCAAGGACAAACTGTGGGGGCTCTGGCTGCCTAACAGCTCCAACCACCCAAAACCCCAGCTCTTCCCCTGTTCTGCTGCAGATTCAGAGACCCTGTAGTTGCTCAGTGGTGCACTCTCTTTTGAGGAGGCTGAAGTAATGAGTATGGAACTGTCTCCTGGAGAAACTGTCAGCTGTGCTTGAGAGGATCATGGGGCTTTCAACTTCCTTGAAACCGGGAGAGCCCTTTGAAGCCTCCATCCTGCTACATCCCTGACTGCAAATCCCTGTCTGGTACAACCCTGGGAGATGAATGTCCCTGGGTTTCCTTGGCCTTGCTTGGAGTGCCTGAAGAAAGGTGTCACATCCTTAGTGCTTTGGATAGTTATTGTTGGGAGCTTAATAACGAGAACATAAAACGGCACTACTGAAGTTGATAAGAATTTTATAGGAAGCGGAGCAATTCCAAGTTCATTTCCCTCCTGGTTGAAGGCAACAGGTTGTGGCCGTTTCAGCACTGTTTGGCAGAAGGATTAAAGTATTATCTCTCGCTGGGTTTGAGTATTAACTTGATTAGAGCTGATCTTGCCCTCTGGCAACCAAAAGCAGTTTCAGTGGGCATGTTTTGATATACATGCTGGCTGCCTGTTTTACAAGTTAGGAGTGTCTGAAATCTTCCTTGTCTGCTAATTGTTTCTTGATGCCAGCTTGTCACCAAAATCTCCCAAGAGATATATTTCTTGCAGAAAATGTGCCTAGTAATTCAGGGGTCTTCAGCTTTCAGTTGACCAAACAGCAATATTGAAAGAATGCCTATTTTTTTTAGTTTTCTTTTTTTTTTTTTTTGTAAATCAGAAATTGCCATTGTATATATAGTGCAGTTCTCTGTAGTATGTGTAACTTTTATGACACTTACTGTCTCTGCAGACTCTTTATCACCAGCTTTCACAAAAAGCAACACCTTTCCCAATTCACATGTCTGTTAAATAGTTGAGTAAATAATGATGAGACTTGATAGGTGAGCCAGTGATTTTGATGGAATAGTTCTAATTCAGCATGGTCTGTCTTTCTGCTTGAGGAAGTATGAAGCATGTTTCTTAGAGATTTTTCTTTCTTTCAAAAGAGAGAAAAGGCAAGATACGATTCAACAAAAATTTGTTTCCCTTTTTATCAGGGTTTCATAAGTTTTGTCTTACAAAAGAGGTTTTACGTGGTAAACAGCTACAAATTTTGAAGCTGTAAGACAAAACCAGTTTTCACTGGAACATTATCACTTTAAGAAGACAAAATGGAGTGCATAACTTTCAGAGTCATGGACCTACAGGAACATAACTTTTTTCTTACTCTGAGCAATAAATAGTCAACTTATTTTCATGGTGGTAGGATTGAAAGTTCATTGGCACTCTAAAGTTCAAAGAGCCCAGGGCACATAATAGTAACAGTTTCTAGAGCAACGATGTCAAAAGGCCCTTAGTGTTAATGTATTGCTATGATATAGAATTATATAAACTGTATAGTTACATAATTTATTAAATGTTATCACTGTGCTTGAAAGTGTGTTAACACTCTAGTGTAAGCTTAGACTCTAAAAGGAACATAAGGATTTGAGATATACAGTTGTCTAGAGGTCACTTCTTCTCGTCAGCTCCTGACGGATCTTCAAATATTAAACAGATGTTTATGACATTTGAAGAGACAGAATTCATTAGGCTGAGATTTTGTAATCTGCCTGAGCCAACCCAATAGTGTACTTCCACCAGGGGAGTGATGCGTTTTTCTACCCCATGCATCTTTTTCTTGCTACCTCCTTAGTTCTTCACCTGTGATTGCATCTCCCTTAGCCAAGAGATACTGATTGGGTTCAAAACTAGCCCTGAAAAAAGTAGTTTTCAGTTGTCTCACTTGAGAAAGCCCTTGTCTGCTGGCTTCTTCAGGGTGGATAGAACACAGGAGACTATATAAATTATTATAATTTTATAAAAAGCATGTGTTTCTGAATTTTTTTTTTTAATCTTTGATACTTGATGCGCCCTTTCATGTTTCAATCTTGCCTATTTGTACTAATTCTAATGACAAGTCCCATGTATATATATGATTCCTGGAATAGGAATCTCAATTTCTCATATTCTTCAGTAAAATTATGCCTATTCAACATTTCTAGAAATGAAGATGCAATGCAAAGCAAGCTGATGTGTGTAGCACATGCAAGAATGTTTTTTACTTATTTTATGTTAGAGTAGCCGCCTATGAAGAAGTGAAGGAAACTTGTTTCCGCGTTGACGGTTATGCAGGGAAGGCAGAATGAATGTGCCAGGATCAGTCTAGGTTTGCATTTACTTCATGATCCCTGCTTCTGTGGGAGCAGTGGCCTTAGGCTGGCACCATGACAGAGAAGTCCTCCTATCACTTGCCATTATTATTTAGTATTTGTGTAGCAATAGCGCCTTGGAATCTGAGCTGTTTATCAGGTTCCAACAGGGGTAGCCACTGTATGCTCCGAAGAAGAATGAAGCCCTTGCAACACAAATCTTGGCCGAAGTTGGTAGTGGTTTCTTGCAGCAGTGGTGGGTTGTGGACGGTGAGGGGTGATCTGTGTGAAGCCACCAAAGTGGAACTGTCAGGATTGGGATTTCTGGTCTGGGAGCTGAGACACTGAGCCCAAGAGTGGCATCTGGAAAGCACGGAGAAAAATAACTCCCAAGTGTGGAGATGCAGAAAGGGTACTGTGTGTACAGGGATGGGTGGGACGCTCTGGATAGTGTGTTCAGGAAAGGATCTGCACTTTTCTCCCTCCAAAGTCACATCGGTAAAGTGAGAGACCAGACTGAAGCCAGGAGGAAGGTCAACCAGCTTTCACTATTGGATAGATGGACAGGGATTAGGGAGGAATCAGTACATCGTATCTTAGTTGAGGTATTACATCTATAGACTCCAGTACTTTCTGAATTATAAAGGTCACAGAATTTCAGTGCTTTCTGTGATGTAGAACTTAAGAAAGTGAAAGATGATGTCACAGCAGCAATTAGCCTATCTGCAGTCCATCTGAGTTCCTGATAGAAGCTCCTTCATCCCATCACTACGTGTCCAGGCACTGAGTGCAGGCTTGGTGGTAGCTCTGGGCGGGTCTGCTCTCAGAAAGACATTCCCTCCTGAGGCTTCAGGCCCTCCTGACTTTCTGCTTTTTATTTTCATAACCCTTATATTGTGGTTCTGTTAACTCTCTTGCCTCTGTCATCCTGGCAGAGCAGACCTGTGTGAGTCCTTTTGCTGACTCGAAGATACTTTTTTTCTATGTTCAAGGCCAGTCACCTCCTCAAAATATACTTCTTTGAGAAGAGGGTAAACTGATGAAGAACTGGCAAAGGGGATGAAAGGTTGGGAAAGAAGTAAGAGCTAATTGGGTTTGGTTCATGTAGCTGGTCGTTGAAGAACTGTGTTGAGGCTCTAAATGTTAATAAAGATAGAAACTACAAAGCTTCAGGCCTCAGAAGAACCACTGGCATTTGTTGAGGGAAGGATGCACTTCATGTGTTAATCATGGGTTGATTTTTTTCTTAAGCAAGATCAGGACATTTAAACCATATATTTAAAATAATTTTAATATAAACCACTGTAATTAAATACATGTTTTTGCCTCCTGATTCCCACCTCTGTCCTTCCCTGGATTGGACTGTCTTAAGCACCTCTGGACCCGTTATTGTGTGGTGACCTGCACTGGGGGAGTGATCAGCAGGGCTTTTGGAAGGCTGGTATTTCAGTTGGGTCAGTTTTACAAACCAGTTTACCACATGACCGCATAAAAGCTTTTTCTGAAGAAGTACAGGGGGAGAAGTGGGCACTGGCTTCCCCCATGTCACTGAAACACGTAGGGTTTAAGGCTGTGGTTTACTGATACAGCAGATCTAACTGCAGGCTGCCTCTGCCCTGCTCTTATCTCTTCCCTTGCACTTTGCACTGCTGTTCGTCTGGGATCACAGGTTCAGGGAACTGAAGCAGCTGAAGCCAAATAAGAAAAATTTAACTTTCTAAGTGGGTTCAGCATGAAGTCAGACCAGTGCCAGCACTGGGGTGAAGAAGCCAGCAGAAGCACATGTCAAGGACAGGGAGAGGGGAACAGTGGCAGCAAACCCACTGCTGGGTTTGCTTGACCATCCCTCCAGGGCTTAATTTGCTGGATTCCCATTTAAAAATTTCAGACTCCGGTAGAAGGCAGACTCTAAAAATCATGTTGAGTTTAGTTGCCCAATGCGCATGTTGTTACCTGACAGGAACAGAAAATAAGTTTGCAATTTGCCAAGGCTTTTTCTTTTTCAAGGTTTTTACCTTTACTTCTGCACTCTTATCATAGTATTGTGCATGAATGGAGGTACAAACACTGACATTTCATATGTTTTGAAATTTTTACTATGTTATTCATATGACCAGCATATCCCAGTGCTACCAGTATGACAGCACTACTTCAGAATTCAACCTCAACCTAATTATCAGTCCTTTACAGTCTTCATAGTTTGTGTCTTAGCAGTGCCTCAATCCAGTAAATGCATTCAGATCTCAAAAGTGAACTTCAGGATAATTATAAAGTGTTCCTAGTTGGGCTTGCTAATTCAGAGCAAATATAGAAGTGGGTTTTCACATAGCGAGGCTGTAATTCCCCATTTTCTTGCAATTGTGTAGGTGAGTACCTGAGCTACCACAGCTGTGTCACAGGAGTCTGCAGGGAGATGAGAGTTTTTGACCTACCTCAGGGGTAGGTCATGCTGTGGGTTTTACAGTGGTGTTGAACTGATGTGTCTGGCTGCTGCTGCAGGAAAGAGCAGCCCAATTCCTTTGCACTGGGGATCGTGCTGCTTGGCTGGTGAGTGTCTGAGCTCACGGTGAATGGTCTGGGGAGCTCAGACAGGTTATCGTCATGTCAAACCAGCACCAATGGCAATGTAAGGGGTAAGGTCAGCTGGCCTGGGGTCAGGGGATGAGAAGCTCCACAGACCTCACCTTTTACTGGGGTACCCCACAGTGAGATTGGCTTCTCAGGGAATCAGTTTCTGATACTGAAGTACAGCCAGTCCAGGAGCCCCTTCTCACCCCTTTCATCCATTCTTCCCCTGCCAGACCCTTGTTTACATGTCAGACATTTGGTAGAGATCATATCAGTGCTGGGAGGGATTTGGGTGACTCAATCCAGACAGTCCTGTGGCTGTTTCTTGAGGGTGCCTCCTGTATTAAGGCAGCAAGCACAGAGGTGCTCACTTGAAGATAAAAAAATCAAATTACAAAATTGTAACTAAATGGCTGGTCAGAGCAAATGCCAACATACCTAAGAGATGGTGATAGCAAAGATGGGAGCTTAAAAGTGAAGTACAGTAATACTGCATTTGATGTGACAGAAGAGGAAGAGGCAGTAGAAGGAATCAGGGAGATGAAGACTGTTATTCTTATCAAGAGCTGTGGCAACTATTTCTCCAAGATGATGTTTGTCAAGGACAGTGCACAGAAAAAGCCCTGAGGCAGAAAATAATAGGGAAGGAGAGTGTGGAACAGAACTTGTTCTGGGGGAGAGGTATAGCTGTCCTGGAAGGGGCATTGTGTGAGGAATCTGTGGAGACCAAAGTTGTTCTGCTGATAAACAGCACCATCATGTTTATCCTTTACAAGCCTGATATACTGTACCTGGTTTCAGAAGATTGTCCCACTCCCGGTAACACAGAGGCCATTTAGCGCAGTAGGCTTTGACTTGGCGTTGTGGAGGTTTGTGTGGGTTTGTTCCCTTGCTTCTCACACTAAGTGCTGTTGCCAAAATGGGTGTTTTCTGTAGTGTTTCCATTGGCGTTCAGCTGAGCTGTTGTACAACCCACTGGCTCTGTGTCTGCACCACTTTCCTGCATATCAGACCAAATGAGTTTATTGGCAGTTGAAAAGAAGTTTTTGTGTGTCATATCCGTTGCTCTTCACATTGTGGCTCATGTCTTCAAAGTACTGGGGCTTCTTAAAGCAAGCCTTTGTTTTCCTTTGTGTTTTCACAAGTTAGTCTCAGCTCTGATTCAAGAGGCAAACCAAATGCAAGGCATGATTACAATATGGTTAGTAAAAACAATGATTTTAAATTTAATTCCGGTGAGTATTACTAAATATTCACAGGAACCTAAATTTGTGAGTGCTTATCTGAGGAATCAGAGTCCAACATTTATTTACGCTCGTCCTCTTTGGAAGGAGAATCTGACAACACACAGCCAACACATCATTCAGAGTTAGGATTGCAAATAACAAAAATGAATTCTGAAAAGATATTAGCTAAGCATTATTTATAGTGGTAATAAAAGTCAGTGGTAGAAAAATTTCCTTTCTTTTTTTTCAGAAAAGATCCTTGTCTTGATAATCATACATCCTTTTCTGCAGTAGCATTTAATTGTTTGTATAGCTTAGAAATCAGGATGATATAATAGAAAGCTGTTAATTGTTTCCTGATGCTCAGGATGTAATTAACTTATACTTTCCTCTAGCTGAAATTAATTTATTTTTACTAAGATGTAGAAAGAGTAACTCCTAGCTTAAACTGCTAAATTGCTGCTTGGTCAGTGCAGACAGAGGGAGACTGTGATGGGAAGAAACTCAAAGTAGCATTATCGTGTACAAATCCCAAAAGAGATTGTACAAATACCATTTTGAGAGTGATTTGGATCTAGAAGCCTAAAGACTTGTCTTGGACAATTAAAGTGTTTTCAAAACTTATAGCATTTGGACAAACTCAAACCATTCAGGTCCTTTGGGAAATGGCAGAAATAGATGAGGTTAAATGAGGTTAATAAGTACATCTCTGTGATGAGAAGAATAGGAGCCACTGGTATCATACTATGCATGTCTAGTTATATGAGGCAATGAAAGGCTGTTCTCAAAAGCCCACCAAACAGAATAAATAAAACAAAGTTTATTAGTTGCTTATTTTAATAAGATTTATTTATTTATCTTTAATTTATGCAAAATAATGCAACTCTAAAATAGACAGGAAAAAGGTGTCTTCAAACAAGAAGCAAGACCCAAGGAAGGCTGGCTTTCAGGGTAAGGTTGGGCTGGAGCAAGTGATGTACAAGGAAACTCTGAGGGCTGGGTCTGCTCAGCCTAGAGAAGAAAAGGCTTGGGGGGATCTTACTGCTGGTTGCAACTACTAAAATGAGAAGGTGTAAGGAAAAGGGGAGAGAGTCTTTTCCAAGGTGCACAGGAATGGTACAAGAGGCAATAGTCAAAATTTGCAAGGGACTTTCTAATTAGATATTTGGAACGAATTATTCATCATAAGGATAAATAAAAATTGGAATAGGGGCCCAGAGAAGCTCTAAAATATCAAAATCTTGCCTGGACATGACCCTGAGCAACTTGTACTAACTGGATATGCCTTCAGTATAGGTTGGACCAGGTGACCTCTAGAGATCCCTTCCAACCGAGTATTTCATGAAGGCAGAGTGTGATGTCTTCTTTAAGATACGGTGGCTGATATTATCAGCTTTTTGTTACTGGCTGATAACCAGGTATTATTATCTAGTCAGTGGAACTGGTGGCAGGGCTCCTAAGAATGCTTCTTAACTACTTCAGTGCAAAATCAGCTAAGTTAGTTTGTACCACTGCTCGCTCTTACATTGTCCAGCTTTTCAAGCAAATTTAAGGATGAGAAATGTATCCATTTCCAAATGAACGCCTAAGAACTTTTGAAATCTCTCTATTTCAGCTGAGATTTTTAGGAAGATTTGAAGGTGACAACCTGACTCCCTTGGCCTCACTGTCTTAAGTTAGGCCAGCATTTTACCCCAAATCTTGTGCAAATCATGAGATGCCAACATCACAACTCTTCCAACCACCAAGATTGCTTTTCAAGGTGTCTGTGAGGTTATCAGTAGGTTCATTTCTTAAGAACTTGGGGGACAGAAACCAAAGTACAAATGGTTAGGACATGGTAGGTCCTCTGAACGATGAGAATAGAGAAAAGATTGGAGACATTATCCACAGTAATACGTGCTGGAAGGCCAGTAGGTCACAGTGCCAGAAATCCTGCTGGCTGTGTAGTGTTGGCATTACACAGGGAACACTAATCTCAGGGCCAGCCACCTGCTCCTCTGTTCTCACTGCCTGCACAGTGTTGCTACAGATGGATCGAGCCCTCTCAGATCCTCTCACACTGTGCACAAAGGGACCACTTTTGGAGTTCATTTGTGTGCACAGGTTCCTGTGCGTGGTCCTGCAGCTCCAACTTTGCTTGTGGAAAGAGGACTTTCAGTTGCGTGTTGAGGGGGAAGAAAGTGTTTGAACTGTTAACACTTTCCTCCCTTGGAGTGTCATGTCTCATCCTGTAATCCATTTGGAATGTAATGAGATATATTCCCTTGCTGTTACAGATGCGGTCAAAGACATGACTAAATCAAGCATGTACCCAACCATTATCCCACCTTGTTAAAAATAATAGTATTTCTTTCAACATGCACAAAAGAATGGGATTTTTGCTTTCTCTGTATGCTGTTGTGCTTTATCGCAATGTTGCAAGGCCTAGGTCCTTTAAAAATATTTCATAATGGGGAAAATCCAGTCATATAAGTTTTTCTATAAAGTGGTGGTTTTTCCAAGTGCTGTACTTTGGTCCTACTGTAAGGAATCAAACATGGATGGTTGGAAGATAATTGCTTGCATTCACTTTGTTGGGTTACAGAGGGGCTAGAGCTGCTCTAATCTAATCTATTAAGAACTTCATATGACTTTTTTTGGGGTTTAATCTGTAAATCAACACCAGCTGAAACAGCATATCATACATAATTTCACATGAAATATGTTTGTTGCTTCCTTTACTGATGAATATGGAACATCTGAGTCTACATGAGGCCAGTAACAATAGTACTCTTGGGAAACCCATTATTGGGCCAAAGGAGGAAGAAAAAAGGGTTGCATAAACTGTTCAGGAGAAGCATAATAAACGTGGAATTAAAACTTTATTTTAACATATAGTCACTAAGGAAAAGTTCCAGTGGACTGGAAATTGTGAAATTTTGCTTGCAGGCTAAAAACTGTACACAGCACATCTCTTTATGTAAAATATCAGTATTTCACCTCAGAGAGTGACAAACTTGTAGGAAAAGGCACAGAAAGGTGTTGGCTACTTGATCAATGGTTTCATGTCTTCAGTGGCCACAAACCTTTTGCACTTTCAGCAGTTCATATATGCACAGCTTCCTTACATGGACTGAAATCTTGTAAATCTCTATTGACAATCTGGACAAGGGGATAGAGGGCACCCGTAGTCAGTTTGCAGATGATTCCAAGTTGGGCAGGAGTGTTGATCTGCCAGAGAGTAGGAGGGCTGTATGGAGGGATTTGATAGGGCTGGATCAATGGGCCGAGGCCAATTTTAGAAGGTACAACAAGGCCCAAGTGCCAGGTCCTGCATTCTGGTCTCAACAACCCCATGCAGTGCTACAGGCTTGGAAATGAGTGGCTGGAAAACTGCCTGTTGGAGAAGGACTTGGGGGTGCTGGTCGACAGCCAGCTGAACATGAGCCAGCAGTGTGCCAAGAAGGCCAAGGGCATCCTGGCTTGTGTCAGAAACAGCAGGAGTAGGGAAGTGGTTGTCCTTCTGTACTCAGCACTGGTGAGGCCACACCCCAAATTCTGCATCGAGCTTTGGGCCCCTCTCTACGAGAAGCACATTGAGGTGCTGGAGCATATCCAGAGAAGGGCAATGAAGCTGGTAAAGTCCTGTGAGGAGAGGCTGAGAGAGCTGGAGTTGTTTATCCTGGAGAAGGGGAGGATCAGGGCAGAACTTATCAGTGTCTACAACTACCTGAAAGGAGGTTGTAGCCAGGTGAATGTCAGTCTTTTCTCCCAAGTAACAAGTGACAGGTCAAGAGGAAATGGCCTCAAGTTGCACCAGAGGAGGTCTAGATTGTATATTAGGAAAAATTTCTTCAAGGAAACTGTTGTTAAGCATTGGAATGGGCTATCCAAGGAAGTGGTGAAGTCACCACTGCTGGAGGTATTTAAAAGACGTGTAGATGTGGCACTTGGGGACATGGTTTAATAATGGACTTGGCAGTGCTGGGTTGAGGGTTGGACTCAATGATCTTAAAAACATTTTCCAAGATAAACATTTCTATGATTCTATGATTCTGTAGCTCAGCATTCATAAAACTCATTTTGGTTATGTTCAAATTAAGACCTAATTAGCACTGTGCTGTGCTTTGAAAGCCAGGGTGAATAAAGAACTAAACCTTGGCACGTGCTCTGGTATCCATGTGTCTGGGCAGCTCCAACAAGAAGCGCCTGTGGTCTGCCTGCCCACCTGTGCTTGTTGAAACCATCTGAAGAGCAACCATAGCCAGGCTCCTACAGATCCTGCCTTTCCTGAGGACAAGTGATGTCAGGGCTTGTCTTGAGTAAATTAATTGGATTAATACACAGTGTTGGGCCCTTTATAACCATGATAGGTGAGTATCTGAGTCTGAACCACTCAGCTCCTCTTGTCCTTTACCCTTCTAAAGCCTATCTCTAATTGTCTGCGCAACATATGTTTTGGATTCACGATGAGGCCCGAGACAAAGTTTGGAGTATGTTGTAAACATAACCATACTGTTGTAATCTAAATCCAGCAGCATTCTACTGAGGCGGATGCGTACGTAAAGCTGACGCCATTACTTGGGGAATAAGGGTCAGGGTGCATGTTCTGAGTTATTAAAGCAGTAAGAAGTCCCAGTTTGAATTTATTGTCAGAGCACATAAATACCTGTTCACTGACCTTTCTGCATGTTGGAAAGAGAATTTTGCCTAAAAAGAGGAATGGCAAACACATGCCCAGCAATGGGAGCAAGATGTTCAGTAGAGCAACAGAATTTCTTTGGGGCCTTGTGGATTTATTTATTATTTTAATGGAAAATTTCCATTTAATCTTAAGAGCAGAGGAAGATTGCTTCTGTAATATTTATCTTTTCAAAGCTTATCTACTTGTGAGCATTTGACAAGGCCTAATCAAACAAGACGAGATCCTTGATAGCATCCTGACAGAAGGAACTATTCATAAAGAGTGGTTATGGCACAGCTGTGTATTTGTTCATGTCATATATGAGATGTAGAAAAATGCTGAGCTAATCAAACAAAACCATCTCCAGGCTATATTTTTGCAAAAGGAAAATCTTTGAAATAGAATTAGTATTTAACTAGGATTTTTATTAATACATTTTCCTTAATGATAAAGTTCTTCATTAGCCTACCAGAATGTAGGCAGTGAGCAACTTCATGCTATTACGTAATCCCCCTAAATTCATATGCCATAATTCTTCATGTTGCTTGTTTGTATGACCTAGATAAAGAAAGAGGTTTAAAACAGATAGGTTGGGGTTTTATCATTAAAATATTTCTGTCAGAAAGGAATCCTTTCTGTGTTCAAAAATTAATACAGTAGTGTTATGTTGCAAAATTGTTGAGTAAAATCATTGTTACCATTTGCATAGATGCATTTGGAACTCATTCAGTGTAGTCTGGGGCAATCAATAGATTTCCAAGACATTTTTCATTTTTGCATCTCTGGATGGTAATTTATTCTTTTTTTGTTTTGCATTTGCAGTGAAACCTTATTGGATATTACAGGATTCTCTTTAAGAAGAACAAGTGTAAATGAGCAGAATGTTAATTAGGATTACACTGATTTGTTGCCTCCAGCTGACTGTGAAGGTCATAGTGGCTTATATTTTACTCTCAAAGCAACATTTTTCTTAGGCAAACAAGGCAATTTAAGGAAACTCCAAAAGCCTGTAGCATCATTCTATTCAAGCTTCTATTCTATTTTGATTTTTTTTCACTTTAATAATTGCATAATCTATATTATTTCAATAAATAAAATAAAATCATATGCTACTATATAAAATTAGACAAATTCCAGGCTAAAAAGACCAAGGTGACTATGACTAGGTAGACAGGTTCTTTGTGGTAGCTTCACAAGATCTCAGATTAGAGGCTGGAGGTTCTTGCAAACCTGGTGATCTGGATCTCAACAGGATGAGTGGATGTTGCACGTGGAGGCAGGAAAGCCACCTGAGTGCAGACATGTAGAGACTTCAGCCAAGGGTAAAATGCAGAGTTGGGTTGTGGAGCTGGCAGAGGGATCCTCTGCCATTGCAGTTCCTCCTGGCTTCTACACTTTGATTTAGCAAGGAAGCAGAGCAGACCCTTGGCCTCTCTACATGCTGCTACCCAGCTGATGGGGTTTCCTCACAGCAGATCCCCAGCCATGTCTTGACACAGTTGTATGTCTCAAGGATTGTAGGATTTCCTTCTCATGTTGGAGGAAAACGTGCCCCTAGTTTGGTGTCGACTGTACAATAATGACTGGCCAGTTAATCCCTGTCCTTCCAGTCAGCCACTTAAGGACTATTGCATGTGTGCACAGTAAAAAAGAAAAGCAAGGAACACTCTGTGGCAAAAGCAAGGAAGCAAGCTCACAAATGTGGACATGTCTCATACCTACAGCTCCTGAGCTTTGGCAAACCCACAAAGAATGTGTATCTGCATATATTTTAATAAAAGCTTTAATATAAACAGCAAAGCATTTGAACTTTTCTTTTTTGCAGCTGACAGGAATCAGGACTTTAGAAAGGCTGTGAGTCCTGGTATGGTGCATTCAAAGGCCAGCCTGTGACACTCTTCCTTCCTGTAGTATTCCCAAGGTTGTTTGCAGATAGCAGTGTAAATCATGTAATTATAAAACACGAGACTGGAAGGTCTTCTGCAGAATATTATAACAATCCTTCAGTATATTATTACAGTTCTCTGAAAGTCACTTAACTTCTTGTCGTAAGTATCAATTAGAAAATTTTTCTCCAGAACGTTGTCTAATTCTTACATTCCCTCAGCATCACTTAAATAGCTTTTCTTGCTCTCTGCTTTCAACTCATCTGAAAGATTACTGACAGCAATTCAGTTCCTCTCACCTTTTGTCTAGATAAGGCCAGACTCCCAAGCCAGTATCTTTTTCTCTCTGGTCATGAGACTGGCTCATCATTTCTCATACGAGAGTAGTGCTAAATCTTTGCATCTATTTGAGCTTATTGTTCTTGAATGACATGGCATAAACCAAACACAGTATTTAGATGATGTTCTGTAGTATCATATACAATGACACGAACAACTGGATTTCCCATTATTTCTGGAAACATCTCAGTTAATACAACTTAAGGTTGACTTTGTTCTTTGTATGGTCTTTGCCTGTTTTCAGCCTGTAGTCAGTGCAATTTTCAATACGGTATATTCAGCTATTTCTTACTCTCTGTTGCTTTCAGCCTCTGAGTTCCCAGTTTTCAGCAAAGCATTTTGTTGTTCGTGCAGAGCCTTCCATTTTATAGTCTTACCTGTTCCTCCATTTCTATTTATGCACAGTTTAATCACCTCTAGGTATTCCAGTCAAATGGAACACTTACTTTAAGTGTTTAAAAATTTGAATCAGTCCCAGTTTTATTCTGCAGTTTTGTGGTGAACCACTGGATTTCAATGACTTCTGGAAGACAGTGAAAAGAACTCTTGCAACATGTCTTCTGTCAGTGTAACATCCTGCATATTGTGGTAATGCCAGCTGTAGGAGGTAAAAAAATATGAATCAGTGCCAAAATACTGTAAGATTTTTTTAAAAAAGAAATTCAATACAGAATGCCTTTTTTTAGTGACTACTTTTCCACTTACTGCTATCACAGCTTCCTTCAAAATAAAAATAAATTCCAGTAATGCAGTTATACTAAACATGAAAAAAATGAAGATATTAATTTAGAATGGAAAGAGATAAACACAGTTTGATGGTTTTAATACAGCTCACTGTATATTGAAATAGTATTGCATCTACATTCGTTTTAAGATGAACGTGCATATTTGTGGGAAATGAGTAAAAAGTCTTTGAGCCATAGTCTTAATATAAAATTGGGTTTGTTGACAATAGTACATAACACTAAGTATTTTATTACTACTTTTATTACCTGTCAGGTACTGGCTCTCTGTGCTTGATGACGTTCATGATTACACAGTATTTGGATAAGAGTTTTGTGTAGAGATGGAAAACACTTGGTAAAAGCAGTTGGGATATTACTGCAGTATGAAGCATTATTAATGATGAAGGCAGATTTTTTTTACTTGCTTTAAGCAGGGTTGTCAAAGACTGCTGAAAGAAATCCAAACAGTTGGTACTCCTCTGAGAAGCATAAAATATCAGGGAGAAGATCTGCTGCACATATGCGCCTCTCAGGTTGAGAGCAGCCATGCCTGGAAGGACTTTGAGCTCAGAGGTTACCCAAAGCCGTATAATGTCCCAGCAAAACTATTTGTCACTTATTGACAGGGTGGGAGAAATACCAAACTGCACTTGAGATTAGGCACTTGACTGATTTCACTTCTCCCATGGATTTCTTGGGTTATCTCTGGCAGATAACACCCCCTTTTACTGTTTGCACTGCAGACCTGTTCAGTACTGTGGTGCTTTCTGGGCATTACAGGTTTGCTCTTCCCAGATGTGCTGAGAGATGGGTGGGTGAAAAGACCTCCTTGTTTCTCAGGCTGTCTGAAACTTGCTGCACACACTGCAAGTGACCAAGGTCATACTCAGCTTTTCCCTCTGGATAAGTGTAAAAGAGAAGTCAGCCTTGCTGCATGAGGGACTTCAGCCCGTAGATTCTTTTGGCTTCCCTACCTCCTGGGGGTGCAGGGTACGTCCAAGAGAGTTTTCACACAGCAGGGCTTTCTGGTACTCACAGCCCCTTGTGTCCTTGCTGCAGCCCCTCTTCTTGACCCCAGTGATGCAGAACTGTAGTTCAGCATGCTATTCCCCAGATCCCGGTCTGTCCTCTCTAAGTTCCTGAATGGCAGTGCTAGCAGCTGTAGCAGTAGGCCTTGTGCTCTTTGACCTGTGTTTGCCCTGTTTAGCCCATTTAGCATTTCAAAGGAACGTTCTCCTCTTCCAGCCATGTTACTGAGATAACAAGTCTGCATTCCCTGACACAAATTTCATTGATTTTCACTGGCCTCCCTTGAGACCTACACTGCTCCTTCCTGAGTTTGCTATCCGTAAAATAATTCATTTATTGAGAAATATTTTTGCATAAGTCTTCAAGAGGTGCTGGACTTATGGCTACCATGATAATCCAGTCAAGAGATGTCTGTAGCAACAGTTCTCCTATGGTTTCTGGTCTGCACTTTGAAATTTTGGTGGTTTACAGTAGAAGTCTTCAGTTTAGATTTGGGAAGACATCCTTGAGAAAATTATTATTGATTTAGCAAGCCTAAGAATATCTTTGCAATGGAGACACAGAAAATTAATGTGGAGAAAATGTAATTGATGGATATGAGCAAAGATGGTTTGCTCTTCAGTGGAAAGTCCACCAGTTCTTTTGAGGATCCACACAGTAGTATCACATAGACTTGGACCTGCATACATGCATCCCTTGGTGCATCACAGCTTATCCATACATGAGTAAGAAGCACGATTATACTTGACTTCTCTGTAGAGAAGGAGAGCTGTGAGTTCTGACAGCTTCAGCCCAGAAAGCAAACAGCTGGAGTGAGACAGGCAGACTCCCACTTTCCTTATGACTAGGGGCAGGTATTCTGTTTTCATCTTTGTAAAAGGCGGTTTGTTGCTTTCCAGCAACACAGAAGCTCTCAAGGTTCAAGCGCATAGGCAAATAGATGTATTATTCATGTTTGTACACATATAACTTCAAAGTGAAATGCAAGTGAAATGGCTGGGCAGGCTGGGGGATTAGCCACTTCACGGCTTCCATTGGTTTTTAAGGGGTCTCTCGTTTTATGACAGATTGATACAAACACACAGATATAATTTCCTCTTCAGTCTGGAGTACTGAAGGGGAGCCTGTGGCTCTGAATTTCTGACCTGAATTTGTGGGCTGAAAGAGTGTCTCCAAGAGACATCATTTTCATTTCATTGCAGACTCTGAGCCATGCCTGTGTCTGTTCCCCAGAGTTTGCTTTGATCCCTAACAGTGTTAGGAAAATGTTATGAGTGCTGGGGATGTCCCTGTGCATGCTTGGTTGTGGGCTTAGTGACCTTAGTACTTTCTGAAAACATAAAAAAGACCTCATTAAAGAGGCAGCCACAATGTTTTATTTAAAGCCAGAGGGGCACTGGTGAACCATCACTTCTTTGAAAGCTTTAGGATTTCCTCTGCAGTGCACCCAGAGATGGTTTACCTGAAGTCTCTCTATCTGGCTCTGTGTTCTGGCATCTCTTCACATTGACTACATGGCTGTAGGCAAAAAAGTAGGGATAAACACAGTGATGAGAACTGATATCAGGAGGTGCTTTGAAGACACCCTCTCTAACCCCATTTGAGACCTTAGAATTCCTTCTCTGCCACAGCTACTGACACAGAAATATTTTCATCCTATTTCCAGTATGACCCCATGTTTTAAAGGGTATTCTAGCTCCTGTGAATATCAAGTAACAGAACTAAGTGATTGCAGAACTGAAGCATAAATAGAAAGAGGAACATTCAGCAGTGAAATGCTGACACTTCAGCTGAGACTTGGCAAGCCCAGCTGGAAATGCTTGTCCCAGCAACACACACTACATTCACAGAGTACCTTCATGATTGCCTCTGTGTAAAAAGTTCATATCCTCATGACCTATTTTATTTTTTTGCTGACAGTGCAGTGGCAAAAGTTTAGTGTAAAGGATATTTCAAGTAGTTCTGTATTTTCCTGGGTGTGTATATATATACAAATGCTGCATTGTGCTCATTTATTTTATAATTAATTGGGTCTGCAACTGACTTGTGGGGTTTAAATTTCAGTGGGACTTATGCTTCTGAGTCACTGAGACACTTTGGAAAATGCCATGTTTTAGTAAGATGCCTGTCTGCTGTGCTGTAGACAGGTCATATGTTTATGTTCAGAAAACAGCCAAACTTTGTGACCTCTGGGCAGATACAAAACTGTTCTCTTTCCAGCAGAAAGGGGCAATTTTACCTGCCAGTGGCACACCTGTGATAACCCTTGAGAAGAGATTTGAAAACCCCATGTTCTTTAGCCACCATGAATTGTCCTCATCTTTGTCAAGATACTGTTTCTATCAGTATATGTTTGTCCCTAAGGATGTTGTGACTTGTTTTCCTTGGAAATAAGTAAATCTTTCTCTTGCAGAAGTTCCAAATACATAAAACTTTTGAAAGAATTTGAGGGTAGCAGAAACCCCTTACACTGCTTTACCTCCTTGCATATCACTGTTAATTTTCAAGGGATCTAATATGGTTTTGTTCAGAGTTTACCAAAGTTAATAGAATTGTAGTAGTTCAGTGAATGCTGATTGGCAGTGCTCAATCTGGTATAGGTACTGAAACCAAAGTGTAACACAGCAGTAACCCATGAACATGCTGGAACTCATCAGCAGCAGTTGAGCACTCTGAGGCAGCACGTGCTCTGTGCCATAACCAATTACAACATCAGTGTGTATTGTTCAATAATTAATAAATTTTGCTAAGAATTTCCATTTTAAATTATGTCTTCACTGGTGTTTTGTCCTTCCATAAAAAACCAAAATATTGTTCTAAATTATGTATTCTGTGATACAGATTATATATATATATATGACATATAATATAGATAATTATGTATTGCAAAATATCATAATGAAAATATATCATTTGCATATATATGATTTATTTCTATATCATATATATATGTATGCACACATACCCATATTTATACACACTTTGAAACCAAGCCATATTTGTGTTGTTTGTCTTCACCAAGGGCAAGTCTCTACTGACCAACCTGGTGGCCTTCTGTGATGGAGTAATTACATCAGTGGACAGGGGAAGGGCTTCAGATGTCATTTATCTGGACTTTTTTAGGGCCTTTTAACACAGTCCACCACAACATTCTTCTCTCTAAATTGAAGAGAGAGGAATTTGATGAATGGGCTGTTCAGCTGATGAGGAGTTTGTTGGATGGTCGCATCCAGAGCGTAGTGGTCATTGGCTCTATGTCCACATGGACACTGGTGATGAGTGGTGTTCCTCGGGGGTCCATTCTGGGAGCAGTACAGCTTATTATCATCATCAGTGACACAGACAATGGTATCAAGTGCACCCTCAGCAAGTTTGCAGATGACACCAAGCTGAGAGGACAGCACGCCATCCAGAGGCACCTGGATAAGCTTGAGAAGTGGGTCCATGAGAACCTAATAAGGTTCAAGAAGGCCAAGTGCAAGGTGTGTGCCTGGGTCAGTTCGGCGGTTAAGGGTTGGAGGGGGGAACCTCGGGCTCTGGGTCGTAGCCCATTACCTGGAGGCCGGTGCTCTTCCACCCAACCCCCAACCACGCGGCCCTGCGAACCCTGAAAGAGCTCACACAGACCACGGCAGAGAGAACGGACGAAAGAGGAAGTTTATTGGGGGATAGGGGTTTTTATAGGTCTCAGGGGGATCACAAAATTAACCAATTACAGGCTCATGGTCTTACAGAAAAACCAATCAGGTAAAGGGTTACTAGCC
>JAWWLV010000088.1:139256661-139320076 GCA_035041135.1 Platyrinchus mystaceus
GTTTTCTTCTTTTTCCTCACCAGCCCATCTTTGACATGACCTTTTCCATCCTTCATATGGTAACTCCATTGCCACAGGTCAGGGCAACCCCTGCTATATCAATGCAGGCTGTGGGTTGAATAAATCAAGAGCAGCCCTGCTGTGAAGGACTTGGGGTGATGGCGGATGAAAAGGTGGTCCTCAGCACAGGAAAGACATCAACCTGTTGGAATCAGTCCAGAGAGGGGCCATGAAGATGATTAGAGGGATAGAGCACCTCTTGTGACAACAGAAAAACAGCCTGGGGAAGAGAAGGTTCCAGGAAGACCTTATTGTGGCCTTTCAATACTTGAAGGGGGCTTAGAAGAAAGACATGGACCAACTTTTTAGCAGGGCCTGTTGCAATACAGTAAGGGGTAATGGTTTAAATTAAAAAATGGTAGATTCAGATTAGGTATAAGGAAGAAATTTTTTGGGATGAGAGTGGTTAAATACTGGAACAAGGTGCCCAGAGGGGTAGTAGATGCCTCATCCCTGGAAACATTCATGTTTAGGGTGCAGCGGCTCTGAGCAACTTGATATAGTGGAAGATGTCTCTGCTCATTGCAGGGGAGTTGGACCAGATGACCTTTAAAGGCCACAACCGAAACACAACCCAAACTGTTCTACAGTTCTGTGATATATGCATCTTTATGTGTGTATGATTGTTTCAGGAATGTTAAAAGAGGTGATGAGTGGAGCTCCATATGAAAGTCTTCATACCACGTTGTCTATTTAGAGTGTCAGGGACCAACCTGTTCTCTGCACGTTGTTTCTGAGCCTTGCTAGGATTAGTGTAGGGACTATATAGGATGTACGAGGAAATGGCAGATAAACTATTCAGGAAATTACCAAGAAGAACAGGAGGTTTTTAGGTTTTTTTCATGCATAGAAATCAGGATTGGATAGTGCTTTGGAAGATCTATGTTAGCCAAGCACAAACTACTAGACTTAATAGAGGGAAATAGCCAGGTGAGATATTTGGACCATGGTCCAGTTAATGATATAATTACTGTCTTTATCCAGCAGGCAGGCCTTTCCTGGGTTTAAAAGGAAAGCTAAATTCTTCTGCAGGCACTGTCTCATAAGTTCGTATCTATTGGTCCAGAAAAAGGTACAAGAAACTTCAAAATGTGTAATGTCCCTGGAAATAAAAATGTCCCTGTTGGTTGGAAACAAAATGCAAGTTTCATGTAGCTGCAAGAGCAGTGTTTTCCCAAGTTAGTGCCTGATCCTTAAATATCTAGGCAAAGATTTAGATTTTTCGATTATCTTGACTTCTCTGACAGTTACCAAAGTGAGACTGGAAGTGGCATTTAGTGCCATGGTCTACCACAGCAGTAGTGGATCAGGGGTGATCTCAGAGGTCCTTTCCAACCCAGTTGATTCTATGAAAATGCCTCTCAACAAATAGCATTGCTCCGGATAGCTCTGAACACACTTACTGCATATCAGTGTTCCAGGTTATCCCGCTACACAGGAGAAAGGCACTTCTGTTTGGAGCAAAAGTCCCTATATGTTAATTAGGAGCAACTCTTGTTTACACAAGCACTCAGGAAACTGTTCTGGCATGCATGCTTGCAAATACAGCCTGTCTTTATTTGTTGTAAGCATGAGTAAGAGTCATGGATATCAGTTTGTAAATATTAAAGGGTTGCATATGCCTGTTACAGTTCACAGGCAGTTGCTCAAATGCTTTTGATCTCACATTATTTTCTCCAGGTAGGGCAGACTGTGGCCCCATGTGCAAAATCTGGCAGGTAGTCTTGACTGATGCATGGAATTATGTATGGATGATGTACTGGTGTACACAAGATCGTTTTCTGGTGTTCAGCTATTAAGTTGTAGAAAGAGGGTCAACTTTTCAAAGGTTTACTGAGTCAAGGTGTCTCCCCATCACCCCTTGTTATTCACCCTCTCTCTTCTCCCCCTTCTCCTCTCAAACTGGTCAGGGTTTGTCAGTCAGCTAATTCTCCTAATCAGCTCTTGAAAAAACTTTTTCTAGTGAGAGAAATGTGTTTGATGTTAGGTCTTTTCCAGTCATCATGTAGACTAGCTGATATAAAGTGATTAACGTTACTTAAAGGAAAAACATCAAGGACTTTGTGTGAGAAGCCTGTTTGCCAATGCCAAGGGATAAAGGATTTACCACTTCATGTGGGCATTGGCTCCAGTTTAGTTGCATTCACTGGTGCATTTTATTCCTTTTTAACCCATTTGATTTGTCTCCTGATAAATACTTATGAACACAGGCATATTTGTTGAATTCCTGCATAAACTTTTGATTTGTATACTGCAATATATGCTCAGTAACTTTACCTGAGACTTCTATATTTGTAGATTACACTGGGTACACTGCTAATTTACTGAGCTACTTCTCCTCCATATCGTTTCATTTTTAGCAGGTTTGTAGAGGTGAGAGAGCCTTGACAGAGAGAACAGCATACATCACCAAGGAGAAAACCTGAATTCTCCTTCTGTTCTTTTTTCCAAATAAATTAGCATGGACATAGTTCAGTATGGATACAATTGGTATAGACTGCAGCAAAGGTTCCCACATCCATTTGGAAATTGTAGATAAATTTGTTTTTTCAGGCTTCTTGAGGCTTATGTGGTCATGCTTTCATTGACCTAATGATTTTATAACCTCTTAGCAAATTTGGATCCACTTTAGCAAGTGGGTGGAAGTAATTAAGATTATGAAATTTCTATGCGTTTTATGTATATAGGCAAAAAGGCATATACAGAGACTCTGTGAATGCTCTGAGTGAGGAAAAAGATTGAAGTGGGAACTTGTGTCTTTTGACATGACAGAGAAATTGAAATATTTATAAGCCGCCCAACTGCAGGAAAGCCTGCAGTCAGAATTTAAGACCTAAATGCTCATTTCTGGGGCTCTTGACTACTGACGTGTTTGTGGAATGCCAGACCAGTCCTGTCACACTCCTATGCAACATGTGGACAAAGAAGGGGGTTTCCCTCTTGTATCAGATGAACTACAGCCATTTAGACTTACACTGCTGACTGAAAGCTGTGTTGAGCTGTCTGCATATGTATTATACACTCTTTCTAATTTTGTTTTTCCAGATTATTGTGTGACATAAAACTGGATGAACATTTACAGAACCTGGAATGTATTTTAATTGTGAAGCTCCATCAGACATACTGATAATTGCATGTTCTATAATTAAAACTGTGTCGGCTTTTCTTTCTGAGCATGGCAACAGCTGTTAGAGCACATCTGGAAAATATTCTATAAGCAAAGATATTTTAGCTCAGAGAATTTCACAATGTGTGGGATATTTACGGAATTGCTTTACAGAATACTAATCTGACTTATTGGTATTTTTAATATAAAACTCTTAGATTTTTTAAATGATGTTTGCAAAGCTGGTTTTGAATTAAGTTCGCAGATTGGCCATTCCTGTGTAGTTCAAAGCTAAATGCTGCAGAACAGAAACATTGCTTTGCTACTATTTTTAGGTAGATGCCTACGTAAGCCTTGTCTAATGCCCTGATATTATTTTCTTCACTGATTTCAGCCAAATATTTTCCCTTTTTTTGATTCTAAAGAGAAATAATTGTTTCATACTGGAATACCATTTCATACTGGAATCACATGAGGAAACTTGCTCTGTGCTTCTTGAGGCTCATGTTAACACTCTTCTGTGTTATCACCCTCGTACCCCTTACAACTATTGTAGCATCACTCAAGACCCTTTGAAGTCAGTGGGAGTGTTTACAAGGTAGGATCCTGGCCACTGGGAAATGAACAGCAATGTTTCTGTTTGTGACAGGAGCCCAAGCAATGTGGTTTCTGTACTTTCCTCAGAACTGGGATATAGGCATGGCACTACAAAAAGATTTTATGATATGATTCATTAAAATGGAACAAGAAAGCATAAAACTTCCAAAAAACTTTAGAAACCTCTATCCATTAATTTATTGGTAATGTTGCTTATTTTGTTTATTTAGGAAAAAAAATGACTAAAAATAAAGATGCAGAACCCCAGAACCTTTATTAACAAGGTATTACTCTAATCAGGATCTTGCATTCTGATCCAAACATCTCAAAAAAAGCCAACCAACTTGCTTTCAAGATGATGAGGGAGATTTTGCAGCTAGAGAGCATTTGCCAACAGGTCCCCAAGTGACAAATCAGTTCTCCTTGACTTGAAGTAGGAGGCAGCTTTTTAATGATAGATAACATTGTGTTGGAACAGCTTCACACCTGAATTTTAAATCATAAATGCTATGCTTGTTGTGCAGCTGGAGGCAAAATGCAGTTACCCAACCAAGGGAGAAATTCCAGCTGAAAAACCGAATGAGATAAAAAAGAAAAAAGAATCTACAGCAGTGATACTATAAAATAAAGGAGTAACATGGAATATATTAGAGGTAATGTGGGAAAATTAATTCCAAATTATTGCCAGTTTAATTGACCTACAGGAAGTATTTTAATGGATTTAGTATGCTGTTCTGTTTTTCAGTTTTTACACTTTTCCACTGAGTTTTTCCAGTTATGGGGCTTAAAGTTGTAACAAATGGTTGCTGTGGGTTTCCTGGTTGTGAAATGCCAGCAGTGGAGGTGTGGCCAGGTCTCTTGCTTTCCTACCCAACACCTTCAAAGCCCATCCTTTGAGTAGGGCTTGGGTGCTGCTGCTCCACTCTTGTCCCAGTCTTTCTAGTTACAAAGGCTCTTTGCAAATGATACTCACAAGGTGATTTGATCCCCAGACTCCGACTGCATGAAGAAAAGGTCATTAAAGATCGGCGACACCACCTTAAAACGTACCCGAACTGCTTCGTTGCCAAAGAGCTGATCGACTGGCTGATTGACCACAAAGAGGCCTCTGACAGAGAGACAGCCATTAAACTGGTGCAGAAATTACTGGATCACAGCATTATCCACCATGGTGAGTGCAATATCAGCTGCTACAAAGTTCTAAGCTAAATTTTATTGAGTGCTTGTGAAACAAAGGGAAATCCCACTCCTGCTCTTCCAACCAAGTATAGGACAGGTAGGATTCTTTCCCTGCCAGAAATGGAGCACCTCCCTTGGACTGTGCTGCTGTGCAAGGTCCCCTGTGCCCTGAAAGACATGAGAGCCTGAAGAGGTGTGGAGTGACCCAAGGTAGCAGGGTAAGTTACTGGAGACTGTGATGCTGCTTTTCTGCCTCCAGAGCAACCTCAGCTGGATTGTTCCCTCCCCCCCGCCGCTGCCCTCACTTCCCTGCTCCTATGAGCACAGTTCTCCAGATGAAAAACCCATCTGAAAAATCAGCCAGCAAAAAAAAGATCATTTTTCTCACGTGGATTAGTTCCCTGGCCCTGTCCCTCACACCAGCTGCACAAACATTAGTGCTGGTACAGCTGCAAGAAGTTAGTGGTCCGGCTGTGCCCTGATTAATTTTCTCCAAACTTGTTGTCTATTTGAGATCTGTTCCTTTCAGCTTCTCGAATAATAATTTATGCTGATGAAAAGGAGACTTCCAATTCAATGGTAGCATTTAGTTGCCTTTTGGGGCACAGAAAGGCTGGGAAGCACACCAGCAAAGAGGACCCAAGGCCTCGATTTCGAGTCTATAGTATTACCCATATCAAGAAGTCAAATGTACCATTTGTTTCTTTTTTAAGAGAAAACTGAGTGACTACGAACAGACAAACGTTTACTTTATGCAGAAGTCATTGTATGTGCAGCAGTGCTTCTGTTATCTGCAGTACATTAACAACACCTTAATTAGAGTCAGAAATGCACATATTGAATGACTGCCACTTCTACAGCTTCTGCTTGGCTATTAAATGAAAATTCTGTGTAGTTATGGAAACTGGAACTCATGGTAGATAGTTAAAGAATAAAGTAATTATAGGGTATTCAAATCTGACTACTTAATCCTCTATTGAGAAAATGTGAGTGAAGAGTTGCGTGGATGCCTGAGTGACTTAATTTAATTGAGCAATAGAGGCTTTATTGCTGAATGCTTGTTTAAAGCTCTAACAACCTCAAAGTGATTTCTACCACAGGATCCAATTGCACATTGTAGCTTCCACACGAATTTCATGTATATGTGTGTGTATATATTACACATGGAGCAGGTGTTTCTTGAAAATTTTTGTGTATTGTACTCTCATAAAATAGTTTAGAAAGTGAGCTAGGGTAGGTAAATTCAGGGAGGTACAATCAGGTTCTGCAGGATGCTCAGAGCACCCCTTCAGCTCTCCTATCAAGTGAAAGGGGTACCAGAGTGCTTCTGTGGTGCAGAATGTACCCCATGCATATAGACTGACAACTCTGTTAGGAGCGGATTGCTTGGGATAGCTTTCCCATCATTTTATGCCTTTGTTGGGGTTCTGTTCTGCATTTACAAGAGCCCATCACCAGCTGCTGTCTTACAAACCTGATTTGGCATTTCCCAGTGTGCTCCTTGTTATACCTACCATTTGCTAGCTGGCATGGCAGAGCAAATGAGACAATTTGAAGAGGGAGAAGGCTTTGATTTTAACTTTAGAGACTTTTTCTTTAGCAAGTCTCAGGTTTCCTACAGCATTGCTAACTGATGCTAATAACTTTAAGAAGTTTGACAAACCTTGAATTATTGGGCATTCTACTCTGGTGGCCTTTTAAACAAACAAGCCAACAGACTGTTTTCAGCAAAAGGTGTTCTGGGTATGTAGCAGAAGGATGCTTTTTTGTTCTTTATTTTTTCAGCAACACTCACAAAACTGACAAACACATATCTCCCTCATCTTGAAATTTGGTTACCTTTCTGAAAGTTTTCTCCAGCCTTTCATTGGTTATTAGAACTGAGCACAGTTGTATGCTCAGAAATACAGGGGGTTAGACTTTATATGTGCTTGCTTTGAAGTTCAGCAGCAGCAGCTGGTAAATGGATCCTCAACTCCTTAAAGTGTATGTGATTTTTTTTTTTAAATTTAATTATGTTTCAGTCTGTGATGAGCATAAAGAATTCAAGGATGTCAAACTGTTCTACCGCTTCAGAAAAGATGACGGGACATTTCCGCTGGACAATGAGGTGAAGGTGTTCATGAGAGGACAAAGACTATATGAAAAGTATGTTGAAATCTATTCTGTAAAAATAATTACTGAAGGATGATTTGTCATGTGAAAGCGTAATCATAATTCCTATAGCATTAGTACACCAAAATGCATGGAGCAAGCAGCTACTTATCTGTGTAGACACCATATCTACAGCTTCAAAATGAGGTATGATTTTAAATGGTAAGTGAAATTTATCTTTAGTGTTCCAGTATACAAGGTTTCAACGTCATAAAAGTTACATTAAAAGCAGTTTAAAAAAAAACCCAAACAACTAAAAGCATCTAATTATGACCTGAAACAGATTATTATGCCTAGATACTGAATATCCCACTGGATTACTTCCGTCAAATAACTAGGTAGCTTAACCATACTTCCTAATATATAATTAATGACATTTTTATTCAGGATGTAGAGATTTTGACTTTCAAACAGAGAGAATAAAATGCCTGTTGGCATATGGTACAAATTAATGCAGAAGTTGTGATGTGTTATTTACCAAAAAGCTTGAAGTATTGCTCTAGACTGAATGCCACCCACTCTCCCGCTTGCTTGAAGCAGAAGCCTGCAGCAGTCGGGAGAGATGCTGTGTTTTCTCACTGGAGAAGATTTGTTTCCCTCTTGAAAGAAAGCACTCAGGAAACTCCCAAGTTTAAAAGCTGATAATAAATATTATTTTCAAGGTTGGCTGCCTGTGAAGATCAGTTTGGCGAAAGAGCAATGAAAGCAAAATATAAACAAATAGTTGTAAATGCCACTCCTTTTGCTGCACCTATCATATAAAATTTCCTGAGACACAGCGATTGTGACTATTTAAGGTAAAAAAATAATAAATTGTGTAAGATGTAAAAAAATGCACTGCTGAAAAAAATCCTCTGTTCGATGCACTGCAACAGATGGATTGAATCAGCCTCCTCCAGTCTTCTGTGCCTTACTAAGCACAGCATTTGCTCCTTTAGATTCTGGAACATGCAATGCCCACAAGCCTGACCCGTACTATAAAAAGCTGATTAGACTGTCTACAGTGGGGTTTTTTTCTATATTTCTATTTCAGTTCTTCCATGAGAAAAATATTTTTTGTTGGTGAGGCTGATTTCAGTCTTCTGCATAAAAGGAGCCATGACACAAAGAGCTCTGCTCTACCAGTGTCTGCTTCCATCACCATTTCTCTGCATGGAAAAGTATCCCCAAACCCATGTCTAGTGTCCAGTTTGTCCAACATGGTACTAGCAGAAAAACATTCCTAACTGTAGAGATTGATCCCATCTTAGAAAAGGAGTTAATGCCAAAAGCAGCACCTGTATCTAAATATAGCAGCATCCTCACGAGGTGGCTGCTCCTAGGCAACGTATCTGAAGGGTTCAGAAACTTTTTAAAACCGTCCCTGAGTGCTAAATATAGTATAGATTAAAAATACTTGGAATTTCAAAAACAGTCAAAGCTAATCAAAATTCTCCATGGATCATCAGAAATATTTTATATTCATGGGAGATAAGAAGGCATACCTAAGAAGGCCTATCTGGGCTTCACTTTGTTTATTTTAGCAAATCCAGTGTGCAGAGATTTCAGATTTTGTTTGGTTCCCTTGTCCATGCGTACTTATTAACAATACCTTCACAGTTTCATTGGATACGTTTTAAACTCAAAATCTAATCCTGAAAGTCAGACTACTACAGAAAGAGTTCTGCAATGAAATGTGTGGATGTGTAATATATTGGTTGTATCCGTTTTCTGATAGTGCTGAGAAAGAAAATATTGATTTAGTGCAAATAAAATAATTACTAAATGGCAACAACTGGAGGAAAGTACTCATGCACAAACATGAAGTCACTTACTAGCATATTCGGCTTGTTTATCAAAATGCCTGTGGGCCTAATTGCAAGAGAAATGCAACTATACCAAAGGAAATCTGTCCAAATCCAACACATTTTGAAAATCCGTGTCTAATTTTGTAGATGTTGCTGACTTTCACTAGGCTTTGCTAGTTTTAGATAGACATTATAATACTATTCCTTCTCCACTCGCTCCATTAGGGCTGGAGTACTGCTATGTTCAGAAGCCAGTGTAGTTTGTGCTTGCCAGAATTGCAGACATGTGACCCAATAGCAGCCCAAGCAGATTTGTACCCTCAGTGGGTAAAATGAACAAGATGCTTTAGGAGGATCAGAAGGTTGTTGCATGGGAAGAGGAATGGATGCATTAGGCATGTTCCTTGCATTCAGACAGTTGTTTTGGGTAAATACCTTGTTTTCTGCCCTGGGACATGGGAACATAAGGACTGTCTCAGTGCTGAGGAGCTCCCTTTCCCTGGCTCTCCTGTCTCTCTTCTGCATGACCACAAAGCTCCTCGTAACCTGGGTTCTCCTTTCTTGTGCCATTACCACCTTCACCTGCTGTGGGTGTCTTCGGTGGCTGTACCCACGTGACTAGAAGATTTTATATCAGTCTCTGATTGTGTTGTCCCTTCATTTGCACTGAAAATCATAAATCAGTTCAGACTCCCTACACATCATTGCAAACTTTGGTAACCCTTTCCGTGAACATGTTCGAGGTAAAGGTTTATAACATGAAACCCACTGGATTTCCTACGGTCGTGTCTGAGTTTGTTGAATAGTTTATTAGGTCTGAGATCTGTATCAGTTTTCAAGCTCTACAGGATTGACCAGATAGATTGAATGAGATAAACATGTTTCATGTTCAACAAAACCCTCCCTGCAAATCTTAAATAAATCCAGGACAGACATTTCATAGCTTAAAAAAAAAAAAAAAGTTGTGCAGACATCCTATTTTTATATTTACAATTCTCCGTAGGTTTTGGTCGGGCACACAAGATGATGTTTCTGGTGCAGTTCAGGGTTTAGGAGCTATAAAGTCATTTCATGATGCTGACATCAGCTGAGATTTTTCAACCAGATTTTGCAGTGAAAGAAGTGCAGATTTATGGTTTTAATTTCAGGAAATATTTCAGATAATTTTGAGACTGCATTCTTTGAATCACTTTCATTTTAACTCATCAGTGGTTAAAAGTCACATTTATTCTCTGGTGGAGTTATTTTGATAAAACAAGATTAAAGATTTCTTCTGAAGGGAGTTTGAATTTCAGTGTTTGGCTAAATACATTCAAGTGTAGGATAACACCAGTTTTAGCAAGTAATATGTTTTGACATGAATAGCCTCATGTTTTCTTGAAACGGGAAAAAATGGAAGAGTAAGAGGCAGTTTCCAGCTCTGGCTAATGAAAGGCCAGGTTTTTGACTGATGTAAATTGGTACAGCTTTTGTTGACAGCCATGGAGTCACAGTGATTTCCTTCAGTGAGCAATGTAAGTCTATGGATTGATGTGTCTGGGTTTGTTAAACTGGCAGTTCGTCATGTCTCTTTGCTCACAAGTCCAAATCCTTTGCAGCGCTATTCTGGGCACATGCAGAAGGGTGTGAAATGTCAAACTGAGGTTTTTTCCACTTGATATTTTTCCAGATTTCTTTTGTGTGTCTGTAAAGCTCTAAAAACTAGCATTGCTTTTTCAAGGACCTCTCTATCTGCAACTTCAGTGAGCTGGTCAACTAATCAAAGAACAAAGACTCATCAAAGAACAATTAACATAATCCCAAGGATTTTTTATTTGGTGCCTGCAGAGCCTGGGTAACCAGTTCTGGGTAACCATGCAGCAGATGGTACAAGAAGACACAAGCTTTGGGTTTGCATTTTTTTCTGGGAGGGAAAAAGCCTGGTGAACAAGACATTTAAAGATAGTCTCTTGGAGTGTTTTAGTTCTGTATTAGATATGCTTAGTGTGGGACAAAATGTTGTCTTGCATGCAGATCCTTGTAAATCAAAATATTAAAATAGAATAAAGTCTGCAAGGGTGCTGGAGTCGATACCTTGTCCCCTGTGGCTCATACTCTTGCTTTTGACTTCATCCCTGACTTTAGCTAATTTTGACTTTCTTAGTTCTTACTCAGTTCAGAGCTGCTGGCAATTACACATCAACAGCTAAACGAGCAGCTAATTGTGCTGCCATTGACAAACAGCTGTGGCTGAGCAGCCTTTGCCTGGTTTGATGATCTGCTACCTGGTGGTCAGATCCAGTTCATTCAGGCTTTGGGTTAGTGCTTGTTAAAGTCAAGAGAAGAAATATTTCAGGTGAAATAACAGATCCTGAATCCTGTCAAACCTATTCACTGTAACTTCAAATGAAACTTCTCTCTGTTTTCCTATGGCACAGATTTTTCTGATACTTCCCAAAGGAGGTGAAGTTATATTCTGTAATCTCTGGACATGCTGGCAGTTTAAGAAGCAGATGGCCCATGTATGGATTTACATGAATTTCAATTCCTTTATCAGAAGGTCAAAGATTAAGCACTTCCAGAATATGTTTGTTGTACTTTAGTTGTGCCCTTGATTTCAAAATATCTGGTGAAGGGAGGGGACCTATTAGTCTTACATGGAAAAAACCACCATTCCATTTTTGAGCTGTTACTCTGAAAGTCTTACCACTGGTCCTATTATTAGCTTGTAATAAGTAAAATAATTATGAAGAAAAATCAAATTGGTAACTAAGGATACTGTGGTGCTCAGTCTCCCAACAAAACAACAAAAAAAGTGGAATTCTGTGTTAAAAGGAAACAATTCTCATTTTTTCTTTCAAACTGTCTTCTCTTTCAAATTTTCAACCTGACTTTTGCATTAATATTGAAGTTTTTTTCTTTTCTTTTTTTTTGAATACTGTGTTGTTTGCACAGATAACTTGAATAGAGAAGAATTTTATTAGTATATCCTTCAGCTATGTACATGCCAATTGCTAGGGGATTTAGAGACATCTCACGGTGTTCCTCTGAACTCTGGTGTTACACAGAGCCAGCTGAGGCGCAGAGACTCTGAGCCTCAGATGTTAGAATGTGTTCAGGTGTGTAGCTCACTGACTGCAGCTGCACGTAAATGTTGGACACGCAATATTTATCAACCACCCAAACCACGGAACTACTTTTTTTCCTCCTCTTGAATTTTTCTGCAGCTGTTTTAAAGCTTATGGGGAGAGTTTTCAAATTCACCTCAATGACTTCAGGGCATAGTCCTGCTAAGTAAATATTAATTAGGAAGCTTTGAACACATTAGTCACATTCTGGTGCTTTTAAGATAATTTTTTTTCAAAGTTGATTATACAGTAACTTCTAGAGAGCCGAAAGGACTAACTGGGGGACATGTGAAACTTAAAAATCTAATTTTCTTTTAGGTGAAAACACAAGAAAACAGTGACTTCACACAGGGATATAAAGCCTAAATTTTTTGAGTAAGCCGTTATAATTCAATTCCTAAGTTTAAATTGATAGCTTGAGGAAAGATTTAGTAAGTCAGTGAAAACTTCATATATGTTTGCTTAGTATCAGTGAGATTTGCCAGAATACATCTTAAATTGCTTTTCTGAAGAACTGTTTTCCCTACCAATTTTTCCCCCTCAATACCAGGCTGATGAGTTCTGAAAATACCCTTCTGCAAGCCAGGGAAGAGGAAGGAGTCAAGTATGAACGGACATTTGTAGCATCAGAATTCCTTGACTGGCTGATCCAGGAAGGAGAGGCCACGACACGGACTGAAGCAGAGCAGCTCGGCCGCAGGCTTTTGGAGCATGGCATTATACAACACGGTGAGAAATTTACTGCCAAGTAGTAAAAGCTGCATCTACTGTAGCACTTTCTTCTGGTCAAATCAAGTGGAGAGGCCCTTGTCTTTTCAATCGTAGTATGCTTAAGTTCTAAATGATTTCAGATAGGAGTCTAGGTAACTTTATTTAGTAAAAGGGTGGATTTTTTGAAAGCTCATTGTATTAATTCAGAAAATTTTGCCTCAAATGCAGAATACAGCTAGAATTTGAGATTGTATAAGATGTGTATAAGATCCACATAAAGATGTGGATGAAAATCAATTCTCCTACACTTGTGGTAATTAACTTGTAAAACTTGCTATCAGCATTATTTATAATTGAGGTAAATAGCTTTGTAAGGATCAAATAGGGATTAGAGCTATAAATAAGCTAACTTCTCTATGCAGAATAAAAATTTGAAGTTCTGTATATTTCCTTATTTGAAGACAGGAGCGCAGAGCACAGTCTAATGCCAGAAAAGCAACTTTTCCTCTTGGTCATGTGGCAGAGCTGTTCTAGTATGTTTGTGCAAGAAAGAGGATATCATTCAGTTGAAGTGTTATTGTATTTGTCCTGCCCGTATAACTTCTTTGAGGCAGGAATCGGGTATTCATGGATCAGTACAATGTGTCTGGTGGATGCATCTTCCTCAAGGAGCTCCTTCTGTTAAAGGTGGAGGAGACAGTTTTCTCTCCGTAATGCCCCGAGGGTGAAGACATGAACACCCCTGACACTAAACCCCATTTTACATGTTGGCATCATCTGCTCTCAGTGAAAGTTGCCCTGCTGTGACCAGGCATTTCCCACCGTAAATGTGTTGCAGTGCCTCTGGGAGCAGTGAAGGGGTGCCAGGAGATGACAGAACAACCTGGCTGAAGCTACATTGTTTAGTGCCCATATAATCAGATCCTGATGTTCTGAGTGTTGTCACATCAACCCTAATTCTGACAGAGAACAAAAAATTGACAATATTAACAGGATGTTAGTATAAAAGGTGCTAGGTTGCTTGTTACTTTGTGAGAAAACCTAATTTTAATGAATAGAGAAAAATGAGCACGTAAATGATGTGCACAGTTCTGTCATGGTTGTACTCAGGCTCACATTATCTTTAACTTGAAATTACTAGGAGCTACTTCTGAATATTTGCAGTAATCGGCTTCCAGTTCTATAATTACTCCTGTGCTTCCTATGATTTATAGGATGCCAACTGCTTGGAGCTTGATGGACGGGAAAGGTATACTAACCCTCCTCTTTACAGCAGCAATGATTTCACTCCTATTTTTACCTGAGCATTTTCTGTATAATACATATGTGGTAAACTTTCCTTAAAAACAAAACAAACAAACAAAAAACAAACTCCTCCCCCCAAAAAACCCACAAAAAACCCCCAAAACATCAAAACCACAAACAAACAAAAACAAACAGAAAAGTGAGATTTATGCTGATATTTATATTTTTGCAGAGGAAATAAAGTCAGGACTTGACATTTGGTGCAAAGCTGGGTTTACTTTGCTACTGAAATCTGCAAGTTCTGCAGATTTATCCCCTGTCCATCCTCTTCTAGTAGTCAAGAGCATGAGCAAAGCATACTGTTAGAAAGAGATTTGAAACTCATGAAGTAAAGGCACAACTCTGGGAATTGGTTGATTGCTGAGGAAGTGGCCTTCTCACTTGTCAATAGCAGGTTATCACCCCAAGGCACTGTCATCTTCCTCACTCAGCTTTTATTGAGACTAAGGGAACTCAGTGGGGATTTTCACACTGATTTGAGGGGGAAGCTGGAAGTAAAGTAAAATCGAATTATGTCCTTGAGATTTATCTTTATGAGTGGACATTCTTTGTGCACACTCCTAAACAGGAGATTTCATTCTTGTCTGGATTTCACTGCAACAATTTGTCTAGATAGTGTTAGGAATATTGATGAAAGTACTAGCAGAATTAACACAGAGCTGGTTTGGGGTTCACCTTAGCAACTGGATATGATCTGTGTGTTTTGAAGGTTCATGCAGTGCTGGCTTCCTCTAAAAGGGAGCTCGAAATGAAAGCTCCCAGTACAGAATTGGGCGTATAAACTGTGAAATGGCAGGAGTGGTATTCTCTCCCCAACACCCTCCCACCCATCTTACTGAGTTCTAAATCCAATTTAAAAACAAGACAGATATCTTTCTGTCTCTTAATACAGTAAATTGATTTCATCATATTATGCTTCCTTCGTTTTGTCTCTCATCACTAGTAACAAAATGTTACTTGACACTAATTGGCATCCTTGTTGGCAGAACCAGCAGAAAGACTCTTGACTGAACAGGAGTGGAGAATAAAACATTTCTTGCCCTAAAGGCAATCTTTTGTTAGTGGTATTGTTTGATACCTACAATATGGAATAAAATAAGCTTGCTGTATTATTCCTCTGAAGTATTTATTACCCTACCTAATGCAATGGAAAGTAATAGAAATAGTTGCGTCAAGTTGCTGATCTCAATAGTAATTTTCCAGCCACAGCCGAATTATGCAATTTATTTTTACTGATGCTGACTTTCATTTCAATTACTCAGAGAAGCTGTATTCTGCAGCTGAGGCACTGTATTCAAAACAGCTTCCTGACACATTTATCTTCACTTTAATTGGTCAGACACAAATCAGGTTTCACACAGGAAACAAACACTGATAATAATTTTAAAAAGGAAAACAGTGGTTTAAGAGGAATTGTATAAATGCTGTAAAAGTATAAAATGTTTCAGTTTAAAAATAATCTTCCTGATCTCTTTGGACCTATGTAACTACATGTATTTCCCCTGCCATATATGAAAACGATGAAATGTGCTTAAGTGCTGAATTGCTTCCTTCCAAAATCCCACTGGCACACACAAATCCCATTTCTACAAATAGGGCCCAGATGTCCTTTCTTATGGACTGGTACCCCCAGGTAATATGGAATAAAAAAAAATATAAGTACCAGGGAATTGTGCACTGTACATTTCTTGAAGGCTTGTGTTGGCAGTGTAATTGCCAGTAGTTTACTCTGCTTTTGTGAACACTGATGGCCTTCATCCAGAATATAGGAATAAAGGCTGTGGGATGAATTTTACACAAGGTGATGCACATCCAATAAGGGCAGGGACAAAAGGTGCACAGAACACATTTCTTAGCTGTAGAAAAGCCTATTTCTAGTATGGTAAGGTATGTAGAATTTGGTAATATTAACAGATAAAACTTTCTTCCAGGAGACTGGATCTGTCTTAGTTCTTCATATGGAAATGGTGGGACAGATTAGCTACTGTGATCAAAATTCACAGGCAGCAAGAGGAGAAGGAAGTTCTCTGCCAGCTCCAGGGTAGATCAGACCAAGCAAGGATGGGCTGGGATCAGGCAGATGTCAGCATGAGCATCCACACACAGTCAGAGCCCTTTCTCAGTCTGGAAAACAGAGATACCGATGCCCAAGGATGAAAGAGGGTATCCACAGAGCTGGTTTTGAAATAATTTTTGGCTCCTAGTTGCTTATGGTATTTGCAGCAGAACTTATCCTGCAACTGCAGCCCCAGCAGCAAAGCACCACTGACATGATAGACTGAGTACTCCTGTCCTCCTCCAAGGGCTCCTTGGAAGCTTGGGGGATAGAGAAATATCCACCTGCCTTGCAGAAGTTTCTACAGTCTGGAATCCCCAGTGATAACTACATTCAATTTTAAAATGTGGTTAATACTGTTAAGAGGAACCTATGCTTTCTTAGGATTGCACCTGCATCTTGCAAGGTGAATGCTTGCATTTCCTCTGTGGCAGCAACCAAACCATATCAGATTTAGAAATACTTTCCAATATGTTGTGGAGTATAAACACACAGTGATTGCCCTGTACTGCAGATCTTATGGCATGTTCCATCAGTTGGGCTTATGAGAAATGTGGATCTCAGCAGCAGCACTCACCTTCCCATGCTAGATCACATTCTGGCTCTTTTGCTTTGATGTTTCCCAAGCTGCTGCTGACCCTCAAGTCCATGTGCTTGGTGGTATTTCCCTCCTGACATCCCTCCAGCACCTTCCCTGCGCAGTGACCACAGCATGGTTCAGCACGAAGTTTTTTGCATGGCTGTTCACTCTACTCCGAGGGTTTGGAATGCCGATTCCCAGACTCAAACCAGCAGAATAGATGTCATGAGTTCTTGAAAGTCTTTGCTTTCCTGAAAAAGTCTCTTTTGGAGATGATAGGCTAGCAGCTATCTTCTTTGACATATGCAGTCCACCTAGACTTCAGTAAAGCCTTTGACAGTGTTTCCCATGGCACTCTCCTGGAGAAACTGTGTTCCCATTGTGTGGGTGTGTACACTTTCCAGTGGGTAAAAAACTGGCTGGATGGCCAAGCCCAGAGTGTTCCCCAAGGCTCAGTACTGGGGCCAGTCCTGTTTAATATCTTTATCAGTGATCTGGACGAGGGTGTCAAGGGCAGCATCAGTGAGTTCAGAGATGACATTAAGTTGGTTGGGAGTGTTGATCTGAGGGAGGGTATGAAGACTCTGCAAAGGGATCTGGACAGCCTGGATCAATGGGCTGAGGCCAGTGGTATGAGGTTCAAGAAGGCCAAGTGCCAGGTGCTGCGCTTGGGTCACAACAACCCCAGGCAGTGCTACAGGCTGGGGAAACAGTGGCTGGAAAGTTGCCCAGGGTAAAACACCTGTGAGTGCTGGTCAACAGCAACTGAACATGAGCCAGCAGTGTGCCCAGGTGGCCAAGAAAGCCAATGGCATCCTGGCTTGTATCAGAAATAGACCAGCAGGACCTGGGCAGTGGTGAGGCTGCATCTCAAATCTTGTGTTCAGTTCCAGGCTCCTCACTACAAGATGGGTATTGAGGTGCTGAAGTGTGTGCAGAAAAGGACAATGGATCTGGTGAAGGGTCTGGAGCACTAATGAGGAGCAGCTAAGGGAGCTGGGAGTGTTCAGCCTGGATGCTCAGGGGGGACCTTATCACTCTCTACAACTGCCTGAAAGGAGGTTGTAGCCAGATGGGGATCGGCCTGTTCTCCCAGATAACAAGTGAGAGAGCAAGAGGAAAAGGCCTCAGATTGCACCAGGGGAAGTTTAGGTTGGATATTGGAAAAAATTTCTTCATATAAAGAGTTGTCAAGCATTTGAACAGGCTACCCAGGGAAGTGTTGGAGTCACTACCTCTGGAGGTATTTAAAAGATGTGTAGATGTCACACTTAGGGAGATGGTTTAGTGGTGGACTTGACAGTGCTGAGTTAATGGTTGAGCTTGATGATCTTAGAGGTCTTTTCCAAGGTGAAGGATTATATGATTTTATCAGTGCTAGGATTTTATGATGGTAGTGTGAGATATTGGATGCAAATGTTACTGAGTTACTGCTATGGGTCAGAACCAACTCACTGTGAGAGAGAGTGTCTGTGTGTGTGTGTGTGTGTGTGTATGTGGGGAAGGACTGGGCCTAGACCTGCAGGTACATAGTAAGGCTTGCTGAGAGCACATGGCATCACTGAAGGCGCTGTAGCCAGGCTGTCAGTCAAGGCAGACCTGCCTGGCAGCTCACACCACACCCCTGCAGCCCTGACTGGCTACAGCACATCTCACTCTGGCCTGGAAGGCACCGACCGGACATCCTGCCTGGGAGGGAAAACTAAACTGTGTGAATACACGAGACTCCACCTGAGCTCTCTCTCTCTTCTCTCCTGCAACCCGAACCATGTGAACCATCAGATCTTGTCGGTAATGGTTTTTCCTTTTCTTGCTCTCTCTTTTCTCCCACTGCCTGCACCACGTGAATCACCGAATCTTGTTGGTAACCATTTTTCCTTTCCTTTCTCACCTCTCTTTCTTCTCTCATTCTTTACCTTTTTAATCTGTTTTCTTCTTCTACTCTTTTCCCTCCCTTGTGGGTAACTTAAAGCCAATGGATTGTGCTTTATTAAAGCCGGTATATTGATTATTTTCAATAGGTGTTTTCAGGGGAGTGGGTCTTTGTGCTGAGTATTTTAGTGAAATATTTTTACTTGGTTGTATTTTACTCCTGTAAAACCTTTTTCCAAAATATTTTTCTCACTAGGTTAAAAGAATTTCTCGTAGAGAAGAGTGTGTGACTCTTTCTCTGGACGCAAATTTAGGTTAGAATGAACCAAAAGGCTTTTAAAAAGTCTTAAATAAAATGTAACGATTCTGGGCAGCTGATGGCTTAAAATTTGGAGTGTAACAGGTAGTAAATATGCAGTAAGATGTCTTAGGCATGATATCAGTATCTTCTGCCCCCATCCTCCACTAAAACACCTAAACTTTATGAGTTTTATTGAGTTAATTGCGCTTGACCAGAGCTGGTGAAGGCAGACATGTGCTGGCTTAGCACAGAAGCTGGTGCTTATCACTCTCAAGAGTTAATCTTTTATCAGCAAATTACTTTCAAAGATGAAAACAAACACTTTGTAGTGACTTCGTGAGAACAGTAAATATTGACACATGCTATCTCCCTGTCTCTGCAGAGAAGTCTTACACATATATTTAATTTTCCCTATTGTTTGCAAGGACTCTATACCTTTATACAGCAACATTTCCTTTATGAAGATGATCAGTGCATTTGGTTTTAAGTATCAAGACACATGATGCAGTTGAAAGTTTGTTATAATTGTGGAAGTAGATTAAATATCTAACAAAGTATTATTTCTCTTGCTTCTGTCAAAAAGCTTTCCCTCTTTTCTATAATTGCTGTAAATAATGAACTATGTGCTGTGATATTTACCTTAGATGTCCAACTGCTGATATTTCATACTTTGTAAGTGAAAATGTGCCACATATGTGAAATACCACTTCTTCCTTAATTCAAGATTTCTCTTTGGGACCCCTTTCTTGGAAATACTAACTGCATGTAGCAATTTATAAGTATCATTGAACCATACCATAAATCCTTGACTTAATTTGTCATAGGTTTTCTCCTCCAAAATTAACACATATATTTTTAAATATAATTTTTCCAATTGATCTAACACCTGGACCATATCAGCTGTTGGATATATCCAAGATTTCATTGTGCTACAAATTATAAAACATCACACTTCTACAGGTGATGCCTTGATTTGTCTCAGTAAATCCCAAGCCTTCAGTTAGTCTTTGAAGTCCTGAAACACAACTTTGTTTTTGTTTTATGCCCACTTCCCCCTGTGCTGACACCACCATGCAGAATCACTCAGTTGTTTGTGTGGCAGTTCTTCCCTGGCAGTTCCCAGACCTAAGAACAGTAACCTCACCCACAGCAATTCAGCTGCTTGTGCTAAACCTGGAGACCACTTTGTGTATTTTTCATGATTTTGCCTTTGTAGCAAAGTCAAAGAATAAGAACTTCGTATGTAATTTTATAATCTCCCAGCTTCTTTGTCTGTCAGCTTCTCATTGTGCTCTTCTTGCAGTTGTCTTTATCTACAGCAGGAATGGGTTTTGTTTTTGAAAGAGCCCCATGCTCACTGTTTTATGTAAATAACATATGAAGACTTCTTTTCCTATTAACTACTGAATTCTATTTTTCTGACAGAGAATGGGTTTCAGTTTTTAACAGCTGCACCAAAAAAAAAGAGATACCCAGATGGGCCTTTTCATCTTCTGCTTTCCTTGCCACAGCCTGTACTTTCCATACTTTATTTGGAAGCAAAGAAAAGCTGTTGGCTATGTTCTGTAAACTTGCCTAAATTAAAGATGATAAATCCTCATATACACACTGAAAGGACTGCTGAAATGCATGTGATTCAACACTGGATTTTCATGCTACAGTAGGTAATGTGTATTTGAAAATAGACCGCAAATAGGTGGCAAACTGACTGGAAAGACAAAATGTATATAGAAACACTTACCTACATAACTATTTTAAGGCAGCCAAAATAAAATGTTAATGCACTGAGCAGAACATACCACTTTAATAAGAGTGGGATACTCTGAATTTCAGTTCCCAAGGAACTTTTCACAGTTTTCTATTGTAATCTTGATGCTTTAAAGACATTACAAAAGTTGTCTGGACTTTTTTGCACTATGTGTATATACCACAGTTCATTGAAACAGCTCAGGGAACATGGTTCCCTAATTATAGCACAATGCTTTTTTTTCTGGGCCCACTTACAGTTCCAGGACCTACTTATTTCTGGACATGCTTACTGGCTTCACCCTTACTAGGATGAGCTGGAACAGCTCTATGGGTTTTGTATTTCAGGGCCAGGATCTGCCTTGCAGTTATTTATGAGAGGATTGGTGGGAACAAGAGTAGTTCAAGCTTAGATCCATTGTCTGTTCAAAGTGAATTCCTTGCAATCCAAAAGAGAAAACATATGATTTAGTACAGCTGCACTGCTGAAAGTTTAACACACCAGTTGAATACATTCACAGGTGGGCTTATCCACAGTCTCTGTAGCATATAAACATTCATAAAAGGTGGAAATGCAAGTGTTGTGTTCATATGGTACCAGCAATCCAAGACCCAATACCCGGGGCCCTGTGCTCACTGAACATCTGTAGTCTCTCTCCCTGGATTTGTGGGAGCTCCAAGCAGGTGGAATTCATCAGTGCGTAAAAAGGAAACTAATCTGAATAGGTGCCATTATTAAAATGCATTTGCTGTGCCAGATTAGCAGAAAAACAGGAAGGCTTTGAGAGATGGGAAAAGCATTGTCCAGTGGCAAATAAAGTGCAAGTGACTCCCCTCCAGCCACATGTGTGTCAGTGCAAGGCAGGAGTGGATGAGGGACGGCGCAGGAGTGGGAGGGTTGTGTGGCAGAGGTGGGGATGTGGAGCTGGCTGAAAGCCACGCAGTCACCTGGGCAGCTGGTCACTGTTTTCCAAGTCCATGGACTCCCCATCGCTCTGTGGAAGCCAAAGGGAACACAAACTTCCACTGTTTCTCTGGCAAGGGACCAAAACTGGGCTGGCCAAAGGCCTGAGGCACAGAAGAGACAGGCTCAGCAAACTGTGTGCTATCCACAGAGAGAGGCATTTTTTTAAGGAACTAGTATTTTATAGTGTTGATTTGTTTCCTTCCCTTTTAAACACTGGTTTGGCTTTGGAGAGGGAAGCAAGGAAACAAAATGACATGGAGTGGGAGCCAGACCCTTCCCTGGGCAACTTTGGGTTCTGATAGGAGCAGCTCAATGCCCTCATTCAGATAACCCAGCAGCCCCCTGTAAGTCCCTGCAGCCTTCCAGTGTATGTCTCGTCATCCTGCATTTGTTTTTGGTATGACATCAACTCTTCTGGGGCAATATCCTGCCACTCCAGATGTCAAAACTGGTATGGTCATCTGTGACTTGCTGTGTGAAAGTGCAGACTATTACAGCCAGTAGTAGTGAAAGTCCAAATAATCTCCTGCAGCTTCGAACTGGGTTTCACATAATTTTAATAGAGGAAACTACCTCATTAAAAGGATAAAGTGTACTTCTGAATAGACTGGGTCTGCTGCCTTGTGGAGCAGAAGGCTTGGAAATGTATTGTGCACTGCTGGAAAGAGTTCAGTGCTGCTTTTGTCTTTAAATGGGGAAAGATATGACATATCTATGCTGAAAACTCGATACAGTCTGCTCATGCTTTTATAACCTCTTCCTCTTAACCCCAGCACAAGCCCACTCTCACACAAACAAACAGGCACACACTTCAACGTGTCCTCTGCTCTCTCGGGAAAAGCTGCTCCTCTGGCTCCTTGGGGAACTTTGATCTCCTTCCCACTGCTCCCTCAACATGGAACAGCCTTTCCCCGGCTCCAGCCACAAGCTTGCTTGGTGACAGCGTTGTTTCTGGGGACGTGCAGAGCAGCTGGAGTGCATCACTGGATGTGGCCTACTGGGGACTGCAGCTTTCAGCTGGTAGAAAGCATTAATCACTGTGGTGGAGATGTACACAGATTATCAGCGCTAAAAGTCATGGGGAATTGAAGTGGTGGGAGGGATTTAGGGGAAAAGCCAGTTATGAAAATGGCCTGATTTTTACGGCATGAGTCATACCATTTATTAAAATAGGCTTTTGTACTTTCTAAAGCCTCCTCAGTTCTATGAAATCAATGTAAAGCTAATATTTCTATCTCTGCTGTGCATCAGCCTCCTTGAAAAAGTGGAAAAGAAAAGGCTGTTTGAGCTACAAGCAGATCCTGGGATTTTATGTCAGAATCAGAAGCTGAAAGAAGATTTGCATGGATGTTGCTATTTATATTTTATGTAGCTGAACAGAAACTGTGAAGCAGCCAGGCACAAGAAGCACCAAAGCTGCAACATTAAGTGCTCCCAATCAGAGAAAATCCAAAATAAAGATTGTGATTTTTCTTGTCTTAACAATAATGTAAATGGAGAATAATAAAATCCAGATAAAATCCTTGCCAATGAAATTTTCAAACTCTAGGGACAGATGAGACAGTGAACTCTATTAATTAAATGGTCATTATCCCAAAAGAGAATTATTTTTTTGTAATTAATGGTATAAATAGAAGGCAATACACTCAGGAAATGAGAATACAGGCTCTACTTGTTACTGTGAAGCAGTGCTGCGTGGGAAAAGAGGATATACAGGACACAAATTTTTCCCATTTTATGCTATGTGTGCATAACAGTTGTAGTAACTGAGAGGCAGAGATGTACAAATAAGACAACAGCAAGTAGTAGAAGGGGAGTGAGGTTGTAACTGTGGGCATGCAGTTCTGGTAAGTGGATTTTTAGGAAAGATAAATTCTGAAGAGGACTCAAGGAGTGCTAAAAAAAGGTCAGAATTTAAGGAGTGTTATTTATTCAGTTGATAAAAAATATGTTTTAGGGTTGGCTTCATCTCTTCATAGACCTATTTGCAAAGATTTAGGACCAGATCTTATGTAACTTTCTGATGAAGGTGTGACAAAATCCAGGGATTAGCAGCTAAAGTTGAACAAATTCAGCCTTGAGTAAAACCATTATTGCCTGGCAGGGAAAGCAACTGAAGGCTTGAAGAGCTCATAAGGGGAAGAGTAAATTGGTCATTACAAGCTGCTATAAGGTACAAGTAAACTAAATTTTTTGTAAGATTTAAAGATAGTTTTTACACTGTTTCTGGGAGAAATTTTGTGGTTTGTGTGAATGTGGGAGATTAGACTGGTGGGCTGTGACAGTACCTCCAAAGTTTGATCTCAATGACTGTGAGTTTGTTGTGGTGCCTTTCCCTCCAGGACCATAAATGCTCCTGTGCACTTTCATGATTTTGGAGGTTGCCAGACACCACAGTTTTACTTCAGTCTCCTTGGTACATTTCTTTCTATTGCATAAGGGTGCACATTGTAACATGGACATGTTGCTACATGAACAGCGGTGAATTAAACTGGAACAAGAAACCCCACCTTGCTCTTTGCATCACCCTCATAATGTACAAATACAGGTCCTGACACTGGTCAGCCACGGCCTGACTGTTTAAGACAAATTGAAATGTGTGCCAGTTTGGTTTTCTATGCTGTACTCTGAAGAGCAGTGAACTAATTCAGGAGTAGTTACGTCAATCCCTATCTGGGGGCAGCAGCTTCCTGGAGAGGTACAGATACCTGGAAAAAGAGCCTTGTCAACTGCCACAAGTTTATCTGCTACTGCCTCTGAGTCAACACCCAGAGGTAACAACCTCTAAAGCACCTTTAAAGAAACCCCTCTTGAGCAAGTCTGTGCAACTCTCTCAGCATTCTGCCATCACTTTGGAAAAGTTTTTCACTCCCACTCTTCTCTGCCGCTTGCAGCAAAACGCGAGCTGCTGAAGTGGCTGAGCTGAGCACCCGTGCCTGCATCTGCACCTCTCACCTGGCAACTACTGAGCGTAACAAAACCAATCTCCTGTGCGTGCTCTGCTTCTGGCACTCACATAGTTGTGATTTATCAAGGGAAAAGGCATGTGCAGCTTCTCCTGGCTCCTGCTGAAAGTCAGCTTCTGCACCTGAGGAGAGCTTCAGAGGCAGCCATCATCTATGTCTCCTGCCCCCTCCTCAACCTCCTCCTTCTGACCCATGGTCTGGAAATCCCTTCCAGAAACACTCATCCTTAGTCAGAATCACAGCCCGGACATTTCATTACAAATCAAGAATAAGTCAGATGACTTAAAAAAAACAAAAAACCAAGGGGCACAGTAATAATTTTGGTGAGAGATTTTATTTTATGATGTATGCAAAAAGAGGCTATTTGAGCTATACTACTCCTGTTTATATTTTTAGCTTCTTATATATACAAAAAGTTACATGGTGATACAAACACATTATTTGCTCAAACTAAGTATGCTGTGTCACTCTCACATGAAATGTGAACTATCCTTAGAAATGAGGAATTAAACTATGAAAGCCAATGAGCACTCCAGATTCTGTACTAAGGCTACTAAGCATTCTGGCTGCAAACCCTTTGCTGTGTAAAGCATATAAAAATATTGTCCAACACACAGTCACTGGTCTTACCTTTTCCACTTACATTCATTTATTGTATAAAAATTTACGCTTTCTTGGACTAAAATAGATACAGCAGAGATTAATTACTTCAATGGAAAACCTAAGCTTTGTTATTTTAAGTATATAAATATTACAGTATTTCAGTCAAAACAAGTATTGTTATTCTAAACTATGTTCATTATCTTGACATAAAAATGTTTACATTATCTAGTTCATGGTCAGTAATTCCTGAATTTCAGAATGTTTTGTGGTGTCTGCAGCACAAGTGTGTGTTGATCTCTGATTATCATAATTTCTGAGGACTGTCAGAACACTTCAGTTAATGACACAAACAACAGAATAATTTTAGTTAAAAAACATAGTGTCATAATATTTAATTTGAATCAGAAACCTTACTGATATTTCTTATATTGCAAATGGCTGACTACAGTAATTCTTTCATTTAATATTATGAATTGCAGTAGTGCTGAAAAGTAGAATTTGCCTTTTTAAGATTAGGATGGCCTCAAAAAAAAAAAAGATTTTTTTTGGTATTTAAATTTGGTTATCCTAATAGTGTGGTAAGATATTGCTGGATATTGCTACTTTTACTTACTATGTCAGTAATCCTAAAATGAGACTGGTAGCTGCAAACACCTACGTACTAACTCTGCCTCTGACAGCAAATCCTTTTGGGGATATAGGCAAATCTCCAAATCTCTCCTCCTCTATTTCCCTTCTCCAAGAATAGTGATTGTTAGTAAGCATTGTTTAATGGTATTGCATACCATACATATCCAAAATGGGGAGCACAACAGCAGCATGTGCCTGCAATAATTAACGTGTCAGGACACAGTAATGACCTGCTTCCAGTGTTAAATTGGACCTAGCAAAGCCATTTTGCTTATGGAGGATTCATGGGGCTGATCTGGGGACACAACAGTTTCAGCACCAAAGTGAAGCAGACAAATGCCAAGTGGCACTGGCTCTTCCAAAGATCTTTGATGGAACCAGATGTTCTAGGTGACAGAAGTCTTTTGTGTAGATGGTACTTGAGAAATCACAGCTTGGCTGACTTTTCTATTTTCTTAATGAAAAAACATAGCATTTCAGATCCCTAAGGGATGCCTTACAGCTTATGCCATGCTGCAGGACTCTGGGGCAGATGGTCTGTGCGGCAGCTTGGGCACAAGCATGTACAGTTCAGAAAGTTCCTGTGTCCTGATTATTCCTTGTGTCCCAGAGGCAGAAGTCCATTTGTACAGACAGTGGACTCTCTGACAGTGATCCAGACAGGCAGGTGACATACTTCTTTGCAAGGTGGGTAAATGGTCTGACCTCATATGGCAGTTTCTGCATCCATTCGGAAGACTGGCGTCTTCCTTATTGTCTGAGTGACTTGGCTTCCCTGGAGAATGTGACTGGACTTTTTCCTCTTTGAGGTTATTTCTTCAGCTCACAGGCATCAAATGACATTCTGGCAGTTTATGTCAGACAACCATGTAAGGTTGTCATGTATGTGATGTCGTTCTGTGGGGCCCACGGAGAGCAATCTGAGACACAGGGTGGTGGTAAGAAGGGATGAGAGCAAGAAAGACTGTGTTGGGGATGAGGATGAAAGGAAAGCAAGCCCATAGGACTCCAGGATCTGAGTCCTGTGTAGCACCTTGGACTCTGCTGCAAGAGCAGAGCAGAAGTTCAGTGTCTGCAGTAGGAGGCCAGATGAGTAAATCATGTAGTCTTGGGTTGACTGACTTCAGTGCACACCTGTGTTGTTTTTTACACTTTACATACAATTACCTATAGCCCACCAGTTCTTATGGTTCCGTATTGGAAGAAATGCAATTTATAAACTCGGTAAATCCAAAATCTAGATCCTTCATGGAAAAGTTCAGCTGTAGGAAATGATTTTTGTGTAACATGGTCACAGAAGTCATGTGAAGAGGGAGAAAATGCTGCCCAAACACCTACTGCAGCTATTTAAGATGCTGCAGTACTAATGCAGGGAGTACTCCAGAGGGCTTTCCTGGGGTCAGACCCTGCAGGAGTCAGAGCACTTTCAGGACCTGGCACAGAGCTCCATCCACAACTGCTGTGTTTTATATCGCTAGGAAGACGCAGCATCAGTGGCAGTGAACATGCAGACGTTATGGCGATGCTGCACTCTGTGGGTAGGCTCAGCGCTCTGGCTCTGACAGCAGCAGCCTGGGATTTGCTCTCAGTGCCAAAACAGGTTGCAATTAAGACTTTCATTCATTATGTAAGAAATGATTTTTGGCCAGGTGCCTGTTCCTGAACCTCATGTATCCGTGTGAAGGAGGAAGTGGCCTGCAGGAAATGTCTGGGACATGATGTCTGTGGTGAACAAGACAAGAGGAAATACACAGGTCTTGATTTTTTGCTGCCCTATAGCTTTGAACAAGGTAGTTAGAAAGAGCTCCCAGCAGCTGCCTTAATACTGATGAATTTACACAAAAATCAACGTAAAGTGCTAAGTTTGGTGTTTATTGACCAGTAGCAGCAAACAGCACACAGAGAAAGCACGTGTGGGGGTGCACTGTTATTCAGCTGGTCGCGGGGAGATAAAATACTTCTATTTCCACTTCACAATAAGAAGTGTGTGTCATTAATCAAGGTAGTATAAAAGATTCCTCTCTGCACTGGTGACTACAATTCCTACTTTGTTATTTTTGCTATAAAAGTGTGTATATTGAAGCCACCTGTGTGAAGGTCCCCACCTTCCTCCTCTTTCTGAGTCTGCAGAGGGCAAGAGGAGAGCTCTGAGTGTTGCTTCCTTAGAGCAAGGCCAGTAGTGCACTTGTTGCAGATAGGTATGCTCTGATTTCAGTCCTACCAGGCATACACTTTCTGTCCATTTCTTTTCTTAGTGTCCAACAAGCACCATTTCATGGACAGCAACTTGCTCTATCAGTGCAGAATGAACTTTCGCCGCCGGCGGCGATTAATGGAGCTCCTCACTGAGAAATCCCGCTTGATGCCTGAAAGCCATGACAGCCCATTTTGCCTGCGCAAACAGAACCACGACAACAGAAAACACACCAGTTTTCTCTCAGGTGACTCCTATCAGTGTTTGAAAAAAAGAGCAGGGCTGGTATTATGTGTCCCTGTTCATAGGGGTTGTCCATTCCCTCAGTTTACCAAATCTTTAACTCCCTGAGGTATTTCTGTATCAATAGTATTTCAGATGCTGATCAAAATTTGGTGTCCACGAACAACCAGAACTGGGCAAAATCCCCCAAGCCCAAAGTAATTTGTTATACATTCTATGTGGAGTTTTCAAGAAGAGTTAAAGAGAGGGGAAGGGGCCCTGCAGCATTAGGTACAGCAGTATCTAGTAAGAACTGAAAGAAGGAAAACTGGAAAAACCTAGTTCCCTACATTGCAATGCCTATTAGAAGGCACTGCAATGGGAGCAGTTCAGCCATCCTGTTAGCTACAGACAGCATTGCACTCATGCAGGGACTCTTCTAACTATGTTGGACACACTAACCCTTCCCAGTGCTGTCAATGAAAGCTTGTATTGTTGCTGTTGTTTCAGAGAAACCAGGGAAATGGTTTAATAACTGATACCCGTTCCCTTTCCCTCTGTATTTTCTCTCTTGTTTGTAGTGAGTCCCACCAAGGAGATAAAGATCGTGTCGGCAGTGCGAAGGAGCAGCATGAGCAGCTGTGGTAGCAGCGGGTACTTCAGCAGCAGCCCAACGCTCAGCAGCAGTCCCCCCGTGCTCTGCAACCCCAAATCTGGTGAGCACCAGGATCACTTACAATGCACAGGAGCCAGGGTTCAGACATCTGTTTGGGGAGAAGGCGATGTAAAGAATGCCCAGCTTCACACCTAAGCTTATGTTTTCAAGAATACATAAAAATTTACATTGTCACAGGTTTTGTAGGCCAGAGGGGACTGTTGTCATCTTCTAGCCTGAAGTCCTGCTGAACACAAGCCAGACGTCTGCCTCCAGTTATATCTGTGTCAAATCCATAATTGTGGTTTGGGCTGCAATTTATCTCTTAGGAGGACATGCAGTCAGAGGCCTAGGTTTGCCTCTTCACTGCCAAGCTCTGAACCAATTCAAATCTCCTCCTAGAGACATTCCTTAGGTGCAAGTCAGAGGAGAGTTTAACTATCCAGTGACTGCTTGAGCTGCTCTGAAATAACACCACTGAGAAAACAGAAGCCTCTAAAAAAAGAAAAGAGGCAGCATTATTTCAGCCTGTCAGGGACCATTTCAACATTTTTTTTTGTTTAAGTTTTACACTGGTCTGTTTTGGAAGGTAAAAGTAGCGTTGAAGCTTATTTTCCTTTTGAAAGGATTTCCTATCCCAGCCGGAAGGTTAAACACACCCATTCTTCCACAATTCACTTAAAATTGTTTTTACTGTACATCTGGGAAGAAGAAAACAGACCAAGACAGATATTGTTTCAGCCTCTCTGTTTCCCTCAGAAACAGCCACAAATTTCAAAGCAGAATCCCTGCTGCCCTTTGAGCTCCTTATTATTTCAAATTTGCCATGTCTCTGCTGGTGCTGTGGGGAGTGCTGTGCAATGGGGTAAGGCTTCAGTGGATATGTGTAATCTTTGCTTTCAGAGGGGTGCTGGCATTTGAAGTGATTACTAGGGAGTGCCTCAAGCACTAGATGAATGCTGTTCTAAACATTGACCATTCACTCCGGAGAGGAGTGAACTAAATTGCATTTCATTCCTGCTGTGCAGAGTGGCAGTCAAAAAGGGAAACATAGTTACAGGGATATTTTCCTTCTCTCTCCTTTTAGCACATTTCCTTCCCTATCCTTAGCCTCTGCTGGGAATTCAGTACGAGGCTCTGAATTAAAATAATTGGAAGGACTCAGTAGGAGAGTATGCTCAGAAGCCATAACTCCCTACAGCAGACCTGGAAATGCTGTCAGTGCTAGTGGTCATCGCATCCTTGGAGTATGTTGCTGTTGGGCATACAGCATCACCTTCCAGTATGCTTATGCCTACAGACAAGGAGCTTGCCCCTGTGTGAAGAGTGCCACGGTATCATGTTTTGGCAGAATGTCTTTCAGGTATACTTGCCCAGAAATGCTCTGGTAGGTTTTGTATGGGGAGCTCTTTGTCCCCAGCACATTAATTACATCCTGGAGAATTTTCTGGGACAGATAAAGCAGCATTCATGCACTGTCCCTAGATGTGTGTGTTATCTGAAGTATGCCAACTATTCAGTTCATTTATGGTTCAGATTTTATATGAAGTGTCAACCCATGAGTAGTGAGAACAAGTTTATTTTAATGCAGCTGATTACACAACACTGGAAGAAAAAGGATAGGCTGATGTTGCCCTTGCATAAGTTCTTTATTTTTTTAAAAGAAATTTTCCCTTAGGACTCATTTTCAAACTCTGAATAGCTTTAACAGACTCCTATTTGAAAGAAGACAGCAATGGGTTTATAAACAGACTGATCCTTAGGAATTATACAATTACTGGCAGCGTAGGGTTATTTCTCCCATAGCACAAGTACAAATCCACACGTCAGCTTGCATAGGTTAACATAAGGCTGTCAGATGTAAATGTTACGAGGAATTTTTAATCCTCTGCTGGACTATAAAGAGATTTTGTTCACAAATAGTTTCCTGCTATCCAGACACAGAACATATCTCTGAACTACGTGCTAATAAACACAAGGCAGAGGTATATTTATTGTCGGATGAGTTCTCTTGCAGGAAAACACTTCAAAAACACCCAGGTCATGACTTGACCAATCATGTAGAAAAACAGTCATCAAACAAAAAAAAAATATTTCTGGAGGTATAATGAAGGGAGGCACATAAGGGAGACCTGCATGGATGATTTACCTGATTCTGACTTGTCGAATGAGCACAATCATTCAGGTTTTTTTATGTTGACCAGACATGCTCTGCAGTGTGTAACACTGCTAAATGACAGTTTGTCGAAATCCATGGGAAAATTGAAAAATAAAAAAGGTATTAGTTTGTATGCTAGAATTCTCCCTGATCCCATGCATGCCATTAAGAAACTCAAGAATGTTTTCAGATACCATCTGTGAGAAATTTTATATCCCACCTGTGACTAAAAAGACAGACATCATCAAAATTATTTATCACTAAAACAGCCATAATTTTAAGAGTGAAGCTGGCCAATAGGATGAACAATATATATCTTTATGTCATCCTTTGTCTTGTGAAGCATTTATAGATAGATAAAAAATGGTATTCATTTGATTTGTCAGAACTTTAAATTTACTTTTTTGAGAGGAAAGTTATCCCATTACATAGCAAGGCAATGGGGATTCATGTGCATAAACTTACTGGTATTTCCTTTCATGTAAAATCCCAGCCAGCTATAGGTTACCTAGTCTGTCCCTGGACAAGATTGAGTTGTAGGTCTGTGCTTACAACTGCAGAAATCTCTTGAGCCAATTGCTGACACAACCAGGATTTTCTTGTTACTTAAGTCTGTGATTCAAACCCGACTCAGATGAAACAGCAGAGAGCACCCAACAAGCACACAGCAAGCTGGGAAGAATTGCTGCTCAATGCCAGGAAGATTTCAACACTGGACACAGGAAAAACCACTTTTGATGTTTGTGATAATGTTTAGGGGATTTTAATTGCAGACAACAAAGTCCGTTGGCTAAATGCCCCAATTTTCCAAAGATCTCATCATTTATACTCATTCTGCAGGCTTTTCCTTGTTCTCTTATTACTTTCAAGCAAGTCTGCAAGAACTGAAAGCATGTCTGGGAAATGGGACCAAAAAGATTTGTATCCCAACACTGTATCTTATTTATTAGGAGAAACTCCAGAGGAATGGTTATATTTAATATTCATTTCTGTACCTCCACAGTATTAAAGAGACCTGTGACTGCTGATGAGCTCTTAATGCCTGGAGCCCCATATGTGAGGAAAACTTTCACGGTATGTCTCCACTATTTTTCTTTATTTTCTGCATGCTGTATGCATAAGGCAATCCGAACAGACATTTTCTGATGGGATAATTAGAGCTTTTTTGCCTTTGCTGAGGTTTGTACTTTAAAATCCCAAACTCCGTTATCAGTACTTCCACACATTTCAGGTCTGATTCTGCACTTGTTTATCCTGTCTTTATGCCAATGTGGTACTGCTGACTTAAAAGGAGTGTAAAGTTACATAAAGCCATAACATTTGTATAATACAAACTCATCTAGACTTTGTGCTCCTGGTAATAATTTGTGCTTTGCAGGAGTGGATCATCTACCCCAAATGAAGTCTTCTACCAGGGTCTTTCTTCATGATGTGACAGGAGTTTGACTCATATACACTTTTAGAGCCTTTCTGTAAAGACATTTTTGAACTTAGTCATTGGAATAATTTCTTTTTACAGCCTCCTAGTTCTCCAAAAATGTTCATTAAAAGCAAGAGGAATAATTTGTGTAGAGCCTTTCCCATGAGTGACATAGCAGCCTGTAGGCAATGTCCTCTACTATGTGTTGGAAGTGTAGAGATGTTGAAATTACATCTTGAACCATTTATATGTTGCCCCCCTGAATTTCATGAAGCTGCCTGAAGGTTATCATACCCTTCTTTTCCCTTTCCAGATCGTTGGGGATGCGGTGGGATGGGGCTTTGTGGTTCGGGGGAGCAAGCCCTGCCACATCCAGGCTGTGGACCCCAGTGGGCCAGCAGCTGCAGCTGGGATGAAGGTGGGTTTTCAACATGGAATGGCTTCCCAGGGGAATTTGTCGTGCTCAGTGAAGGTCTGGGCTGCCTGTACTGGGGGAGGGAGAGGTGCTTTTGTTTCCAGTGTTGAATGTCTTTGTCTCAGTTTCGGGCATTTGTGCACAGTGAGTTCTGCTGCCTTTCAACCCATTCTGTCCTTGAGATTCTTGAAGTCCCTTTTTCACATGAAACTTATTTATCCTTTCCAAGTTTCTTTCTTGACACTTTCTCTTTTTGAGGTGGGGTATTTTTCAGTTGGTTGGCTGGTTTTGGTGGTGATGGTGTTTTGGTTTCTTTGGTTGATTTTTTTTAATTTTATTTTCATGTTTTTTCAACTCCACGCAATTTTAGTATCTGTTTTTACTTTGCCATTTACATGGTTGCTAGTAAGCAGCTTCTGGACTTTGCCTAGATAAGAAGAGGCAAAGTCAGACATACCTAGTGAAAGTGAAGCAAGCATAGCCCATTGTTCACTGTACATCAGTTAAGATTCAAGAAGTTTTGGAAAGAAGGATGGATGGTACTTTCACATTTCATAAAGAGTTCAAATAGTTTCATACATGAGTTAAGAATCGATAAATACACATTCCAAGTGAAGGCTTTTGCACTGCTAATGCAGAGCCCATTGACTTACCTGCAAGTTTGGATCACATCCCACATATATCTGTGAATTAATCTCTGCCTCACACTCTGTACAGTGTGAAAAATAAAAGCAAAGCATTATGTCAAGTACAGGTAAAAGTAAGAAAGGGAAACTAGCTGCTACACCTGCTCCAATGTCCAGGCTGGGCCAGACAGAAAGACTAAATTATCAGTTTATGTCATGTTTTATTGTATGGCAACAACACAGATGAAGGTGTATTCCACATGCATCCTAGTTTGCCACAAGTTTTGTCCAGCCTTCTAATTCATCTTCCTTTCCCATCACACTCACCCCAGATATTCACACCCACCAAGCTGAAGGCAGCACGTGCTGCCACGACTGCAGGGATGTGCATCCTGCCCACCACACGGTGCCAGACCTGCCATGGCACCGTCCTTAACAAGTGCACTACTGGGGGTTCTCCTCTCTGGCTGATGCTTTTTTTTTTTTGTTAAATGAAACTTGCAAGAACATACTGTCTTTGAAACATTTACTTTTTTTGAGTACGGGCAGGAAAAAGCCCTGGGACAGGGAATGGCAGCTGCAGAGCCTGTTGGTGCATGCAGCGCCCAAACACATCCTGCTGGCAAACAGCTTGAATCCTGAGGGAGCTGGAACTTTTTTATAAGTTTTATACAATGCCTAAATATAATATATATTTACATTTTTTGTATGAAGAATATATTTTTCAAATAGTAATCCTGCCTTGAATTTAAAGGACCTGAATTTAAAAATAATGAATTTATTCATGTGTATGTTCTAGATCCTGAACTTGGGGATTTAGTAATTTACAGCATCTTTTGTTCTTTGAGTATGGCAGCTAGCAGTAAGGTAGAACTGTTCCGAAACCTGACATGTAAATACAACGCTATGGTGTCATATATGTAATCCAGTGGGGTTACAGAGGTCTGCCTGAACCATTCAAGACATAAGAGTGCAAAATAGTCCACTGTTCTGAGGGGAGCAAACCGTATTGTAAAACTGGGATATATGACCTTGAATTTACACAAAGGACTGATCTGATTATTTTTGAAGCTGTTATCTTTATATAAAATCACTTTTCAGAGCAGAATTGCACATAAACATTTATGTCCATATGTTAGATGAGCCTTTGTTTAGACACCAAAATTGGTGCCCCATTTTTGGAAATTCTGAATAACTTTAGCTAGTGAAGAAATTGTCTTTTTCTTTGAAAATAAGGGCTTTTGTTGAGATGTTCCCATGGCAATAAGTATGTAAATCACAGTGCAGAAATTTTAAAAAATCTATGTCACTTAATCCATCTGTTTAAAGAACTCCTCAATCTGGCAAACGTGAAGGAATTGCATGACAGGCTTTAGATGACAGGTCCTTGAAATTAAACCTTCCTCTGTGTGGAAGCTGCAGGAAGGGCAATTTGAAAATAGGCTGTTGGGCACAGTAACTTCTGGTGGGCTAGTGCAAGAGGCTTTTGTCTGCAAAGAGAGTGCTACACCAAAGAAGCACTAACAAGGAAAGTTGGCTATGATGAAAAGGGCAAGAATTTGAAGAAGAGCCAAGACTTGGCGTTGCACTTTGTAGAAAAGTTCTTGGCAGTAGCAGCAGGGATTTTCCTCCTAAGGAGATGCATCCATTGTAGTTGTTTTTGGAAGTGTCTTTATTTGTAAAGCTTGTGATTTTGCACTTGCCTCTTTTGGAGACCACAATTTTCCTGTCTTTGCATTATGCCAGACATACTGTTGAGAGAGGACTGCTGCCTACAATCTTATTGTAGGACCTCAGTTTGTGCCCTTAAAATTCTACCATGTATTACAGAAATCAGTAAACATTACAGGCTCAACCTACCTGCAGGACTTTGTGGTGGCTTGCTTTCAGCTTGACCTTGGCTGGGTTCCTGGGCTGCTCCAAAGTGCTGTGAATTGGGAGTCTGAGTGGAAATCTCAATGAGCTTGGGCCGGAGCTCTGGCCACACGCAGCGGCTGTGCGGTGGGCACGGAGCTTGGCAGCCGGAGTCACAGCGCTCCATCACACACGTGCGCCTCGGCATGGCAGCACTGCCCACCATACGTGACATCCTCTTCTGGGGGAATTTTCAGACTATTTATTTCTGGGAAAATCCATACAAGCATGGTCTGCTGAAGATGTGTGAGAGGGTGTTACGTTTTTTGGCTTTAAGACTTCCGGGGCTGGTAAATAGGATTGCCGTTTGCGGTCTGAGGTTTCAGGTATGAAGCTGAGCAAATAATTCAATAAATATCTTGTCAATTAGCTTTAATAAAGTATTTTTGGCCTAGTTTGTTGAAGTGTTGAAGCTTGTGACAGCACTGTGAAGAGAGTGGTTGCTGTAAGCACATTAACAAGTGGGAGCTGGAGGCAACTTGGGGCTATGAAAGGAGTCAGTGTTGCAATGGTACTTCTAAGTTATTTGCAGCTCTGTTTAGCTGTCTGCCATCCTCAGCAGTGGCAGACAGAAACAGGATTTTGAAGTTCCCAGGTTGCTTTAATATTCATTATTGACTGGCTGCAAAATTTGGTTCTTTGCAGATGACACTGCTAAATATTGCCAGTTGTTGTCAGGAAAACTCCCCTTTTTTTCAGTGTTTTATTCTGTAAATTCATTTCCATTTTTAAGGTGAAAGTATTCTTTGAGAAGTTATGCAATTTGGCTTCTAACTAGTGACTTAAATTATACATCACATGTTTTAGTATGACATCACTGTTACAAAGTGTGACAGAATGAGCAGATCTAGCTTAGTGTGAGGCTTGAGAGAGACACAAATTAATCACCCATTTTGCTGAATATCTGTTTTTCCACTGGCTGGAGAAGTTGGTGCCCAACTCAGACCTTTGAGGATCTGATTCCTTAAACTGATTCTGAGCAAATTAATATTATAGCTGTTATACTTAAGGTCCTTGTATCGTATACATTGCCAATGGCCACTCAAGTTTTTCTAGCCTGTTCTAGTTCATCATTTCAGTCAGCACCAGGGAGTTTAAAGGACCACATATAGTCACTTGTACCAACCCCTTTTGTTTAGAGCTGTGCTTTGGGGCTATGGTATGGAGCAAGGACTTTTTCAGCATGGTTCTGCTCTCCTGGTCTTTAAAAGCTGGCTCAGGGAGGAGACCAGCTTCATAAATTTTCTGCCTGTGCCATCATCTTCTGCATTGGCAAATGGATTATTTCAGATCCAGTTTCTCAAGTGATTTCACTAGTGGAATAAGAGCCAGATCTCAAGTGTAATTGGGTTTCCACTGTCTCAAGTAGTTGCTTGATGTCAGTTCATCAAGGTCATCAAGCCCAGTCTCCCTGCAATCTAAGGAGCACAGGTACCATCCCATTAGTCCAAAGAGTGCAAGTACTGCCACAATAACAAAATATTACAGTCTTGTAACATAAAAGATTAAAAGGTATGTGTTGTAAGTGTCAAGTGGGAGGAAAACAACCCAAAACCATGTGATGTCCGGAATCACCAATGTCTTGGATTCCTTGGAAGAAATTTGAACTGTGAGATTCTCATGAGGATGAACATATTCCATGCTGCAGAGAAACACAAAACCCATTCCATGGTCTTTGCTGGTCTGACCTCAAACATGGTGATTGCTTAACTTTTTTACAAGCAAGATAAACCAGGCTAAAAACTGTTTTAGAAAAAAATATTCCCCCAGGAAAATATCCCATTTGTGGCTGTGGCCAATTTCCAGTGTTCTACGTTATAGTGGGAAAAGTAGGGAAGCATGGCTATCATAAGTGAGAAACTTCCTTGTAAGTCCTACGGGCAGCTTACTGGGAGCTCGAATACTGGGGTTAATATTGTATAAATAAGGCACAATATGCATGCCTCCATTTAACCCTCTCCATGAAGCGTAGGAAAGGGAAGATACCTCCGTGTTTGGTGCTGGGCCTTTGACCCTTTGAAGCACTGGGGAGATGCTTCAGTGCTAAGTGAAGGAATCTGAAGGGTACTTTCACTTTTTCACGGGACTGAGCTTTAAATGAGAAGATGAAGTAGTCTTGGATAAATATTTATGCTGTGCCCTAGCATATGGTGTTGTTGAAGCAGATGCAATTCAGTCTTAGAATTCTTATCTTATACCAACATGTTACTGACTGTAGAAAAGCATAAATTACACGAGTTGCCATCTGTTTTCAATTACAGCATGAAAACACTGAGGCAGGTTGGGATTTTCCTTTAGCTGTGCTATCAGCTTGCTGCCGAATTTGATAATTACATTAGAATGAGTTCAGAATGAATGTATTTGGTAATTTGAACACTCAGAAAAAGTTGCTGACAAACTGCTTTCATAGCTTGTCCATAAATAGAGAACAGCAAAGCTAAATCCACATAGCACTGTGTGCTATGAATGCCACTACTGTGGGGCTTCAATATAAATGTATATATAAGTTTCAAACATGTCTCTGTAAGTGACTGCCTCATTTTCTGATAGTATTTAATTATAAACTGTAACATAAAGGTCCATTCTCGTCCACAGAAACATGGAAGCATCTATCTATTCAGTCTGTCTATTCAAGCATCTGTCACTTTAGAAAAATCTAATTTTAAGCAATCAGATTTGGTATTTTACCATAAAATCAACTCTGGTTTTGCAAAACCAAAGAAAATTAAAAGAAGTTTTACCTTCGTCTTTCACTTCATGCAGCAGTAACCAGAACCTCCTATTTTATGTCCTACTATCCCTCACAGAGATTGGAGACAGTGAGCTGAGTAGGATAGCCATTAGCCTTGAACATCATTTAAGTCATTCTTAAGAAGGGTGGTTGTCACATGAGGATGTGCTAAGAGAATAGTAAGAACATAATGGTGAACAGTTTGGATGATTTTTAAAAATTATTTATTTATTTTATCTTGTAGAAATTTTTCAAAAAGACTCTAAAGAAAAATTTAGGCTATTAGTCAGTAGGATAATGATTCAACAGAATTTGGAAGAGATCAAATATTTGTGAATGTGAAAATACTCAGCTCTGCCATCAACATGAAAAATGGGTTAGTGATTGGTTGTCCTTGTTTATCAGCATTTATAGCAGTCACTGTGCTTTCCAGTTGGTGATTGAATCAGTGCCTGGATGTTCCTCCTCTGTGTCTGCCTTCTCCTTTTGGTCTGTGGTTGTCATTTGCTCAAGGGATTTGCTGGTGATGCCTCTGTAACCATCCCAAAGTTTCCATTCCCAGTGTGTGTGTTTAATTAAACTCGATGAGTAGTTCCCAATTTTTTTGCATGAATCTTGTTTCCACTTTTAAATAGGTCGGACCTACCCTAAAACCATGTTAATCTAACTATAATGGGATTAGTGCCATCAAAATTATCATAGTAACATGGCTCTATGAGTACTTGGCAGAAAATTGCACTGCACCCATCTCTTCTTGTCTGGAAGTTTTGTGAATTCAGCCCTCTCACCAAACTAGAGGCTTCTCTAAGTGGAGGAAAACATGGTTTTGAGAGCTACATTGTGTGTCACTGCCAGAACTTTGTTTAGTTGCCAAAGGAGACAAGGTTTGAAAAATCTCTGCTTTTGTTATAGACTACAACAGCAAAGTCCTTATGTCCTTGATCATCCTTTACATTAGCATGGTGTCTTTAGGTTGATTGAAATAATTGAATTTTTTCTCAGCAGTCCTCCTTTCTCCTCAGCACTGGGAATCCCAGTCCAGCACTGGATGTCTCTCTTCTGCGCTTTCACTGCATAAGCTACTCAGTCCATTGTATTCCTCTTTTGTGGTGGAAGCCATATCATTGTTGGACCTGTGTGAGTCAGGACACTACCTTAGAAACACTGTGCCACTGGGCTGCTGGTGACCCTGACACATGGTGACCACACGGAAGTCACAATTTGGATTTGTATTCTCCTCTTTACCCTGTCACAAACCCTCTGTGCAACACTGACCATTTCCCATCAGAATACATAAGCATTATTGTAAAGTATTTTGGATTTAAAGAGATGGAAAATGCCAGCAAATCTGACTTGTTAACAAACTTAAAGCGTTTAATGAGTAGATCTGTTTTGGTACCTCTACAAATGGAAAAAACTCTAGGTTTGCTAAAGTTTCCTTGTTTTCTTCTGGAGCTGTCATTCACAGCACAAGGTCCAGGTTTTGCAGTCTCAGAGCAGAGAACTTGCAGACTGGATCCACTGACTCCTGTGCAGCAATGTCACACCTGCACAGGCTCCAAGGAGTTTCAAACGTCAGTTTGTACAACTGTCCTCCTTCTAAGCCATCCTCCTCCTCCTCCTGAAATTTGTATTTGTATTAACGCCAGATATTTTCTTTGTGACGTATGACCCTGCCATCCCTGCCCAGGTTGCACCAGCTCTGCGGACAGAGACTTTGTTTCCAATGCTTCCATATAGCAGTCTCTGCTGATCTTTACCAAAATTCTCTTCTGCTTTGCTCCATTTTCCACTATTAAATCATTGGGCTCTTAAGTGTGACATTTTAGTTCTTTAGAAGCTCCTGTCATCTGACATGTCAGAATTTCATCCTACGTTCCTTCTTTTTTTGATGGATCTCCATTATTTTCTGCTTATTTCCTTGATTTGTCTTGCCTTTTTCCCCACTGAGTTTTATAAGGTTTAGTTTGTTTTAAGACATCTCTTCTGAGGCTGCAGAACTTCTGTTGTAGTTGTTTGGGAAGGTTAAGTGAACCCCACCCTTGTGCAGGTGCCTTGGAGTGCACAGACATCACCAAGTAGGTGGGGTGTGGGACAGGACTTGCTTCAGTGGACCATCAGCTTCTGTTCTTCTGAGCCAGTGGACATAAAACTGACTAAAAAATCAGCCAGCTTTATATGGGACTAGGGATCAGGTGCTTGCTGTGACTATCTGGGACTGTTCTATGATAAAGAAATCAAAACTTAGCATGTGAAAAGTCACCCACTAAGATATAAGGGGAAAGACCCCCTCCTATGCAGTCGGGCAGCACAGTGAGCAAATGTCACGCCAGCAGGATGGAAACTGAAAACTGCACGCACAAAAGAAACAGAGAAAAATTCTTTTAATGATTGTCAGTCCTGATTTTGAAAACGGGATCTATGTTATTCACTGTAGAGAAAGGAATTAAGGCAGTGGGGATTCCTAGGTGAACTATTAAACAAGTGAGTTCAACTTTTTAAGTCTACATTTCACCTTTACAGTGAAGCTTCTTTTTTTTTTCACCCATAAACTTACAAGACACAGGTTTAGTGAGGTTTTACTTGCTTATCCCAGACCCAAATTTTGGCCTGGAGAGCAGTATTAGGTTTCCAATGACTATGATTTTTCCTAAAGAGTCTTTCAACAGAGAGAGTTTTACAGGGCAATAAAATTACTTTTTTTTTTTGCAACAACTGAAACATTATGTGAATACAGAAAGTTTCATAATATCTCAGAGCAATTTTTTCTGCATTCACAGCAGCGTAGTTGACATTAGAGTTGAACTTATTTGTAGACCAGTCACCTAAAATGCTGTTGGGCAACAAGTGACCCACTCTACTGGTGTCTGTACATTGGCTTCTTTTTTACAAAAAAATATTGCCTGCAGGTTCATAATCAGAGGTCAGTGGATTTTTAAATTTAATCACATTATTTTAATAAATGATAGTTTTAAAAATTCTTTTAAAGTAAGTGGTGTTTTATGGCAGGATAACCCAGATATCTGAACACCCTGGCTTTATGGAAGTTCTTTCTTGATTGTTTCTGGAGTCTTACAGCTGTAGCTATTCAGAAAGAGAGACAGCAGCACTGGTTTCAGCTGCACTGTAAAACAGGGCTGTGCTTGTGCTTTGATACAACTTCCAAATTCCAGTGTGGTCTATAGCCCATTGAATGGTGAGATCTAGTGCCTGCCAGAACAGCTGGGATTTTACCCCTGCTCAAGCTGTTGTAGGCTATTGCAGGTCACTCCCAGGTAGTTCAGGCTCACCAAAGAGAGTACTGTCATCTGAAAAACTGACCTGCAGAATCGCTGAAATCCTAAAAGAGGTTACCCTAAGTGTCTCTAAGAGAGACATACAATTAGAGGCCAGTACAGCAGAAAAATGCTGGCATTTTGCTCTCAATTGAGGATGAAAAGCATTTTGTATTATTAGCTTCAGTTGCAGTATCCATTTCACTTGAAGCCTTGAAGTGTTCCTCAGATGCTGTTGGGTTTACAGGATCATGGCTATCTCAGCTCTCAGCCCCAAGCACTTCAAGGATGCTGCTGCTCCCCAGCTGCTGCTCTGCAGATCCTTCCCTGCACTTCTCCCTCTCTTTCTTTGTTGTTGCTCAAGACACAAAGTGGCCTCCTTTCATGATATAAGCAAGTGATTCGGGAAACATGTTGCATTAAAGCCAAGGCTCTGTTTAGCTAGCCAAACACATGGAAAAACAATTGCACTTTTGTCTGTGCAAACAGAGAGCAGCTGTTTGTCTCAAATGGCGCAGACCATTCCTGGTCATGACAGGCTGGATAACAGAGGGTGCTGAGGGTGCCCTGCATGAGTCTGTCTGCCCTTGTAACTCCCTTGTTCAGACTGTCTTAGGGACTGTTTTTACCCAATATGAGCCTTGAAGGAACTACATTTAGTTAGTTTAGCATAATTATATTTGACCATGTAAGTAAACCGATATATAGTTTTTAAGTTCTTTATTCATTATGTGTGTTTTTGTTTTAGCAATTCTAGTTTAGTTATAGATATGTCAGGAAAAAAAAAAAAAAGGACACCAAAAGGTCAACCCAAGCATAAAAAGACATTATTTCTAAGCTTAGACTCTATGTTCTTCTGACTCTGATGCAATATTTCACCCAGAGCAATCTTTAGCCATTTGAGTTATTTAACATTTTCAGAGCTGTTCTGTGGTAGGTATCAAATTGCAGTATACAATAAAAATGCTTATAAAGTTAGACATGCAGTCACTGGTTTGTTTTCCTGATGTGGCCCAGCCTGGCTCAGTTCTACCTGTGGGTATTTCTCGCTGGGACTCACATTAAGTCAGTGATTTTACACACCAATTCCCAATTAGGGCCGTGGAAAGCAGTGACCTATATTTCCCCATTGCATATTTATGGAAGGTTTGCATTTCAGGGTATTAGGTCCTTATGTTATTAGTCTCCATATATCTACAGATAGTGCTAATTTACCTTCATGAGTAATTCCAGTTTGCTGTGTCAGTGTTTGTCTGACTGATCAGTCAGGGAAACTGTGCCACTTGCAGAGCTGAGTCTTGTGTGCAGCCCCAAAGCCTCGAACTCCAAAACAAGAGTTGTTCTCATGGGCTCTTAGGTCATCTCTTTTCCCCCTTTAATTTGTCCACTCTGTTTGTGGCTTTTGCACAGCAGTGGTTTTATTCTCTTCCTGGTGAAAAAAAAGGACTTAAATTCCCATCGATTGCCATCAGTGGGAAGGGAGGGAGGGAAAGACTACCTGAACCAACAGTGAGGCCCTTGAGAACCTACAGCTTTTTATAATATGTGACTTATTATGTTATAAAATAAATATTAATTTATTTGATGCTCTTTTTTGATTATATAGTTTTTAGTTTATGTTGTTTAATTTCTGATATTTTTTTTCCAGTTGTAGACCAGCTTGTTTGGAATACTATAAAAAATTCAGACTCTTTTTTTAAAAACAAAAGAAGTGTGTAATAAGTGCATGTAATGAAAATATGTAATGAAGCCTTGCTCAGGCAAACCATCCATAGCAGACTGCAGTCACAGACCAAGATGGAGCACAAGAATGATGCACTTATTTTTGTAATTCTGTAAATGGAGATGGTTTTCTGTGCTGTGTGTTGTACCGTGCTCTGCTGGTACCCAGTTTCTAGCCACTGATGGAACAGTGGGCCAGCTTCACACTGGTGTAAAGATTGAAGAAATTCACCCCTTGAGAAAATCCCGTGTTTATGCAATACCTGGATACTTGCCTACTCCCACACCACCCACTCTACAGCCAATTGCACTTTTGCTAGAGATATTTACAGAGCTGAACACACAGCTGTAATTTATTCTGTTCCATCCAGTTACCTCAGTTATGTAGGAAAGGCCATGGTATGATTTTTTAACCTTCCGGCAACATGCAGTAGGTTGTGAATTGTGAGGTTCCAGCTTTGCTTTACTAATCCTATCAAGATTGCATGAATTCTTTAAAAAAAAACTCCCAAAGATAAAAATCTAACTGGAAACATAGCTTTTAGGACCTCTGATTTTCATCTCTTTTCCTCATTCCAATGTGACAATGTAAAGCTTAGCAGAGTGGGAGCAAATACTTCAGTGCTGCCTGTGTTTGCTTTTATGTGGAAGGTTAGGCTTAGGTCTTGGGCTTTTCTGTGGCAGTGCATTCAGCATCTTGATGGCCTGGGCTGTTTGCTGAGCATGGAGATTCCTCTGGTTTATGGCTGTGGGTGACCTATTAAAATAGAAGATACCCTGTATCAGCATAACTGCAGGTTGTGTGTGTAAGTATGTAAAAGAAGAAGCTGAGCCCTGCGCCCTCTTCTCCTCCATCGTAGTTCTCCTGCCCCAGATTTCTCTGTGCTTGTTCCTGCTACCATAACATCCATCTTGCCACTGATTTCACCGAGACTTTAAGTTATCTGAAAACTTAAGCTGAAGTTTACTGGTCTAAGTGTAAGCTGCTGCCAGGAGGGTCAATTCTATCTTCACCTCCTTTTCATCTCCCTCTTTCCCTTTGCCTCCAACCAGATATGTATCTATTCCCTCCTTCCTTCATCCATGTCAGGCACAACAAGGAACTTATTTTGCCTGGAGACAAGTCCTTTCATTTATTTATTTTTGCTGGCACAAGATGAAAAGGGAGCAGTGCCTGGCTTTGGCGCACTGTTCCCAGAGCCAGCACAAAGGGACAGGAGCACCTCTTGGGACCACAGGCACCAAGTCCTGCTATTAACCTTCCTCCCCTTTGAAGCAGGTTTGGTATCCGGATCCACAGACTTCTTGGCTATTCAGGCTGAGCATATCCCTTTTTACTGGCAGAAAGGGTTGTGAGGTCCCAGATCAGATTACAGATCCAGCTTTTAATAAGCAAACCTTTTCTTTCCATGTTTCTTTTAAAAGTAAATTTAGTTTTTTACACCCTGAGAAGAGAGAAATGTCATTCTCTGATGTTGCCACTAAGGATTTTGTGTACAAATCGATGGTGTGGTGTGTGAGGTAGAGGGTGATGTTGTAGTAATTAGTTTGGAAGATTTATTGAAGGGATCTAACAACTGGCAGGGCAAACCTGCATAGTTACTGACTTGTAAATAACTCCCTTTCTAATTGGTAACTGCAAAAAAATGTACAAACAGCATAATTTTTTGTTCAGCTGTGACAAAATAAGAGCCTTAAATGGGAGTTTTTAGCTTCACTCATTTCTCAATTCCTTCATATTTAAATTAAATTTTAAAAAAATGATGCCTTGATTTCCATCTGTTTGCTTGAGAGTGCAGTGGTGCTCAGGAGGAGGGAAGAAAGGATCCCATTGGAAGGATACCTCTTCCTTTAAAACATTGAAAGCTTAGATGTCCCCTTCCTCCTTGCTGAAAGCTGGAAAGCTGTGTTTCAGATACTACGTTCTTGTAGCACCTAAGCCTTGTCCAAATTTTGCTAAAATCTGTCAGCAAGGCAAGAAAAGCCAAAGCAGATATATTGCCTCTTTAAACAAACTGTGTCAAAAACTATATCTCTTTTTTTTTTTTTTTTTATTTGGCTTTGGTTTTCCCTTCTCAGTTTCAGGAGTTCAGTAACCTTTCCAGCTGAGAGCTGTGGTCATACCACAGGAACCAACCAGTAAGTTTTCCATTTTAGAACTTGCCCAGAGTTTTTAAAAGTATCTATAAAGAGTGAAAAGTTTGATTTGTTTGGTATCCTGCTGAAGACATCTCCAGGTCACTGACAATTGCAAAATGTAATTCCTCCAGCCCTGATTTCACAGGTGCCCATAAGGAAGGGTTCTTACTGACAGCATGGCCTGATATTTAATATAAATCAGGTTCTCACAGGTCTCTCATGCAGATTACACATAAGAAACAGATTGGTTTGCTAACCACGTGTGGAGAACTTCCTAAGATCTCAGTGAGTTTCAGAATATCATAATGAAACAATTGTAAGTTTGAGCAACTCAAACTGGCCAGCTGATCCTTGTCCCTGCAGGATTAGTAGGACATGAAAAAAGCATTTATTTATAACTATTGAGGATGTCTGTATAAAAAAAATGTAAGCAGGCTGTATCTGTAATGGATTTCATTTTAATTTTGCATTAGCATGAAGAAAAGCAAAAACATTAACGTTGGGCTTTACTTTTTGAAATAGCTAGATTGTCAATTCTGGTATGAATTTTATTCTGTAAAATTGTCAAAATACACTTTTCTTTAGCCAGCTTTGAAAGAAGTTATACTTAGAAACTTTTATTTTAGTTCTTAGGAAAATTGCTGAAGAACTTTCCAAGGTTGAAAATAACTCCTACATTTGCCTGAATTTGTCATTTCTATTTGATGCTAATACGATATAAAAAGAAGACTGAAAAGAAACCCATACATCTCTCCATGTATTTTGGGAATGGTTTACCTTAAAAATATCTGAGTGACTTTGTCATCACACCAGATGATAAGAAGAAATAATAGTCAAGGAAGCATGTCCTAAACTATCCAATAATTGTATGTAAGTCAGTGTACATACAAACCATGAGCAGATCAAAGAGTTAAATCTAGTCTGTCTCATGGTGGATGACTGAGCCAGCCTTGATTCAAACACAGCTTTCTCAACTACAGCTTCTTTCTGTGCAATGTGCTAATAACTTCTGAAATTCCCTAGTCTCAAAGGCCTTGCAGTAGGACATGGCCCTAGTTTGAGCTGTCAGCTGCTAGAAATCTGCTTCAGATCCACACAGAGTCCAGGAGTGAAATCCTGGCTGCTCCAGAGTGAAAGATTAGTGCAGCATTTTTAAATATTTTCCTTCATACAGTTGCCACGTGTACAGTAATATTCACACCATCAATTGAAATTAATTGGTGGCAGTGTTTTCAGCATCTCTTTATGCTGTTAATTGCTGATGCCAGAGCAGCTATCAGTACCAAACAGCCTGTGAAACCTTTCCATTTGGTTGACCTTGGTGCTGTTGGAGGAGAAAACTTGAGGGTACTGGCAGATTTTGTGCTTTGCAGTCTTAGACCCTGAATGTTCCCATTACTGCCTAGATAACTGTGTAAAATATCAGTGCTGCTGAAAAATAGCATTTTTGCCACTATCTTTACTGTCATTGCATAATCTAGCTTTGTATTCAAGAATTTCAAGTCTACATTGTATTTAGTAACATTGATTTCTTTGGTACCTATTTGATCTGCATTTGTAGCAGTGTTTATACTCTCTTTCTAAAAGAGAAGTTAACAAAGAAATAATCCTGGTACTGAAATGTAAATGATGAATCCATTGAGAATTAGAGCCTTAACCCTCAGCCACTGGAGTGGGGTGCACACATCTGCAGCTGTGGAAAGGGCAGTTCCTCAGCCACCTCCAGCCATGCTGCCTCCTGCCAGTCATGTTTCTTTTCACCTTAAACATTTTTTTTTTAAATTTATGTCAAAATAAGGTGGGCATGTAATCATGGTCTTATCTCTTTCAAGTGGTCTTATCTCTTTCAAGATAAATTATCTGTTGAGTGTGCGTGTCTGTTACTTCCTTCACAACCCACGATGAATGGTTGGGCTCACTGCATCTGTAAATTTAAATACTTTTTAGGGCTGTCCCAAAGAAATTTGCAATTATCTCTTGAGCCAAACTCTGCAGTGGGAATTTCCAGCTCTTCATAATCTTTCACAGCACCCTTCTAAAAAGCATACCTAGAAAAAGAAAGGAAATTTTAATAGGATTTTTAAATATAGTTAATTCAAAGAAGTCCAGCAAGCAAGGCCTGGCTCCACAGGGAGAGGCAACAGTGCCTAAAGCACAAACAGTGCCTGAATATCCAAGGATCTAGGCTAACTGCCCATTCTCCAAGAACATTCCTGTTGCATTCATAAATATTAAGGTCATCCTGAGGCAGAACTAACTAAGAATTAGTGACAGGTATGCAATGTTTTTATTTAATACTTGGCTTTAAGGTAATTGCGCAATTCCACACCCATGTGTGCAGCCAGTCTCCGACATCCCGTAAAAGCATCCTGCAGTCATTCTCATCCCAGCTCCTGAAAAACACCGGCTCAGCTGTCCAGCCTTGGTGCAGGCAGCTCCCTGCGAGGGAGCGGGGCTTTGCTTTGGCCAGCGGGTGATTCTCCCAGCAGGGAAATCAAGGGGTGTGGATGTACATCTGCAGGGCAGCTTGGCAAGGCTGGGGAGAGGCAGGCAGCCAAGGCTTGCTGTGGAGGAAAGAGCAATTACCAGTGAGGGGGAGGAAGGGTTGTACAGCTCCAAGTACAGCACAATCCCGATTTTGGCCAGTAAACATTACGGTAACTGATTATTCTCGCCTCTTCTTGCCGTCTTCAGTCCAATGATAAATGGCATGACAAATTTCTGCTATCTTCCTTAAATAACAGGTTTCCAGATCCTTTCTGTTCAAATGTAAGCCCAAACTTGAAGCTTACCTTTTTATGGAAACACCTGGATTTGTTTAAACCTTCTGCATGTGCCATGGAAATCCCATAGAAAGACGGAGGTGCCTTTTCTGCTATCCCTGCTTCCGTGGGCTGCTGTTTCCCATGGTGGGAAGTTGAAATACTCAACAATAAATGTTTATTGCTGTAACACTTAAATATTTGAAATCAATTAAGGGGGGATTTTTCATTTGAGTGTTACTTTATTTAGCTATTATTAGTTCTGTGGTTTCTAGGTTTCCACATCCCGACCAACAGAATGGTTGGAATTTATTCTGGGCTGTATAATTTCTTGAAGTTTAAGGGATAAAAAGGGATGCTTATCTCCTGTCAAGCTCCTTGGAGAGCTATGAGGAAATGAGCAATAAAAGGTTCTTTGAGGCTTTTTTAACTGTAGTTTATCATCTATTATAGTTACTGATGTGAGGAAACCAACAGAAATATTTTACATGTTTATAGTTACAAAGCCCTTAACAGCTGTAGCTATGAGCTGAGCACTTACAGCTTTTTGAAATGTGTTTTTATAAATGTAACATTAAATAATTTTGATTTTGTAAACCAGTTGCCTTAAGAAAACTCCTGAGATAATAATATGTGGGTTGATCTACTCAGTCAGGGCTGGTTTGTGGGTACTCACTTGCTCTCACTTGTTTTCCAACTCCACCAATAGTGCAGTGCAGGAGGTGGGCTTCTTTGGGGCAGGGTTGATGATGGCCAAAATGCACGAAGCAGCACTGCATTTTATTTCACCTTGCTGGATGCTGTGCTGTATGGGAAATCAGGGTGGGGAGAAGAAAACTGGATGAGTCAAGGGCACTCAGCATAATGAAGGGCTCAGGACTGTGTAAACCTCTTTCCCCACCTCAGGACTGGAGGACACAGCAAATGGCTCCGTATTTCTTTATCCCTGAGGGAGCCAGGTCTGGAATTTGCAGAGACTCAGTTCTCAGGAGCACCTGATTACTATGGATAGAGCTTTCTGCCCCCAGGCTGGCTGGCCCTTCATTACAATTTCCTGTTCCTCATGGGTCTTTTCATACAATTTTAGGACAGGACTGCACTCTTCTCTGAGTGCATTTCTCCTCTCTGCATTTCTCTTCTCAGCTGGCTTGGGTGGACTTCTTGCATCTAGTCCTCTCCAGTGGAAATTACAAAACTAATAAGCCATTTGGATCCAGTGCAAAGGATGGCACGAAGGGGACTGTTCTCAGCATTGCTGGTTAATAGTACCGCCAAGGGCATGCAATAAAACAAACACATTGAGAACACAGACATGTCAACTCTTGTCTGCTGCGTAAGAAATTCACTCTTTGGCATCCAGATTGCTGTTCACACTACTGTCAAGCCTGTATAATCCACATTTATACCGTAGCAGCCCTGGTATGGGTGGGTGGCTGGTCTGGAAAGTCTGTTCCTCTGCCAGGGATGTTCCCTGGAGGCCCCTGAATGCCCCTGACATGATCCAGCGTGCAGATTTATCCATCGCACACTTGATGCCTGTCCCTGGCCAAACATGAATCTCATGCACTGGGATTCCAGTAACTCAAGAAGTCTGAGAATATGCAGCAGTAAAACAAACATCAGCCATTCAACTTCCAAAAATTGCATTAAGCCAGAAGAGACAATGTTGTTTCTTCAGGTCTGTTTTAAATCAACCCAAGTATTATTTTGAAGCCAGAGCTATAATTCAGTAAAACTTGATACAATCTTGGAAAGCCATAGAAAGCTTTAGGAAATACCACTGGAAGTTGAGACCTACAGATGCAGCAATAATCTGCATTTTTAAACTAAATAGACATGCCACTTAAATAGTAATTGAAGCACACTGCAAATGAAGGGTTACCTTTTCAACAGAAATCCTTACATTTAGAAGTCTTTGTCTGCATGCAAGAACGGAACCATTTTCCCAATGGTATTTGCAGCAGAAATATTCATATAGAAGAAAGATACATCCATACTGCCATGGGAGTTGGCTCAGTGATATTGCTGATTGCCATACTTTGATGATCCTTTAGGCTACCAGGAAGGCTGACTTCCAGGGTATTCAGCTCTGCAGAGGAGTTCGGAGGATAGGGAGTAAGGTGCTAGAGGGAGGTCTGCCCTCCCTTCAGGGGCTGCTGCTACTGCTCTAAGGAGAAGAGATTAAAATAATTTGTGACATTTTGGATGAAATGTTACATTTTTGGATTGGCTTTGCTTCCTCTATAATTTTCCTTAAATGGAACATTGATAGCTACATTCTGTCCATGTTGCACAAATATGAATTGAGTTTCACTGCACATTTTACTTGAGAGGGAAGGTGCTGATGCACAAAAGTTAAATGACTTCACGTGTAAGAAAATCTATTTTAGAGCTAGCATTGAAGGACACCAGAGCTGCTTCCCACCTCTCCTCTATCCATTTCTGTGTTGTGTTTCTGCCTAAATGGGAAGGGTAAAAAATCATAAACTCATAAAATTGTTAAATGGAAAAGATTGGTTGGTTTAATAGCAAAGAGTCCAACCATTAGCCTAACACTGCCATGTTCACCACTAAACTGTGTTCCCAAATGCACATCCACATGGGGTTTTTTTCACACTTGCAGGGATGGTGATTCCGCCACTTCCTTGGCAGCCTGTTCCAATGTCTGACCACCTGTTCAGTGAAGAAATTTCATTTAATATTACAGAAACAATTAGGTTGGAAAAGATCTCTGAGATCATCAAGTCCAATCTATGACCTAACACCGCCGAGTCAACTAGACCATGGCACTGACCCTCCCCTGGTGCAACTTGAGGCCATTTCCTCTCATCCTGTCACTTGTTATCTGGGAGAAGAGACTGACCCCCACTTTGCAACAACTTCCTTTCAGGTAGTTGTAGGGAGTGATAAGGTCTCTCCTGAGCCTCGTTTTGTCCAGGCTAAATAATCCCACCTCCCTCAGCTGCTCCTCACCAGCCTTGTGCTCCAGACCCTTCATCAGCTTCACTGCCCTTCTCTGGACACGCTCCAGCCACTCAGTGTCTTTCTTGAAGTGAGGGGCCCAGGACCGGACACAGTATATGAGGTGTGACCTCACCGCTGCCAATCCCTTCCCTGGTCCTGCTGGCCACACTGTTTCTGATACAGGCCAGGATGTCATTGGCCTTCTTGGCCACCTGGGCACACTGCTGGCTCATGTTCAGCTGCTGTTGACCAGCACCCCCAGGTCTTTTTCTGTCGGGCAGTTTTCCAGCCAATGTTCCCCAAGCCTGTGGCACTGCAGGGGGTTGTTGTGACCCAAGTGCAGGACCTGGCACTTGGCCTTGTTGAACCTCATGAAATTGGCCTTGACCTATCAATCCATCCTGTCTGTATAAAATAAAGCATGAAAATTTCTAGTGATACTTGCTTCATACCTTCTTTGTTACAGACTCCAGGTGACGTATGAGTAAGATCACCGTCTTGTTTTCATTGAAACATCAGGTTGATATTACTGTTCCTTTAGGCTCCATATTTTTATCATTAAAAATACAGATCTAGACACTACACACATTTTTTGACCTTTTTACCAAACACTGTAGTATTATGATTAGATACAGAGAAGGCTTAATGTCTTTGAGGAATCAATATTGTCTTTCTTTTCCTGCACTTTTTTTACAATATTGATGTGACTTTTTCCTCTGAATAACTCTTTTTAAGATATGCAGTGATGTTGATCAGAGTATTTCTGTCAAGAGTTTTTTAATTGAAAATGGCCTACAATGATACAAAACTTCCAATGTTTGAATTTGTTACAGCTTTTATCAAAAAAAATTAGCATATCTGAAATTAATTAATAAGCCATAGTTGCTGAAGGAAACTAAAACCAGTTACATGGCAGCGACATTTTAATCTCTCCTAGTACTGACTTCATCTTCCATAATATTATTTCCTAGAATTTGGATGCTTTGATCTAGTGAAGTAATAAGTCCAGACTTTTCCCTAAGCCTGGAAACATGATGCATATTTTTAATGTGACTACCAAGAGTTGACTAAAAAGTTTTCTAAGAAAATGTTCAAGACAAACTAAGGACATCAGATTGTAATAGCCAGAGCTGTCTTCGTAGAATCATAAAATGGCCTGGGTTGGAAGGGAACTTAAATTCCTCTGCCGTGGACAGAGACACCTTTCACTAGATCAAGCTGCTCAGGGCTCCATCCAATCTTGCCTTGAACACTTCCAGAGAGGGGGCATCCACAATTTCTCTGGGCAAGCTGATCCAGTGCCTCACCACGCTCACAGTAAAGAATTTTTTCCTAATATCTAATCTAATCCACTCTTTTTTAGTTTGCATTCCCCCTTATCCTATCACTACATGCCCTTGTAGGCTTCTCTTTCTCGTAGGCTCCCTTCAGGTACTGGAAGGCTACAATTAGGTCACTCTGAAACCTTTTTTCCAGGCTGAACAAATCCATTTCTCCCAGCCTTTCCTCATAGGAGAGGTGCTCCATCTCTCTAATCATCTTAGTGGCCCTCCTCTGGAGTCTCTCCAACAGGTTGATATCCTTGCTGTGCTGGGGACCCCAGAGCTGGATGTCCCATACTGTTTGCAACCCACCATTGATATAATAAAATATCACTGTTATAAGAAGAAAAATCTCCTTTTTGTAAGAAAAATTATTGATGTAGAACATCAAAATTTCACAGATTTTAAACTTGTGGTGATATTTCAAAAGAAATTAAGGAAAATTAACTTACAGACTAATTCTAAGAAATGTGGGTTTTTTAAGAGTGCTGAATGAGATGGTATGAAGAGTTCTGGAGAGTTTGCCTGCTCAGGAGTTGATAGTACATCTGTGTAAATAATCTAACAAAAAAACCCTCTAATGCCTAGCTGGTTTTGCTGCTTGCTTTCTCCTCAGGTTTGCCAATTTGTTGTATCTGTCAACGGCCTCAATGTTCTCCATGTAGATTACAGGACAGTGAGCAACCTCATCCTGACTGGCCCTCGAACAATTGTGATGGAAGTGATGGAAGAAATGGAGGCCTGAGAATGCAAAAAACTCCTCTTACTGGATATTTTTGTGAGAGAAATGGCGACAACCATGAAGTGACATGACACAATGCAGCAGGACGTTGCTGTGTCTAAATAGATGATTTTGCTTTTAGGGGAGGGGACTCTCTTTCATTTAACAATAATAGCACTGGTGATTATGCTAAGATGTGAACAATAGATACCAGCATATTTTCACTACAGACCTCTCTTTGCCTGACAGAAACAAGATTAAGGCCTTTAGATTATCTGTCCAGCCATGTCTGCATCAGTCAGAATGGCTTCCAACCTAAGAGGTTGTGCATATTTCCTCATAGTCCACCACTGGATCAGAGCACTTCAGGAGGTGAAAGAGCCAAACACGGTGGGGTCAGGATGTCACAGGTGGTTTGCATGGCATATTTGCATTGGTAAGCATCGTCCTGGTGTCCAGCTTTGTCCATAGAGCATGTGCAGTCACAGTTGCTCTCTCCTTGGGCCAAGGCACAGTTGACTAGATGCTGGCTTGATTGCAGTCAAACACAAATGAACTGCAAATGCATGAAAAAGAGGTGTTGGTGCTCTGTAGATGATACTCTGGCCTGAATGTTTGGGCCTAACTGAATACACGGGTTAGTCTAGAAAGAAGATGGAAAAACGTGTGGTACTTTTACAAAATCTGCCTTTGAAAATTGGTCTTTTGGTTTCAATGCTTACACACTGGTTTAGGTTCTTGAGTATAAGATATTGATTTTGAGGTTTTTTCCATATCTGTAAATGAAAGGTACCTCAGGCTTGCTGTTCATCACTTTGGAGAAATTTTGGACACCTTTATTCCTAAAAGAAGAATATTTGGCGTGTTGCAGTGGGAAATTCACAGTATTAGCATTAGGAATGATACATTCACATCTCCACTAGCGAAAGTACACTTCAAATTGAAGCAACGTACTTGAATGTACATTAAGCTTGTTAGCACTTTCCAATCATCTGATGTTTTGCAAAGAACCAACTTGCCACATGAGCTGCATTTGACACTATTACTAATAAAACATTGTATTTAACTGACTCTTACTCCTTTTCAAACAGCAGGGTTTTGTCATTAATTAAAAAACCCCATTTATACAAGTTCCATATTCTGCAGTTAGGTGACTCCTCAGCTTGATGACAAGGGGACTGCATGGGTTTTCTTTGATCTTTGAATGGAATAAATACATTCTTCTCCACAAAATTATAAGTGTATTTTGCAGACTTTCTCTGCTGTCTAAATTTTACAATTAAAGCTTGACTTTCTGTATGCGCATACTACAAATCGTTCAATTATGGGGTGGGGAAAGTATTTTTTCCTCAAATAATGTTAAAATATGTTTTGTATTAAAAATTGTTCTCACTAAATAAATTGCTCTTTCAGTATGTTTTTCACTTATTCAGACACTTTTACATCAGAGATCCTGCAAGTCTTCAAAATCACATGTGCCTGCAGCTTTGTGGGTAGAAGTCCCTGTGTTCTTTGTTCCTGATACAGTATAGCTGTGGTTGATTTTTCACCATGAAAACTTCTCCTATTCCAGTAATACGCAGCAGTGCAGAGAGGTATGAAATTGCACCTGCTGACTGGATATTAACCAGGCACAAGACTGTTTGGAGGATTTGTTTACCCTTTCATCTACCATGACAGTTGTTTATCCCAATTGTACCCCACAAAATTTTGTTACGTATGTATAACTTATACCAGGTTATCTTCTGCAGTTCAACTAAAATAAACAGTTGGGCACATAATGTTATATGAGATTGTAACCACTGTCGATGGTATCCACTTGGAACAGTTGGAAAAAATAATTCCAGAAATGTTTCAGTATGCTACAATTTTTTTTATTTTGTGAATCCAGGAATCCTTTTTTTTTCCCCTCCCCTGGGTTGTTTCAGTGGCTTGAGTGGTATGTACTCCTTTAAAATATAAATTCTACATGTTAGGCTAAGTCAAATATTAAAATGTGAAGGATTTTCTTAACAAAATGCTAATGATTCTCTCTAATGCCATTGTGGATTCTTCTGTATTACATCTCTTGCCTTAGTTAATATTCTGCTACAAGTTCTCTGTAGCTTACAGATAATTAAGAAACTGGGTCAGAATTGGGCTTAATAATGCATTACAGAGTGCACTTTAAGACTGGAGCAAAAAGAGTGGGAATGGGGGCAGGGAAAAATCTGTGCATTTCACTGTGTTACAGATTGAAGATGGCATCTTGATTTGCAAAATACATTAGTCTCTATCACAATTTGAGCACGGCTACTTGCCTGCTTTTAATGGGGATTTCCATATGGTGTTATCAACTTGATTGGCAATTCGGATTTTAATTAATTCTTTCCCTCTTCAATGTGACAAAGGTATTCAAATTATCTCTGCAATGAAATTCTGTATTTTTGAAAAGAGAATGCAAAGTAAACAATTGAGCTATGTGATGTATCATTTCCAATTAAGTTGCAGTTTGTCTGCACACAGTGCTGCATATGCTCCGAGACATCCTACAGGAATCAGTGTCAAACTCTCATGCACTTCAGAGGGCACAGAATTTTGAATATAACAGAACACCTTGCTTCCTGCAAAGTGCCAGGGGAAATGTAAGATTATTCACAGAAGTGAGGCATTTCAAGAGATGCATGAATATCACAGTGTGGACTGAAGCAAGAAACCAGAAAAGGAAAAAAACCCTGGCATCAGCAGTAATAGCTTCATTAAAAAGATAGGCATTTTTGTAAGTCTTACTCTGTTATGTGATCTCATTTTTGGTTACTATAGGTCTTGTAGATCCTCTAATAAATCTTTAAGCCTTAATAATACAGATCAGTGCCACCTCTCTGCACATGTACATTTGCAAATCATTTATGAAACATCTTCAAGCAATATAATATTTAATTAAATTCAAGTAGCAGTTAAGAAAATTGGAGCATTAAATCAGGGCAATATTTATCATATTTTTCTTCTGCTATATTTCCTACCTTCATCAAGATTAAATACTGTATGTGTAGTATTGAACACAACGGTTTCCACAGCTAGTCCCATGCAAGGCATTTCATTCAGGGGTATTAGAATTTAATTCTCTGCATTTTAGGTCTCCATAGAAGCTGAAAATAAAATTTTCAGAAAAAGACATAGTAGTGTCATGGCAACATCTGAAATACCAGGGGGTCTGTCCTACTATACCCTCTTCTGTGAGATTACCTTCAGGAAGAGGTTTGGGAGGAAGAAGTCATGCAGCAGGACTGCTTCTCTTGGTGTTTTTCTTTGTTTCTTGCTTATATGCTCAGAGTGCTAGGGATGTGTCAAATGCTGTCCCACAATTAGTGGTTTAATGGTCAGCAGGTCCCGTTTGTGCAGTCTAGATCTCTAAGAAAATTGCCCCAGTGTAGTTTTCAGAGAATAACATGAAATGTGAATTTGGGCACAGGGGTGGTGTTGTGCACAGGCTTTGTTGTGCCTTTTGGCCTTAGGACCAGAGAACAATTCTGATTTTATGTACTAACACATACATAGCAAAAGAGAATAGTCTGAGGATTAGGAAGAATAAGGACAACTGACTTCTGCACTGACAGCTATGATGCATGGAGACTTCCTTTTCCCTATGGATGGAAAGAGAATTATCAAATTATGGGGTAATACTCTAATAATTTCAGATAATACTTGGAATTAAATACCAATTTTAAATGTTAATTTTGCTAAATAAGTATTATTCTAATTTTAGAGACAGGAAAAATGAGACAATATGTTTTGCAAAAATGTCTGCCTAATGCAAGACAGACCGAGAAATCAATTGTTGCAATTATGAGTATTTTCTTCCCAGGGTATAATTAGAACTAGGCCACTTGTGTAAGTAAAAAAGCATGTGTATGTCACATGTGTAAGTACAGCTAGACCACACCACTCTTCAGATAAAAGTGAGAGAACTTCTAACCTTTCACAATGAAACTGCCATTAAAGGTTTCTATAAACCACCCTTTTTGAATTTGTCTTTCTTTATCTGGTGAGTGATATAACTTATATTTTTTACTTATATGTGTTACTTATAAAACCAGAAATAGTAACTGCCAACACAATAATTCCCTTTGTATACACACAGTGAAGATAAAAATATCATTAATGTTCCAGAGAGGTTGAGTGATTTTAAACCATTAATTTTTTTAACAAACTTCTACATAAATATTTATACATTAATTTTTAAAAGGAGCCATTAATGTAAGAGGGAATTTAAGAATGTCAAAGGATATCACAGGAGTCACTGATACAACTAATTTATACTATAAAGGCAGTGTTTCATGTTTTGTTACTTAGTCTTTGTACTTGCAATTCCACAGGAAAACTCAGAAATATTCAGAAGGGAGTAGCTGTTAACTGTCAAATTCAACGTCCTCTAGAAAAATTGGCTGTTGTTTTGCAGTTAGGTATCCATTCTCATATTGGCCATGGGATCTGTGAATTTCCAGTACTGTTGAAAGTCAAATTTCATAAACACACACTGGAAATTAAATATTTAGCTTTAAGAGCACATGTTTGAAGCCGACATTGTACTCTAGGAAGTGCAAATCATTGTAATGCCTCTTGTATGAAAATGCTGCCACATACCCATAGGTATTCTATGTCAAAGTAACTCTTGCTGAACTTGAAGTACAACAGTTACCTCTTGATTTTTGTATGGCCTTGTCAAATAATAATTTCTTTCCAGAATTTGCAGTTAATTTGCAGAGGAAAATTCTCTTTTTATGTGCAACTTCCCGCTTCTGTTCCTAAGGCACTTAGACCCAGAGACATTCTACAGGATGGTCACTAGACTATGGTACAGAGATAGCTATTGGTATACTGACCACTTCAGAGAGTCCTTTACATCATGCCTGAGCAGCTAACACCTCCTCTCCTGCGAAGTGCTCCCACTGCTCCTGCTGCTGCTCCTGCTGCTTGCACCCAAGCAGGCCAAACTGGGAAACACTGGTCTAAAGGACAGTCCATGCCCACCAGACTGCTTTGCCTCTACTAGTGATTTACAGATATATTTAATTTTATTTCCCATTCTTCTACTTCTTTTGCCACATAGTTAGTAATGGTCCCGCTTTCTGCTTCCAGCTCAAAAATTGGTTCTGGAAGATCTTGATGACCCTGGTTTTTTTTTGTATTTTTACTAGTCTGTTTTTCTAATATCCAACCTAAACCTGCCCTGACACAACTCCAGGCCATTTCTTTGAGTCCTGTCACTGGTCACCACAGAGAAGAGATCAGTGCCTGCCCCTCCTCTTTCCCTCCCAAGGAAGTTGTAACTGCAATGAGGTGTCCCCTCAGTCTCCTCTTCTCCAGGCTGAACAAACCAAGTGATCTCAGCTGCTCGTTGTACAGCTTCCCCTCAAGGCCCTTCACCATCTTCACTGCCTTCCTTGGACACTCTCTGAGAGCTTAATATCTTGTCTTATATTGTGGTGCCCAAAACTGCCACAATATTCAAGGTGAGGCTGCCCCAGTGCAGAGCAGAGCGGGACAATCCTCTCTGTCGACCTGATGCCCCCCAGGACATGGCTGGTCCTCCTGGCTGCCACGGCACTGCTGACTCATATTGAACTTGCCATCGACCAGGACCTGTGCCATGGGAAGGGACACCTTCCACTACACCAGGTTGCTCAGTGCCTCATCCAGCCTGGCCTTGAACACCACCAGGGATGGGACACTCCCATAATATCCTGTTAAGTTTCTTAATAGAATCACTGAAAGAAAAAATATGTTGTACTTTTAGGAGTAAATTTACAATTCATGTTCTTAACCCTGTCTTCTCAATGAGAACAAAGTTGAAATTATTGCTTTTGCATTTAAGAACATTCAAGCACAAAACACACTACATAAGAACACAGCAAAGATATACATTTGTTTGTGAAATATCTCAGTTTCAAATATAACAAACTTCCCAAAGGAAATATATCCTCTAAAGAAAAAAATTTAATTTACTTTATGAGGTAATTAAAACTTTTTTCGTATCTTCTATTTATAAAATATTTATATATATAATATGTGCAAACATTGTATCAACTAAAAATAAATACACATGCAGGCTTGACTGAACAACTGTTTTGTCAATGGAGCCCATCAATGGGGCTAAACTAAGCTCTTCATGTTTATTAGCAAAAGTTTAATTAAGTGTGATGTTGAGCAAAGCCTGGGAAATATTAAGTGATTACACTCAGAAGAAGTGTTCAGAAGGTTGCAGGATCAGGAATCCATTTAAATTCTGTTTTCAAAGTGCCCTAACAGCCTGCAAAGCATTTCTGGACACGTGATAAGATTTTCTTAAAACTCATTTAAAAATTGCGGATGGAATGTACTAGCTTTTATGGGTTAACTTGAAAAGGAAGAAACATGAATGCAATTAAGATCTTAATGTTACATTTTCCTGTTGCCTGTTTTGTTTTGTGTTTTTAGCTCAACTGCTTTTTGAAGATGACTTACTGCACCCTTTTGTTTGTTACTACAGTTGGGAAGTGTGTGTGCTTAGTTTGTTTTGCCAGAATAAACACGATCCTGTTGAATATTAAAGAATTCAATATTTCATGTTCTATTACACTCCATCAGGCAAATCATCTATTACAAAATATGCTTAAAAGATGCGTTCACAAAACGGTGCTGAGTTACTCTTTTAAATATTTGATTTTCATGATAAAATGTGCATTACACTTTTCAAATTTTGTTTCATTATCCATTGTACGTGATTGTATTATTGTTCATTCTCCTAAAAGACTATTTTCTGGGGGTTATTGATTCACCTTCCTTATAGCAGCATCCATATTCAATTCCAGAGACCATTTAAATATAAATCCCCTTGACCTTATCTCCTACATATTTAGAGAATAAAAAAAATCATCTCTTCTGGTTCAGAAATTGTAATTTGGAAGATGAAGGCATGAAAAACATTTATCTTAACTTTCACTGATGACTGTTTCTTTTGCAAAAAACACTGCTGTGCTAATGTGCAGAGCTTCAGGAAGTCACGTAATACAGGAATAAAAACTTTATGATTGGGATCAAATTGTCCACAGTTTAAAGGCTCTTTAATGACACCCTTTTCCAGTAGTTATCATGATTAACTCCTAACAATGGGCTTGTGATTGCAAAGATGACCTTTAGGACATGGGTTAATGCAGTGCTCTTTTCCCAGAACTGCAGATAGTCTGAAAAAACATCACAGCAGGGTGATGGCATCTACTTCTACTTATCTAATTGGAATCTGAGCTCAGAAACCAGGGGCTTCGTTCTGTGGTATACACATAAATGTCAAGTGCCATCGAAGGTGCTTTTAGGGCATTTGAGACATTCTTATGTAGCAGAGAGGACCTTCAGGGAAGCCCATGACCCCTCAAAATCACATCTAAAAACTAAGTCCCAAGGGATGTCTTAAATACTGTAGGATACTTCAAATTGCATTAAACACCTAGGTGTGAACAACTGAATGACATCCGTAATACCCACCACTTAAATTCAGCTAATTTAATTGTCTCACTGCTGTAATTTTTCGGAGTGACCCAGCTGTATATTCAATTAGCACTGTTGATGGAAAAGAACATCCTTGCTGTCCAGCCAATTCTCTGAGGAGCTGCTGCACACTTGTGTCACACAGAACTGACTGTGATGATGTGCTACTTTAAATGTCCCAAGAAGTGTGTCTCTTTTTCCTTTCCTCTTGTGCTTTTGGTCAAGACGCAAAATGGCCTCTCACCCGAAGATCTCTTTGTTTCTGAATTGTCTATTGCCAGTCAAGGGAACCAGAGCCATTTGTCAGCTGAACTCTAATCTGCATATATAAATGATCATATATAATTACTTTCTGCATGTTTCATGCTTCTTGGGTGTTACTGTTTTTAAGCTGTCCCGATAAGCATCAATTTCACCCAAGGAGACACAGCAAGGCAGCAACTGCTCCCATTAGGGAAACGGGATCATAAAGAAGGAGTAGCAGCTATGGCAGTCACAGCAGATGAGAACAGAGGCAGAAGCAGCTGAGTATTTCCACATAAACCCAAGTTTTATTGCACTGGTTGCAATATAACAGGTATTGTAGCTCTTGGGTGTCTTGAGGTATTTATATGCTGCCCACACACTTCAGTGATGGCTCTCCCTACTATGTTTCTTACACCACAGTCAGTCCCATCTCAGTGTTTGACATCTCAGCCCTTTGTGCAAAGGGAGCTTCTGCTCACCCCATGTAGCAGAAGGGGGCAGAGGCAGTGTCCAAAAACAAATAAGGAATTCAAAGTGAAATTTAAAAATAATTCAGGTGCAGACATAAAAATAAATTCATTAAAAAATACCTGTTAACCCACACAGGTGTTTAGAGGGACATTAGCATTGAATATTTCACCACCAGTTACCTAATGTGTTTTAACGGTAGCCTTATTAGCTGGCTTATGGTGTTCATCATGTGCACGTTTTTCATGGCTTTACAGCACATCCTCAGGGTCCCCCATTTCCACATCCACCATTTTCCAAGTGCCACCAGATGAGCTCCAACATAAAATCCACTTGGATTACCTGGATATCTAAGGCCATCATGGAAGCCTGCAGAGGAGCAGAGCTGAAACCCAATCTCTTAAGACCTTGGCCAGTTTGCAGACTGCAGGACAACCCTTCAGAGGGGAAGCAAGGCACACCCCCTTCAACACAAAAGACAGCAATCCCCTGTATTGACTGCAACTCAGAGACTCCATGGGTGTAGAAAAATATTTCCCTTTATGTATTTTGAATCTTCTATAGCTATAAATTTGTTAGTTGCAACCTTGTACGTCCAGTGTTGGCAGACTCTGGTCACCAGTATGCCTGGTGACACGTTCAGTCAACCTGAGAGTTCCTCAGTTCCACAGTCCCCTTCAAGCTCCTCTCCAAGCTCCACTTCCTCCCACCCTCTCCTGGTGAGAGGCTCCCCCCGCAGCAAACCCCAGTGCCAAGCTCCACAGGCTGCCAGCTGAGCTTGCCGAGGGCTGGATCAGGCCCTGGTCCTCGGGCGCTGAGAACGTGTGGGAGGACGTGGAGGCCAAACCTCGCACTGCCTTGCGCAACCTCCCCGCGCAGCCAGAGCCATGTTTACCCAAGCAAAGCCACAAGAACAGTCTGTGGTTTGTAGAGAAGGCAGTTGTACAAAACACCCTCAGCAGCATGTTCAGTTCTGGGCTCGATTTGTCCGGCACATTCCTGCCTGTCGCTGAAAGCAAGCACGGGGAAGTCTTTTCAAAGGAATAACTTCATAGCTAAATCATGAGTATTGCTACAGCTCATCCAGTATTTTCAGTACAATAACATAAGGGGGAATTTGTAAGTAAATATGACAGGTTAACATCTTTTGAACTATGACAACTGTAAAATGTGTGTTTCACTCTTGCAAAAAGACTGCAAATTAAGAAGAGTTCAGGTGTTTAATGTTACCTTCTTTAATAATTCTAGTTTTGTTACTGACATTAATAATTAAGCCCCAGAAATCTTACGCACTCACTAAGCAAGTGAAGAAAATTAACACTAGTTTAACAAATAGTGCTGAAAATTGTTTGAGAATGCAGTTAGGTAAATAACAATAGTGATTATAAATATTTATGGTGAGCTTCTGTTTTATTTACTCACTTGAAAATCAGGAATAATTCCATTAAGTGCACAAAAATGCCACCTGACTATAAGATTAGAAGCAAAATTGCGATCTGGGTTCTTACTGGCAGGCTGATTTTAACAGCAGAAACATAAGACAACTCGTATTTAGGAATTTATTTTGTAAATCTGAACTGGACTCGACCACCAAATGCAGCCTTGGTTTAAAAAGAAATACCACTGAACATGAGAAACACAGATTTGACTAAGATGGTTCCCTAAATTGCTCTAGGAAAAAAAAAAGTCAACAAAAAACAGAGTGGATTATCCTCGTGTCAATACACACTGATACATGACGAGTGATTCAGCATCACTAAAGCATCAAGTCAAGCACTTGTTTTAATGGGCCACTTTCAGTGTGGCACATGAGGCTCTCACCTGTGAACCCAGAAAAAACCCACAGCACTGCATTATTACAGTGTTCCTCTGCTGAGAAAATTTTATATCCTATGAAAGATTTTACAAGTTTCATGAGTAAAATTTTTGAAAATGAAGAGAACCTACATAACAATCTGAACTTACTAGTCTTATGAATGTTGTACTTTCTGAACATGGCAAATGGCCATAGGTGGATTTTTTTAAAAAGATAAAATGTAGTAAGAATGTAACACAATGGAGAAACAAAGCTGTTCTTCACTTTTTTTTTCCCAGTTATTCTTTCTTCTTTAGTGTGCAGACAGTAACTACAGAAGCTTTTAAAAATATCAGCAGATATACGTGGCCAGTCTTCGCGAACGAAGATCTGGGAAAGGTGTTTTTACCTTTCAAGCCTGCGCAATGGATTTTTT
>JAWWLV010000088.1:139320176-139331946 GCA_035041135.1 Platyrinchus mystaceus
ACGTAGGTTTGTTTCGAGTGACCTTCTCTTAGATGGATGGCCTTAGGGGCTGACGAGCTCCATCTACCCAGGGGATTTTCCCTGAAGCAGGACCGGGAATCGAACCTGCGACCTCGGCGGTGAGAGCGCAACATCTTAACCACTAGACCACCAGGGGTCCCCATCAGCAGATATAATGCAAAGAAAATAAACTTCAGACTGTAGAGAAGGGCAGAAATGTAATTTTAGGGAATGTACCTTTATGCTTCGCAACTGATGCCAGTATCAAAATGCCTCGTTACTGCCTGTTCCTCTTTCTCTGATACAGCACAGAAGCAGCTCATGGACAGACATCTGGATTGTTCTGCATCACCTTGTGGAGAACTGCTTGAGTTGAGCTCCTGTATGTGACAGCTGAGCCTGAGGATTACAGAATTTCAAAGGTGCTTATAGCTCACTTTGAAATAAGCTGATCCTATTCTCCCTTTTCCCCACCAGTGAATTTCGCTCTTGATTTTAATGGAACACAGTGAAACTCCAACCAGGTTGCTTTTATTAGTGCAAAGATTCAAGATCCTACAGTTTGCATATTTCAGGTCCAATGCAGAATTATTTTACTGAGGAAGGCTCATTGTCCAAAACCCCACCCTCCTGTTAAGCTTCCCAGACTTTCCAGGTTGGCAGCCTGAACATTGACAGAGTGCAGGGAAGACGAAAGGAGGAGCCTTCCAAAGATTATTATCGGTCACAGAATAGTCTGACTCCCCCATGGAGAGCTGCCTGTGCTAGATGTGAGAAGGAAGGCAAGGTATTCCTTCAGCTGGTTTGGGAAAAAAGAATCGCACAGGATAAAATGGGATTGTGATGCATCTTGATAAAGTTGAACTGCTGTCTGACTGTTTGTATACTCAGTCTCTTCCACAGGCTAATATTAGCTCTAACAAAACAGCATATGCAAAAGCAATATGAACATACGGTCTGTTACTACAAGGACTCACATTCTCGCTTCTCAGTGCAAAAGCATTCAGAGCTTCCAGATTCTAAGGACTAATTCTCCAAGTCAAACCTTGCTACTTGAAGGGACAGATTGGCTGATGGACCAAACAGCAGAAACTCCTTTCCAAGTGCTGGACAATAACAACAATAATAGATTTATGATTAACTAATATTTTTATTATTATCAACAACAACATTGTGAAATGCCCTGTGGTCTAAAGTAGATGTTTTGGCTGTTCTTGCAAGACTGCAGACCTCAGAACAGAGATTTTGATTCTGTAAGATAGTGAAGAATACGTACTATTCCATCATTATCTCTGAAGATTATGCTGTAAGAAACACTATGTAAGAAACAAGACATTATTTTTGTCAGAGCCTGGTAACCTGTCTGACCTTAAGCACTGTGTTAATTTAAAGAAGTCACAGACAAACTTTTCCCTGTGCACTGTAAGACAAAGAACTTTACTGTGGCCAGTGCCCATATTACAAGAATATTTAAACTAGAATTTATGAAGTTTGCCACCAGTAAATTAAAGATTACAATAGGGTCCAAACATAAAAGATATAAAGGAAACAGCAAAAAAAATGACATGGGGATTACAGTACTAGGTCAAGAAACCTGAGGTGAGAAGTCAGTCATTATAGTTTAATGAACAAATACTAGAAAATGGTGTAGAGTCGTAGATGGAGTGTTGCCAAATGTCCTATTCTTACCTGAGTTTTGTGAAAAAAATAACTGAGCTGATGTTCAGGGCAAGATCCAGATGCTGCAAAAAGTTTTACAGTAGCATAAAATACAGCATCTGAGTGTTGAGAGTGAGGGAAGGAAAAGAAAAGAAAAAGCTAACCCAAAAGCTTTTGAGATGTTATCTGCTTTTTGTGGTTGTAAACTACTGCCTCTCCTTTTTTCCGCTTTCTCATTCTTTGTCACAATAGCCCATAATTCTCTAAGTTATCAGATCAATCACTTTGGAGCATAATTACTGCCAGCCATTTGTTTAAGGCTAGTTTATACACTTGCTTTCCTCCTGTGTAATTTCCTGTAATTTTTTGCTTTATATTTAAGGTGCTTAAATCATGTTCAGTGGGAAGCATCCAAGCACTTCCTGGGTGCACATGCAACACAGAGCTAATTCTGCCACAGATGCAGCTCACTGATGACAGTCACACATACTGCAGGTACCACTCTATGACTGTAGCAGTAACTCTGAGCAGCACCACAGTCCATCAAATGGCAGCACCTTTTTCTCCACGGAGGAGTTTCATATGAGCTGGCTTTGGCTGAGTGGAACCCTTCTGCACAGAAGCAGAGTAATATAGGCCTTTACAGCTGAAAATTTCTTGACTTTTACAATGTAGACCAAAGTGCTGTGTTTTAGCAGACTCAGTACTTGAATTTGAATCTTCAGAAGCTCAAAAGATAGAGGTTTGAGAATACACAGAAGAGATGTTTGTCCAAGACTGCCCCCCTCTGTTATTGCTTTACAGCTGAAACAAAATGTTTCTAACTGCTGTAAATTCTTCTTCTCATACCTTATATAGTGAGATTTCCAGTATACTGATTTTTAGTATTGATATTTATTGGAAAAAGTACTGGCAGTTAAATGCTCCTGAAATATAAACATGGAAGGCATTCTTAGTTTCTTCAGTGAGTATTTGAGTGGGGGTAATTTTATTGATCAGATTGCCACAAATAAAAAATATTAATATTTCTCTTGGTTTTCTTTATTCACATTTTTATTACTCTGAAACACAGGCTACGATTTTTTACAAAAATTTTTTACAGAATTTTTTTTGCCTTTTCTGTGCCAAATACAAATCACAGCACCATTTCTTCTTAATAAAATTTCTGCTAAGGTCAATTCAGTATTTTATTCATGGAAAGCTAACTTTATATGTTTAACATATGCTTAAACAAATATTGGAAAACTAAGTCAATTCCTGAAAATTCCAACTGTAATACTTAAAAATGTGTAGGGGAATGAAGTACCCACCTCTAAATTTCATCATCCACTTCAAATTCCTTAAAACAACAGCAGCAAAGAGAACCAGGATGCTTAAAACTCAACAAAGGAAACCGTTTAGATGAACAAAATTTGTGAGCAATATGAAGTATTATCTAAATTATCTAATTGTTTGGATGTTTATTCAGTGGCATAAAAATCCTATGTGTTGTCATGTGATATTATTCTAGGACAAATATTAATTATTTTTCGGAGTCTAAGGAACAGAAAAACTTTTCTAAAAATTGTGAATTTGAAAAATGGAAAATTCAATTTTTCAGTAATCTACAAGATGGAAAGACAGATCATTGAACAGCACTCAACCGGTCTTGTTCCTCATGTCACACGTGTACTAGAAAACTGCTTAAAGTAGATTGAGGCATGTAATTATAGCGTTCAAGGATGTGTAGGTTAGGAGCTCAGAGCAGAAGCCTAGTAGGAAATGCACAAGAAACTCTGCTTCTTTTAGGTAATAGCTTAAGATATGTGCTATTTGGAAAAGAATTCTTCCTTGTTCCAGACATCTCTTGCATTCGTTACTCATGGTATTTATTACAGAGACCACCATGGTATAGCTTCCAGCACTTACTGGGTTTAAATATTCATTTCAGCCAGGATTTCATTCCAAGGAAAATTACTTCTTGCACAGCCAGCCAGAATCTGTAGCTCTTTTGCTTATTCGGTAAAAAATGGGGGAATCCTTCCCTCACTATGCTACACTGTACCATTGGTGGGCTGGAACTCACTCTGTGCTGCAGCTCACTCCAGTGGCAACTCGCCAGGTGAATGTTGTATTTGTACCTACCTATTTCCAGGTGCTGGTAGATCCAAATGTCAAAAAGTCTGGTCTTTCCACTTTACTCAGGGCACCCTACCTCTGTGCTGCCAGTGTCCTGGAACCTGCCCACCAAATGCAGCGCTCTCTCGGGACGGCCAATGAAGTCTCAGCATGTAGCCTGGGAGCAAATGGGAGCAGTGATCACAGGTTTTGCATTTTGACTGCAATATGTTTTTCTTAACTTTAGTAATGCTTCCTCATGGACACACTGATGAGGCATGGGCTAGATAAGTGGACAGTGAGGTGAACTGAAAACCAGCTGAATGTCTGGGCTCAAGGTGTTCTGATCAGCAGCATGAAGTCCAACTGGAGGTCAGTCACTGGAAATGTACCCCAGGGGTTGATACTGGCCCCAATACTGTTTTGACTCTTCATTACTGGACTGGTCAGTGGTGGAGAATGCCCCTTGAACCAGTTTGCAGATAGCAAAAAACTTGGGAGCAGTGTCTGATGCATCAGAAGGTTCTAATACCATTTGGAGCACCCTCAGCGGGAGAAATAGCAAAATAGGAACCTCATGAAGATCCGCAAAAGGGTTTGCAAGTTCCTGCCTTTAGGGAGGAATAACCTCAGACAGCAGTACACACTGGTGGCTGACTGACTTTGCAGAAAAGGACCTGGGGTGGTGGACACTCAGCTGCTGATGAGCCAGGAATGTGCCCTTTCATCAAAGAAGACAAACAGCCTCATGGCCTGCACAGGAAAAAGCACTGACAGAAGGCTAAGGGAGGTGTTCTTTCCCCTCTACTCAATCCTGGCAAGACTGCATCTGGATGCTGGGTCAAGTATTGAAATGAGTCCAGTGAAAGACTACGAAGACGGTTAGGGGCTTGGAGCATCCTTCATAAAGAGAAGGCTCAGGGAGATCTTAAGGATAAATAAATAACTGATGGGAGGAAACGAACAGAGAGACAGACTCTTCTCCTTGTACCAAGCAACGGGGTGAAAGGCAATGGATACAAGTTGAAACACATTAAATTCCAGTTGAGTGCAAGAAAACATTTGTGTTTTGGCAATTTTTTCCCCTTCATTGTGAAACTGATCAAACATTGGAGTAGCTCACCCAGAGAGGCTGTGGAGTCTCCATTCTTGGAGATACTCATAACTCAACATAGCTCTGGTCAACCTGCTCTAGCTGACCCTCCTTGAACAGGGTGGGGTTAGATTAGATGTTCATAGAATCATAGAATCATAGAATTTTAGAATCAGATGGGTTGGAAAGGACCTCTGAGATCATCAAGTCCCACCAAGATGTTCTCCAGAAGTGCCTTCCAAAGATTCTGTGATCCCACGTAATGCTCCTGGGTCCAGAACACTGCCCAGAAACAGACCAGGAAACTCCTCCTTGCATCTCGAGGGAGAAAGAGCACACACGAGCCCTCCCTGTGCAGTGAGGTAAGAGGGGCTCCTGCCCTGTGAGCACACAGGCACATCAGACAGGATAGCATCACTTCTCTGGTGCTCAGCTGTGAGGAGGCTGTGGGTGCAGGAATCAGCACCTTCAGTTTCTCAGCAAGCTGAACTCGGCCTCCCTGCTGCTCACAGACTTTAACATGCACTGGACTCTCTCCCTAAATAGATCTGGATAAGCTGCACATATCAGAGGCTGAGAAGGAGCAAAGTAGCTGCTGGCCATGTTGCCAGGCTCATACAGCCATGTTTGTTCCTCAGCACTGGCCAGAAAAGGACCCAGAAACTAGCTCAGATGATGAAGTATAAACACAGGATAGATCAATCACACCTCACAAATCTGAAGAGATCTAATTTGACTGCAGAATGAAAAACTATCTTAATGAAACACTAACCTTGTCATTCTTCCTGTTCCCTCTGGAACCTCTGTTCCCTCTGGAACCTTTCTACTGAGAAGAGAACAGAAAAATATATGACAGTAATATTTGGGGTTTTTTCCATCTCCATATGCTTCCTTTGTCCAGTTTTGCTCTCTTCCCTGCATGTTTGGAGGAGCAACACCAACCCTACACATGAAGAGTTACACTTCAATGGTCATGGCATCAATCTGGTTTCTTATGCATACCTTTCACTTACCTCATTATGTGTAATAAGCTTCAGATGAATAAACCTAGCTCATGAAAGTGCTGACAGCACTGAAATCCAAAAAGTATCAAGGAAATGAAAATGACTCATCAGACGTGTCAACCAATAATGAAGCAAAGCTGGATTACTCTGAGAGTTCCTGCTTAAAAACAGAGATGTAAAAAGTCACATTTGTGGGGTTGATATCAAAGAAATAGTTGTAGCACAAATAAAGCCACTAGAAAAATATATTTCAAAAAAATAGCTACCATTTTCAGAAGTAATTTCAATGCATATTTATATCAGAAAATAACTGTGAAATTGTCTTAACTAATTAAGAGAAAAATTAAAAAGTAAGCATGAATGACTAATATGTTAGAGAGGGTGGATCACAATTAAAATATTTTTTCTCTGTTTTTTATTTGGGCACAATACGATTTTAATTCCTTCTCTGCTCTCTCAGTGCATGACTTCATAGATCACCTAATTACTGTTAAGTGTTGACAGACTGATCTTGGCAAACCACTTTTAAAGGAGCGTTGTATGTTCCACTATATTTAATAATATTTACAAAATATAAAAGACAGCTATGCATCACCTCAAGTATTACCTCTGTCCTTGTGTTCTTTAGTTTTTTTAATAGCAAAAAAAAAAAAAAAATCTATGAATTGTTGTTTTGCCTAGGCACTAGTTTAAGTGATTCAAATAGATGTTCCATATCAAAATCTTTGAATGTGACTGGAGTTTTCTGATGCTGGGAGAGAAAGGGAATTTAAAAGTGTACATCTCTTTGTAAGATATTTTAGTGTAGGAGTTAAAAATGCTAGTTAGCTTTAAACACATCATTTTAATAAAAGAATAAAAGAATCTGATTAGTTTTTAATTATTTGCCACTTGAAAATATCCTCCAAACTTGATATTCTCATTTCCCTGGTCTTGTAAAAAATAGTATATATTGCATTCATTAGTATATCAAAAAAGCCATAGAAATATTCTAAGTATATCACAAAAAGCAGAAGATATTAAAAAAAAAAGATTGATAATTACAATGCAATTCTGCCCCACAGCCACCAAAACCATCTATTATTTTGGTTTCTGTTCAGTTTGCACAAGTACTGCTGTCGGTGGTCCATCTCTTGGGTCAATCACACCATTACATATTCAGCCAACTCACTTTGTGGTCATGAGCCTGCACTAATTCTGTTCTTGTGTTGGATTAGTGGAATTGTTCCCAGCTGCATTTTCAATATCATTGCCATGTAATCCTATTTATAGAATTTTGTGGAATCTATACTAGCAAAGGATGATCCATATCTTGCTGATGTGAATACTTTTAAAATGCAGTGGCTGTAAACTGTTGTTGTTCTTTTGAAATCCCTGAGGCTTGGCTGACTCAAAATAGTGGAAGGTGAATTCATGAGGCCAATTCACATTCAGTAAATTTATTCTTAAAAATCAGTGTGGTGGGTTTTTTTGGTTTTTGGTTTTTGTTTTATTTTATTTTTTTTTAATGGAACACAAGAGGGAAACAGTGGTAAATCATTTGTACATTAATATTAAGCATATTGTATCTTACCATATCTTTCCAGATATGCACCTTATACAAACTCTTTCAAGGAAGCTTTGCTTTTAAACTTTTATCTTTAACTTGTAAAAAACGTGAGCTCTTCCTTGGAATTTACATAAGGATGTTAGAGGTGCCTTCCAGAGAAAGTTGAGTAAACTTGACAGTAATAAGCATCATTAATGCTAAACGTGGTCAAATACTGTAAAAGTAGCATTGTAAATCAGGAAAATAAACTGATACTAATAAAATCAGCCATCTTACCCTTGAAAGCACACACTTTGCATAAACTTAGAATATTATTTTCAATTCTGATGGAAACAGGTGATTAAAAATTAAAGTGTAAAGTCATTTGAGGGTTGCAGAGAGTTAGAGAATCTATTTACCCTTTCACTGTTGTCTGAATATCTGCAGTACTCTGTCTACTACTCTGACTATCTGCAGCCACAGGATGGTGCTCATGGACTTCGGATACCACATTGAAAGTCTGTGAGGAGGGAAAAAAAAAAGAAAGATAAAGAGAAGGAGTTGGACACTCCCTTTGTCAGGCTGTTCCTTGTCCTACCCTGACATACATAAGCCAGCAAGCAGTCATGGATTTACCTCTACATTTACCGAATCTTCAAGGGCATTGCTAATAGACTGATCCATCAAGGGAAGCCTGTAAATGAAATATGTTTGTACTTTGTGTGATACTGTGTCTCTCACAGGATCCTTCTGGACAAAAAGTCCAGCACACAGCTGGATAACTATGTTACAGGATGAGTGAGCAACTGGCTCATGTCAGAGAGTCATGTCATAACAAAGACTTATAGTGAACAGGGTGACATCAGGATGGTGCCCTGTCTCTACTATGGTTCCACAGGGCTCCATCCTCAGCCCAGTGCTCTTCAACATCTTCATTAATGACCTGGACCCAGGACTAGAAGGAATACTGAGTTTGCCAACAACACAAAATTGGGAGGAGCTGTTGAATCCCTCCAGGGCAGAGAGGCTCTGCAGAGAGACCTTGATAAATTAGAGGGCTGGGCAATCACCAACCACAGAAGTTGAACAAGGGTAAGTGCTGGATTCTACACCTGGGGTGGGGCAACCCTGGTTGTGTGTGTAGGTCAGGGAATGAGAGGCTGGAGAGCAGCACTGCAGAAAGTGACTGGGTAGTCCTGGTCGATGGTCAGTTGAATATGAGCCAGCAGTGTCCTGGCAGCCAGGAGGGCCAACCATGTCCTGAGGGGCATCAGGTAAAGCATCACCAGCCGGTCGAGGGGGAGTATTGTCCCCCTCTGCTCTGCACTGGGGCGGCCTCATCTTGAATATTGTATGAAGTTTTGGGCACCACAATATAAAGAAGACATTAAGCTCTTAGAGAGTGTCCAAAGGAGGGCAGCGAAGATGGTGATGGGTCTGGAAGGTAAGCAGTATGAGGAGCAGCTGAGGTCACTTGGTTTGCTCAGCCTGGAGAAAAGGAAACTGAGGGGACATCTCATTGCAGTCTTCAACATCCTCATGAGAGGAAGAGGAGGGGCAGGCACAGATCTCTTCTCTGTGGTGACCAGTGACAGAACCCAAGGGAATGGCCTGAAGTTGTGTCAGGGGAGGTTTAGGTTGGACATCAGGAAAAGGTTTGTCACCCAGAGGGTAGCTGGGCACTGGGACAGGCTCCTCAGGGAAGTGGTCACAACACCAAGCCTGTCAGAGTTCAAGAAGTATTTGGACAATGCTCTCAGGCACATGGTGATTCTTGGAATGGTCCTGTGCAGGGCTAAGAGTTGGACTCGATGATCGAGTCCATTCCAACTCAGTATATTCTATGATTCTATGGTCTATTTCCTGGTTTTCTGGAAATTATAGTTGAGATAAATACATAAATTGGGAACTGAAAAGGTACAAATTGTATCACATTTAGCATCAATGAGCTGAACATCTTATTGCTTCAGAGGAATTGTTATCTTGCAAGCTACTCTACTTGACTGGTATGATTTTTGGCCGCTGCACACAGCTGGCAATGCAGTAGAATAACTGCAAATGACAGGAACTAGGAATTAGGTAGATGCTTTTTAGATCTGGGAATGGTTTTGAAACTTTGCTATAGAAAACAACTGGATTTAAAGAATTTCTTTGAAGGTCAAACACTTCTGCAGTTTCAGTGGATAGATATCTGTGTGCTATGAATTTCAACAAGAGTCTGCCAGATTGGGAATCCTACTCAGCAGCTGAAGGGCCTGGTTTACAGTTAGCCAAAGCCTGAGACTTACTGCCTTCTTCTTCCCTAGGAGGGGCTCCTATTTATAGTAAGAAAGGATGCACATCTCTGTATCACCTACGCCCGTTTCTTAACTGCAGTCCTTTGGTGGTTTCATTTGTAATTTTATACAGATGACCAGGCATGTTGTAATGAATATTTTCATTCACCTCCTAAATTCTCAGGACTTACAAACTTTGTGAGTAGTAGCCTTAATTGTAAATTCAGTAGGGTATACCACATTTCTACTCATATTTCTATAGGAATATATATTCTGCAATTCCATGTACCACTGCAGTGTCTGTGCATATGGCAAAAAATGCACAAATGTACTACAACACTTTTAATCAAGGTTTATACTAAGCCAGACAAGTGCTGGAACACTTTAATATAAATATTTCCCCGATGAATCACTACTCCACACATCTCAATATCTGGCGTGGGGGGATACTTGCATTCCAAGGCGTACTGCAGAGTAGGCACCTTCTAAATCATTTATAAACGAAGCGAATGAGGAACTTCGGGGAGAGGAAAATGAGTTAACAGGTAACAAACCCAGAAGACGAAGGGCACTGGCAAGCCCAGCACCTGCCCGTGGAACGCTGCCCGCGCCCCCCCGGCCCTGCCTGCCGCGCACCTGGCCGCGCCCCCGCCGCGGGGGTCGGGCTCGGGGGCGGAGGCATCGCAGGCATCGCTTGTGCCTCTCCCCCCTCCTTCTTTCCACCTTCTGCTCTATAATTGCCCGCCTCCTTTCGCTACTCTTTCGCCTTATCGGATGCGGAGCGGACAGCGGGGAGGGCAGCGTCTCTCCCGCAGCCGCCTCGGCACCCGCAGCCCCGCGTGAGAACGAGCGGCCGCTCCCCGCCGGCGGCTCCGCGGCCGATGCCCGCACAGGTCGGTGTGAGCTCCGCTTCGACTCCCTCGGGGCCTGGGGGAGGCGGGCTGGGGTCGGGGCAGCAGCGGGAACGGGAACGCTTCCCGCCCACCTGCCCGGCCACTCCTGCGGCGGCGGGAGCGGAGCCCCGGGGGGAGAATGGGGTGAGGGAGGAGGAGATGGAGGGGGGAAAGTGGCGAGCCTGGGCTTGAGCGGGGAATCCCCTCAGAAACTCCTGCAAAGGCCTTACTTTAAAAAAGAACAATAATTAAAAAAAACCACCCAACCAGTCTCATTGATGGTGTGACTGAGGGTCTGGCTGCTGCCCGCGTCCCGCTGCGGGTGCATCCTGCCTGCCTGCCTCTCTCCTGCGCTGCCGCGGCGCGTCGGGACAGGTCGCTCTGCCCCAGCTCCGCACACCCGGTGCCCGGGGGGAATGTTATCCCAGAGGGGGCTGTCCGGGACGGCGAACTCGGTCCCCCCTGCCGGCAGCCCCTTGAGTCTCATGGGGCCCATTCCTCGACAACGAGCTTCCCTCTGTCCCTCCCTTCACCTGGGCTGGGAAGGGGGGGCTCGGTTTCACACAGGTGGGTGCTGGTGGTGGGGAGCGCCCCGAAGGGAATCGGGAGCAGGAGCTCTCGTGTCTGTGGGCCGCCCCTCTCGGTCCGGGCTGGGCCGCACTGGGGAGGCGGGCGGGTCGTGGCACGGCCGGGGCTCCGCCTCGCCCCGACCCCTCTGCCGTCCATCCCCTGGGGGGCCGGAGCAGGTCGTGCTGTGACTTTTGCTCAGCGGGACGTGGTCAGGAACGTGTGGCTGTTCCCGCGCCGCTCCGTAACGAGACACCCAGAGAGGAGGAAAAAACCCAAACCCAGACTAACCTGCTCGCCCTGGGGAGGGGAGCCAGGGCTGTGTGGAGGCGGCTCAACCTCCTCCCCTGGGCTGGGTGCGCGTCCGCAGCCAGGGCAGTTTGGAAGGATGTGTGCGGCGTTTGTCCCGGCTGGGAGCTCTCGAGGGCAGGTGGTTATCTCAGGAGAAGGTGCCCTGATCCCAGGCAGGCGTCCTGGAGCCCAGCTGGGAGAGGAGCTGCGAGCTGGCGGGGCGGGAGGCTCACCTCGTGGCAGGGCTCTTAGCTTGGGAGAGTTTGGTCTCTGCTCCCAGCGCTGTTCTGGCAGATAATTGATTTACCAAATACTTACTGAAAGGTGATATATGTATGTATATATATATATATATATATGTG
>JAWWLV010000088.1:139332046-139350902 GCA_035041135.1 Platyrinchus mystaceus
TGTGTGTGTGTATATATGTGTGTGTGTGTGTATATATGTGTGTGTGTGTGTATATATGTGTGTGTGTGTGTATATATGTGTGTGTGTGTGTATATATATGTGTGTGTGTGTATATATATGTGTGTGTGTATATATATGTGTGTGTGTGTATATATGTGTGTGTGTGTGTATATATGTGTATATATATGTATGTGTATATATATATATATAAAACAGGAGGAACAGGATAATTCTTTTTAGTCCCAGCCAATGTCAGCCACAAGGTGGCTGCAGACGGGTGGTTGCCTTTCCTGGTACCATTGCAGAGGTGACCTTGTGCCCAGTTGATCCAGCACCAGTTCTGTCTGTCCCAATAAATCTTACTTCTCTGCACAATGGCTGTTCTTTAAAAGCAGCAGCAGCGAATGTTTCTGCACAGGATTACTGGTCAGGTAGTATTTATAGCTCTTATTTGGGAGGAGGGTTTATATCAAATCTAGCAGATGGGAAATTAAACCACCAATGTGAGTGAATATTTTAATGTCTGGGTTATTACATGGAAAGAAGTCCCCACATCATTAGTGGTGACTGCATGAAAGAATGAGTCGTATTCTGTTCTTTGAAGAGTTTATATTTACTTGATCCAGGTTGTATTCTGAGTGAGGGGAGAAAAACAAATACCCAATGTGAGATACACAATGGATGGATTTCAGACTGTTTTAAGACTCTCCTCATTCTTCCCATTGCCTGTCAGTAGGCAACTGTCTGCTGACTGTGGTCCTTGGGTGTCTGACTCTTTGGTTCACTTAGTAGGAAGCCTGGGCACTTTGCTCATGATTCAGAATTCTGTCTGGAGGATGTGCCCTAAAAACTGGGCATACATAAGTCACTTGTACGCATCTTTGTTATCAGATCTAGCTACTTGCCTCTGTCTTGAATGATTTGTACTGTAAGAGATTGATTCAAGATATGTTTTTAAGTAATGTGAAATTTGTTGGTACTTTGGCTAAAACTTTGATAACCTCCTGTGGAGATGTAATTTACAATGCACAACCCCCCTATATATTTCTAGGAATTATATAATTATATCAAGCATTAATAACTGGATGTGTGACAGTAGACCTACCAAGTCATGGGATAACTATGGCAGATTGTAAATACTTGAAAAGAGAAGGAAATACGGGTTTTATCATCTTATCTGTTTAATAATGGTTGAAGTGCTTCAGTCTGCTTTTTATATTACATAGTGGTTGAACCACTCGCTTTGATGCCTTCCTAAGAAGTGAAGGAAAACATGGAAGGCAAATACAATGATAGTATGTTGGGCATATTAGAGAAAATGACTCAGGAGGTAAATGGGAGGAACCTGCAACACAGAAATACATAAACCAAAATTTACCCCAATTTACCCATAAACCTTCAAATGCTGTCTCTTTGACAGCAGGAAATCTACTATTATTGTCTTAATTTGATTCTCCTGTAGAATTCTAACAGGAGAGGGCAGCAAAAATTCTTCTTCTTGGCCCAGAAGATCAACTAAAACTAGTGCATTAAAGTTGAGTTATAGATAAATGTATGATGTTAGGAACATGTTGGTGTATCTTGAGAGATACTTCTGTGTATCTTGAATAACTCTACTGGGAAGTGTTAAAGGCCAGGTTCAGATGATTAAATTGGTACTGTTTTTAAGGTATCTTCTGTGGACAGATAAATTAACCTTTCTAGAACTTGTTCTTTAACACCAGACTTGCTTCCTGTAACCCAGCTAGTTACCTAGGATTACACTGAGTGTTCATATACTGCTGCATTCTAAAGTGTTGATGTTCCTAACTGATCAGGTTAGAGCAAATGGTTTTGACCATGATATTACCTACTGTAAGTGCAGGTAGTACAACAGAGAGCACACAATAAGTTGAATAAGGTAGAAAAAGGAAAAAGAATAGGCTGTAGAAGGCAGTGAGAAGACTTGTGTTCCTTCAGAACAAAGTTCTGCCCTTTTTTACAAGCTTCAGAGTTCTTTGCCACAGGTATCTTGATAAGGTGGTGCAACACTGGCTTGTGTAGAGATACATGTTGTACCTTGTTATGCATAACATACTCTATTTCCAATACTTGTGTATACTTAGCAAGTAATATACTGTTTCTTTTTATCTGGGCCAAGTTTTCAGAACTGTTGAGTAGCCCAAGTGCAGTTCTTTGTCCCTTTCAGGTAAAATATGCTTTGGTTATAAAATTACTGCCTGGAAATTTTGACTCCACTGATGTCTGTGATAAATTCCTTTTTTTTTTTTTTTTTTTAATGGAATCCAGGTTTTGCCCACAATTTTCATTAAAGTTGATGCCTTATCTTTGCAGGTTTAGTAAGCCTTTTTGGTCTATGTGTTTTCAGACCTGCTGAAACTGTGTATATTGAGAGGAAGAAGATGCTTTGTCGGTATGAGATACAGAGCTGTTTCCTCTTGGCTTTTCTAGCTGTCATGGCTTTCTTCATCAGTGATGCCCAGGGCCAAGGTAAGTCATAAATAAGAAGATGGAGCTTTTCACTCTGATGTGCAGAAATAGAGTTTTTTATTCCAAATGCAAGTGTTACTTTCCTCTTAGTAGGGTTTGAATCCAGTACTACTAGAATGAAGCAGGAGTTTTGCTGCTAATCTTGGGGGGCAGGGAGAAGTAGAATTACATGTTCATTTGTGCTCTTTGAACCTACTATCTCAAATAGCATAAATATTTGTGAAAACTTTTGTCTGTTGAAATGAGTTATCCACAACATTTTTTTACTCCAATTTATATAAAAGTACTGATCAGAAATTGCTGTGACTGTGCTCTATGTAATCAAGAAGGTTTGAAGGATCAGCTATGATATTAAGCTTGTATGGAATATATTTCTTTGTTGGAACAGTAGCTGTTGTAACACTTATATCATTCCATATTGCACAGATGTGCTAAATGTCACAAACTACTTCTGCAGCTTTTTAAAAAAATCCTTTGTGAGTATTAAAGGATATTGCTGGGACCGTTAGGCTTACATACATGTTGGATTGTATTGACAGTGGCTTGACTTCTAGAGAAAATTTATCCTATTGCTTGGGGAAGGAGAGAGGAAGAATGCCAATGAGTTTTTGTGATTTCTAAAGAGAGATGTTTCTCTCAACTTTATATTTATGAAATGCCTTTGGTATGAGACTGTATGGGCATAGCTGGGAGCAGAATTTGATCCTGGGGCTTTTTTAAAGTGTTTTGTATGATGCATTATTCATGAGCACATTTGGAGACCATTGGCAACCTGAGGCTTTCAGAGTTCTGGTAAGTGCAAGTAACTTTGTCCAGTCTTCGTGGCACTGAAGGGCTGGGTAAGCAAACCATCCTGGATGTTTGGGAATCTGTGAGTACTTTATGAGCCTCTCCCAGAACTTAGGGACACACGTAAGCTGTAATATTTGATGTCAGCGATGTGGAGTGAATGAAGAAAATATGATCCCAGTGTTCAGTGCACCAGTTGTTCTGGTCAGAAATGAGGTCCAGAATGTTTGTGACTTAATGAGCCAATAAAGCAAAGCATATGGTTAGTCCTTTCTCTGTATTTCAGTCCGAATACATATGGTTAAGATTTATAGAACAGGATTGGGGATTGAGATCCATCTCCACAAAGTTTTGTGAATTTCATTGATCTTGGAAAACTATACTCTTCCCCACTGATTTTTTTTTTGTTTGTTTTGCTTTTGTTTCTTGTTATTATTTAAACTTTGATTTAGTCAGTTATATGTAAGGGGAAAAAATTCTCCAACTACTCATGCAATGAAATAAAGGTCAGAGAGAGGCTTTTTTCCACAGTAATCACACTAGCAGAAGCTAGAGTTGGTGTACTTGATGAGTAAAGAACAATACTTCCCTTGTTCTTCCACTCTCTCAGCAAGCATCAGCTGTGGAATGCTGTCAGCACGTGATACTAAGCTAAGTGGACTAATGCCTTGGCCCAACATGACTGTTATTTTATTGAATGAAGTGATATGAAGTCTCTATTCTATGTTCACAGAAAAAAAAATATTTCTTGTTACACTTAAAGTAATAAGATGTTTCTCAAATCCTTTCTTTTCTCAAGGTTGCCACTCCTTGCAATAAGCTCTTTGTGCAGCTGGCTAACTATTTACAATTTAATACAGCACTAATTGTTTGTCTGTTTTAAGAAACTGTAAGCTCTGCCAAGGTGTAGGAAGAGCTGGTATTAGTTCCAGCTTGTGTTTCCTTCCTTTGGCAAAAGTGCTCAGGTAAAGGTGTGTAATGTGACTTCTTGGAAAGGAGAATATGTTTCAGAGACTGAAGCCAACATGCCTGAAGCTACAACTTATTCCTTCAGCAGAGCGATGTGGTTCTGTCTCATTTATTGCCCGAATGACTTATAAACCACATAGTGCCATTCAGTTTTTACTCAACCACAATTATTTTTTCAGCACTGCTGTTTCTTCCTCATTCAGTATAATGTATAAATAACAGCTTTTGTCTACTTATGTTCTTATATAGTACATGAAAATAGTGCTGGGCAAGAAAAATACTTCAGAATTTTTCATTTATTCATAAAATATCTTGTTTTGAGAGCAATGTATTTAAAGGCAGAAACTTTTCTTTGTGTAGCAATAACTTCCATGTGTTACTACTGTAATTGCTAAGTAATTGTAGTGCTTATTAACTTGCTCAATTCTTATGACAAAAGTAAATTGGAAGCCACAAGGTTTAGTTAGTATCCAATCTTAGACTATTGGATGTCTTGGAGAACTGTACACAGGTGATTTATGGTACTTTTCCTTTTCATGAAGATACTGAATAGTTGAAAACATTCTTTCCCTAGTTGTCCACAAGAGTTATGTGTTTGGAATGGTAATTTATCTGGTGGCATAAACCAAAGCCTTGAACTTGTCAGTTTTCTTTTGGGTGACTGCTCTAATGCTGCTGAAGGCCATTCTCTTTTGCATTCCTGTAAAACCATTTAACGAGATCTAGCTACTGATTTTTATCAGTTAACTGACTCAGCTTGGATTAATTTTTTTCCCTTTCTGCAAGAAGTGAGATTTTGTTCCACAGACAATAAAGGTCCAAAGAAATAAAGATATCCTCTTCAGGTTGGTGAATGTGTAGTAATTCCCATCAATATTTTGTTGTCTGTTCGAGTGTTAGATTTTTAACTTCCTTAGCTGTATGTACTTCTCCATGCCAGAACATTAGTCTTTGCACAACTAAGACACAGTTGATTATCTGCCTAGTGAATAATTATTTTCTTTCTTATGGTTAATTGCTGTGTGGGAATGTACCTTCCCCTGCACTGCTGCCTTTGATACCAAAAGTACCCAGTGAAAATTGACCAGTTGTGTAAAGACTATTCTGGTACAACTTTTCTAGTCTTTTACGTTGTAACTCCGTAGTAAACAAAAAAACTTTTGGTGATTGTGTCCTTCTTTGCTTGTAAGATCTGTGATTGTTTTTTAGGGGCTCAAAAAATTTACCTGGTTTGGTGATGGCTAATAGCAATTAGGCCAGAACTATGCTTCTTTGTTAGAAGGTGCTTTCATAAACTGCCAAGTTGAAAGTGAGATGGAAAGGAATGGAAGGAAGAAGATGGCAGAGAAAATGAACTCTGAATTTCTAAGACATGATTGTTGTTTTTTGTCAATCTTTGGTGTTACCTTGTTGCTCTCTACTCTGCCTCTTAATCCCCATACAAATATATCACTTAATCCTAGTAAAACCTGCAGCATTTTCACACTTGTGTACAGTCATTGTTTAAAAGTTTATTTGCTGTTCCTGAGACAAAATAAATAGTAAAAGGAATTGCAGATTTATAAACTTCTAGGTCTGATTTGTCACTCTTGGTTCATTCAGCCCAAATTTATTGTGATTTATGTATAGCTCAAAGACACAATGAATCTTGAGAATGAATTAAAAGCTGTAATCCTTAATTACAGTCTGCTTGGCTTTAAAATCTTTTTGCCATAGTCTCTGTCATTTATTTTTTTTACAGTTATAGCATGCTGAATGTTCTTGCAGAAACCTGCCCAGCAAAACATTTTGCAATACGAGGGCCAAATTTTCAAAGAACTGATGTTGTATTTGCAGCAATTCCTGCACTTTTGCTTGCAGCCCCTTTTTGTCAGGGAGGTGACAGGCAGACTGAAGACAAGGTTCAACAAGATTGTGTCCAGCAACTGAGGACATGCAGAGGTTGGGTGCAAGCCCAGTGCTGCAAATCAGAACGGTTCTGAGTGTGTGCAGCTGATGTGCTGCCTGCTGTCTCTGTCCCCTTGCCTCTCCTCTTGATCTTGTTCTCTAAACTCTTTGAGCCTATGGAGGTGTTACTAAGCTGCTTCTGGTACTTATGTACTCTCTTTTCTGTGTTCTGGTGTTAAGTCCCTCGAGGCAGAGAACGGCAGAACCTGCCTTTGGTCTGACAAAACTGCCACTTATGGAACGAGAGGCTGATGGAAGGGAATGCATCTCCTTGTATTAAATCTCCAGATTTTTACTTTGAAGATCCAAAATGTATTTAATGGTAGATGACATGAAAAACCCCTTCTCCCCCCCCGCCTCTTTCGTTCTTTCTTCCCCCAGGCTGTTGGAACAAGTAGCACGTAGGAAAAAGCAATCCGTTCAGGACAGGTCTTTGGCTGCTGCTGGTGCCAGAGCTGTATTGGCTGTAGCAGGTCAAATGGAGAGGCCAGAGACCATTGGCTAGCACACTCTGCCTCTTGACTCAGATACTCCATGTGCCTTAAATCTCAGAAGTGTAATGACAACTGTTGGTTTATTGTATCTAATGGACCAACAAATGGTGGGCATAAGCCTAGTCAATTAAGAGCTGTCTTAGCACTGGGGAAAAGAAACTGCCACTTCCCTGCTTTAGATTTCCCTTGTTTCTTAGACTTACTAACAGAAACCTAAAGGGTGGTATTGGCAGAGACATCAAGGGTTTGAAAAATGGAGAAAGTTCAGGGGGCTGTGAAGACACCAGGAGAAGGAGCAATAAGGTTGATGGGGGTGTTTGTTAAGATTTTCTAGCCCTTTCTGTAGTTCAGCCTCTGGGAAGTTTGCTGCCTCTCCCTGTAGATCAGTTTGTTCTTTTTGAGCCAAATCCTATTCAAATGATGATTTCCCCTTATTGACAGCCTTGGATACCACAGGCTGCACTGCTGGCAGCTCTGCAGCAGTTGTTCAGTGAAGGAGGGATGTGCCTCCCTGAAGTAGAGCAGAAATGTTACGTAGAGTGTTGTCCAGCATCAGTGGAGCTTGACTGAGCAGAGAGATGCAAGGCCATGAAAATCTAGTTTATGTGAAGAGGCACAAAGTTGCTGATACTGAAGTAACAATGTGGGGAGGTTTTTGCATTTGTTCTTGTGTGGGTTTCTTCACTGATATATCACCTCTTTCTCATTTCATGCTTTTATTCATTTCACTTGCTGCTTCAGTTTGAAACCTAGGTGATGGCACAGTATAAATAGAAGCCAGATTTGCTTACCATCTAGATTGCCCTGGTCTAAATCTTGACTTGCCTGTGCATGCTTGCTAGTCTTCATAAGACTGAAACAGTGCTTGCAGCTGCAAGTCTTTGTCCTGCTTAAGCCAGGTTTGCAAATTGGGCAGCTGATGTTCCCTCTGCCTTGTGCATGCCTGTCTTTTCTCTTGGTTATTCTCTCTTCACATGGATTTGAAAATTTGGCCCTGAGTGACATTTAATGTGGGTAAATGCCCATGGTAATGAGAGGTGAAGGAGTCCAGGTCATGCATATTGCCAGTGTCAGCAAGGAAGGAGAGCAATTTTAATTCCCATTATATTAACAAAGAGCATTTTTATTACCAGCTTTGCTTGCTAAACTAGTCTTAACATCTAACATGGTTTGTCTTTCTGTCTTCTGCTGTTAAGTTTTTAGTTTGTTTTTGTGAAGAGATAAATAAAAGGTCTGTCTGAGGGAAGTAGTGCACCTGGGGATGTCATTTTACAAACTAATAAACTGATGTATGTAACATTTTAAATAACTTGCATCCTTTATCATTAAAATTTTGTGTTGTCTTCCTATATGTGTTTATTTTTGTTTGTTTTAAAATTGGTAGTTACTTTTTATTTGAATTTAAAATCTTGTTTTCTTTCCAACCTTGCAGTGTCCCCACCAACAAGACTAAGATATAATGTAGTGAGCCCTGACAGTGTACAGATCTCTTGGAAAGCCCCCAAAGGGCAATTCACTGGATATAAGCTTCTTGTCACTCCAAGTTCAGGTAAAAGTCTCTATGTTCTCTTTTAAGGTGAAAGGACTGTCTTCCTAAGGCTTAAAACTTTTCAGAGGCTAGTGTCAGTCATTCCCTAAGGACTAAGAAACTGTGAGCAAGCTTTGGATAATGGAGTTGACTAGCTGGTCAACAGAAGAGACAGATTGATTTCACTAAAGGGTGTTCACAGGCATAGAAAATGTGAATCAAATGCTTAAGGTGGCAGAAGTGGGTCAATGCCAGTTAGGCTTCATTGTGACTGATCTGTCTTTACCTTTCTTGCAGTGAGGTGTAAGGAAGTTTAGGAAGTACTCAAGGGAAAGCATTAGAACCCCAATTCAAAGTTTTGAGATGGAGCTCCCTGGCCATTATCCCATAGTGAGCTCTCCAGAAAAGATCAAAAAGAATTAAAAAAACAAGCAGCCTTTAAAAAATTTTTTGAATGAAAGGTTGAAAAGATAGACAACAAAATGGCTACTTTGTATAGGGCTGTAGTGATCCTACTTCTGTATATTTGAATTTAAAGTTAGATATGAAAACAAGTTTTAACATACAGCTAAAATGCCTATTTGTACGTATTTGTATACAATCTTTATAAATGTACAGAGAAATGTTTAATATTTGTATTTATATATGGGAATTTCCTTGCCCAAAGAAATTGTCTAAGAGTATTCAGAGATGACATGGGTACGATGGGGTTGGAACTGGCAGCCAATCACAGAGCATGGGTATGATGTTACCAAATATGCCAGCTTGTTGTAAAATGTTTTGTTTCATGTCTTTGCTGGTCACTGCGGCTGTTTCATGAGGCGCTGTTTCATGAGGCACAGATACAAAGGCTGATCGATTGATCTTAGAGTGTTTCTATGTAAGAAAAGTGGTTAGACTGCCTGACTTCTTGCTTGTTTGGGATGGCCTCTGGTCTGACTGTATGGATAGTCCCAAAAGTGGGAATGCTTGGGTTGTGGCAGAGCTTGAGGTGTTTTTAAGTCATTACATTTGCTCTGCTATAACAAAAGCAAACAAAGTTATGTATTTGTGGGATTTTTTTTTGTCTTCTCTGTTACAGGTGGAAAAACAAATCAATTAATTCTTCAAAACACTGCAACCAAAGCAATTATTCAAGGTCTCATTCCAGATCAAAACTATGCTCTTCAGATCATTGCATTCAATGAAGACAAGGAGAGTAAGCCAGCACAAGGCCAGTTCAGAAGTATGTGTCTCTTTTGTGCCTTACATGCAGAATTTATCAGATGTTTTGTATAACTTTTGAAATGGTAACAAGTCTGACACAAAGGGGATAATGGAAAAACAGTTTCTGCTGTGGTAGAAGGCTAATTAACAGCCAAAGATTTTAATTGGTACAAATACAACTGGAGGCCTGAATTGATTGCCCAGGAGATTCTTGCATTGGGCTGTCTTTGTTTCCATTGTACTGGTATCCCTTTCTTCCTCATTCCATTAGGAAACTAGCTGGTACCTTGTGGAAAGAATCTTCAGTGAGTGAAAAGAAGGGAAGTGCTATATTCTGATACTTTAAAAATTTCCTTTTTATTAAAACACTGTTATAGCTGTGCTAATTGGCACCTATTTGCTAGTTCAGTACTTTGAAAGGCTGAATTTTACTGGTCTTCAGCTATCAAACATGTTTACAAATTTAGTTTATCTGACCAAGACTTACTCTTAATGGCTATATCATAGTGATATATATATTTATATGTCTTAGCTGATTTATCTTGATCTTCATGTTAAACATGAAATTGGTCCATAAAGACAAAAATGTGACAGTGTATGAGTACAGTTGAAAGCCTACAGAATTCCCTTGACACTGAACATTTCTCACTGTCACTGCTAAACCGCCTTTCTCTTAAAACCAGCACAAGATGAAATACGCTGACTGCTTGATGTGGTGTGAGTCAAAGTCTTTCTAGCTTTTCATCACTACAACTGTTTGTGTAATACCTCAAGGTCTGTCCCATTTAAGAAACCCACAAAACCACAGATTACTTTAGCATCAAAGAGAAGCCCACAGAAAGCTACAGCAAATTCTATAATATTAAGTGTGGCTGCTTTTTAAATGACCTTTTACTCTTTAGGAATCGTAGAACTGGCAGCTTGATTTAAGAATATGGGGTTGAGCTCTATTTAGTATACTCTCTTTGCTGCTGGTGAAAACGTGTAGTACCTAATAAGGCTGGAGTTTCATTTAACAATATGATGCCTTGCATGAGTAAAACTAGATACAGCATATATACAAATCCTTCTTTTTTTGTTACCCTGTATTGCAGGGTTTTTTCCCCCTTTTCTGACACGTGGTCACTAATTCTTGAGATGAAAAAAGGTCAAACATATAAAAAGCTTTGAGAATATCATCTGGTTTGATGCATTGGAAGTATGGCTTTAATGCTGCTGGGTTGTAAGTGATGTACAAAGAGTTTTCAAGCCTATAATAAAATTTTATTGTTAAAAGGGTGTTTCTCTTTATATAGCCAGGTATACATTCTTATTCTAGTACATAGTATTTTACTAAGATCAATGGGGATTTTTTTTCCTTTGAAAATGCAGATGTAAAAACATGCACTAGATAATTTTTTTTTGTCTGTGTAAATATTTGAGTTAAACTGGTGTCTTCTTGTCTTTTCCTATGTGGTTATAATTAGACAGTTCCCAAATCCAGAAATCTCTCTCAGGATGTGACCAATTTGTTTCCTTTGAGCATTTTCAGCCTTTTATACTATTTCCCTGGAGCCTTGCCCCTTGCATTAGCATTAGAGGAGGCCATCAAACATCTCCTCAGCTTGCTCTTAACCTTGTCTCAAAGGAGTGCTCTTAGAAGGCTAAGCAACAGCATCCTTTTTGGCTGAGTTTATTCTGGTTATTTCACCTTTCTTGTTTTAGTCAGGGTCTTGTTCAGTTAAGGATTAAACCCAGGCTACTGACTAAGACCTGGGATCTGTAACCCAGCTAATAACCAAGATCTCCTCAGCAAACTTGTGGACTTCAATTTGCTTCTGCATCAGTTTTGCAATCGTTCGCTAAAGGCAAAGGTGATGCTCAGGTACACATGCTGTGTTGGTAAGAAGAGGTGTTGTTCTCACCTCTATACCTGGAGTGTGAAGACTGTGGGTTGTGCAAAGGGTTATCCCACTGAGAAGATCACATTGAGATGTTTGATGGCTTGCTGTATTCCTAAGACCTTAGTCTTGTGCTTATATTTTGGATTGGAACTTGGAGCACTCCTGGTTGATTAAGATACTCCATATAGTATTGGGTAAATTAGTGAAATCCATTTCACTTTGGATGCACTAATGTACAACAGAGTGCTGATACTGTCTCTCATATAGTCAAGAGACAGATAACCTTTTTTCACCTTCTTATGTTTTTTTGAATGATGTAGCACAGAGGGACTTTGGTCCTGGCTAAGGCTCAGTGCCTGCTTGGATGAGTATCAGTCATACTAAAGAGTTTAAATGGAGTAGAATTTTATTTTCTATGAAAGATATTCTCCAATACATTATTTTAAGCCCTTCCTGGCCATTGTAGGCAGCTGGAGTGTGGATACCAATTAGCATACTAAGGAAATTCTGGAAGGGGTTGTTTTGTTTTTTTTTTTTTCCAAATATGTGACTTTAGCAATTATTTTGCCAGAACCCTTCAGACTGTTAGTAGAGTGATAGTGGCTACCAGTGTAATAGTAGGAATTGCTAACCAAGTTGGGTTCTGCTTGGCTGTTGTGAGAGATTTGAGATGTAGTAAGGGAGGTATCCCACCCACTTGTGGGACAGGAAACTGTTGAAGTCTCAGCTTTGGAGGAATCTTGCACTCATAGGAGTATTTGGTGCCCTGAACACAGATTTGGGCGCGGGATCTAAGCTGATTCTGTGAGGAGGATAGTGTAACAGCTGGCTTATGTGCTTTTGTGTTGACTTGGAGTGGAATACTCCAATGCTGGACTTTCCCCAGCTAGCTTTGCCAATTTTCTGGACTACATTTCCAGTGTGGGAGCTTGTCTGCATGGGCTTAGGTGCTGATGTCACTATTTGGACTCTCCTGTGTGAGGAGAGTCAGTTCTGAGAACTTCAATGATGATAGGATGGGGAACAATCCATAAAAATAATAAACCCAAAGGGAGGGAGGAAAAACCCAGAAACAGTAACTTGTTACCTAAGCATGTCTTAAGAAGTTGTGTGCAACCACTTTATCTGGAAGAAGAAAATGACATGTTTCTAACTGCATTGTTTTTAGATTCATTGATTATTTTTCCCTCTTGCTTTTCAGTTAAAGATATAGAGAGAAGAAAAGAAACAAATAAACCCAAGGTGAAGGATCCAGAAAAAAATGCGAGTAAACCAGCTCCAGAAGGTCAGATCATAACACATATGACTGATGTGATATTCCTACAATAATCAGATTCTTTATTTAACGTGGCCATTTTAGAGATTTTCTGTAAGTCAGTACTTTAAATCTGGTTCCCAGGGTTAAATTAAACAGAAAGGAAAAATCAGTATTTTCAGGAATATTGGAGAGTTGCTACAACAGAGGTTTGCTTTTAGTTCTGTGTTTTGCTTTACCACTTTATAAAGTAAGTACTAAATATCACCATGAATAGACAAAAGTTATTAAAATCCTTTTGCCTGTACTTCCCCCCTGGGTGCACTTTGAGGAGTGAAAGAATTGTGTGCATGTGTGTGTACAAAATAATGACTTCATATCATCTTGGCTGTAAGACAGTCTTGAAGTATTGATTCCCACCTAAAGTCAAATTGATACTATTGTATAATTAGGTATATAATAACTTGATAACTGTCCTAATGCAGATTATATATATATGAAAACGTTTGAAACAATTTGAGGGAGGGAAAAAAAATGAGTTTATTTTGTCTAGTTGCAAGGAGCCAATCTTCTGGTGAAATGTGATATTGCTTGCCATGAGAAGTTTGTCTAGTATGGATGAAAATCTAGTTCAAGCTTAATATACAGCTCTATTTCCTGTTCTTCTAAAATTCAAATAGCATCTTTATGAAGTAACCCCAACAATAATTATTCCCTTCAGTGATTATTTATGATGTACAGAACAAGCACAGAGGAGAGCTTGGTATGAGCCTAAATAGAGTCTCTGTGAATGAACTGGACAGTTTCAAGGATGCCGTTTTTCCCCTTCCCTTTTGGCTCTGTCTCCAGTAATGCAAGTATCAAAGGCTTCACCCAAAGCTTCTTGAAGCCCATGCAAATTTTTCTCACTTCAGTGGGTTTTTATTCTTACCACACATAGTCGTGTCATGTTTTATTTATTAACACTACGAAAGTTTGTTTCCATATAGCATTTCTCAAGCCAAAACACCCTTGAATTCCATTGAGTAGATCCAGAAAAATGTTAGCTAGAGTTTGCAACACTTAAAGAGACAAGTTATACCTAGTAGTACATGATGGAGTAGTGGATAGGTGATCTTTCCTACACCATGCCTGGAGGAAAACTGAGTTGGAAGAGACTAAAGAAGGAAAATGTGATTTGCTTTCTTAATGAAGGACAAGTGATAAAAGTTGAAGGAGGGAAAATTGAGCCTGTAATAGGAAAATGTTGATTAAATGCAGACAGAGGAAAGTATCTGCCAGACTGTGAGAGAGGATTTATGCTTTTTCATGGAGTTGGGGCAAAAATACAATTGGCAAGAGGAGATTGGGTCTGCGGTCTCTCCCTTTTTAGGATTTTTGTTTACTTGTGAAGTCTTTAGCTCAGTCACTTTCCTCCGCCATGCACAACTTTTTACTCATCTGAACTTCTGTTGTATCAGGGTAATTTATATCAGAGCAAAATACATCTCCATCCAGCTCTTGTGAGAAGCTATTGCCTTACACTTACTATAGCAGGTTTTACTAGAAGTTTAACTATAAATTTGAAACAATGACAAAACTTACAAACTTCTTGATCAGCAAACCTGACCAGAAATTAAAAACATTATTTTTTATGAATTCTTGAATTTGTTTAGCCCTATTCCCAAGACAGCTATATTTTATTGTAAGGTAATGGACCCTTTTCCTACAGTGTAGCTATTGCATATTTCTTCCCTTTGCGCAGTATAATGATTATTCAAAGTGATGGAGATTCCAACTGAATGACTTCAGTGGGAGTTGGGTGAGATTCCAAGCAAAAACACTATGCAAAAATAACAGAATCAGCGAAAAATGTGTAGCTGGGGTAGAAGTGAACTCAGAACTAATACTCAGAGTAATGTTATCAAACCCTTCCTAGTTTAATATATAAAGACATGTCATATTGAAATCGGATCAAAGAAAAAAGGAAGAGTCTGTGAAAGAAATGGATTAAATAAGTAAGTGCCAAATTTTAAGACCAAACCATGAATAATAACTCCATCCTCTGCAGATGTTTGTCAGGAAATGATTTGAGTAAGACCAAATGAATTCAGGCTAGCAGTTAATTGGTTTAATTACACTTTAATGTATGGTTAAATTTGATGGATTTAATAGCAACCCTGATACATTCTGTGGCTGTGTTTATATCCTTGATCCAATTGGTAAGACCATGGGAGTTAACAGCACAAAAGTTATTAGAATAATAGAATCATTAAAGTTGGAAAAGACCTGCAAGATCATAAAGTCCAGCCTTTGATCTAATTCTACCATGCCCACTAAACCGTCTCACAAAGTGTCACGTCCACTTGTTTTTTTGAAGGCTTCCAGGGATGGTGACTGCACCACTTGCTGGGGAGCCTATTCCAGTGCTTAACCTCTCTTTCCTGAAGAAATTTTTTATAACATCCAACCTGAACCTCCCCTATTGCAACTTGAGGCCATTTCCTCTTGTCCTATAACTTGTAATCTTGGAGAAGAGGCTGACCCATACCTCACTGCAACCTTCTTTCAGGTAGTTGTAGATAGCAATAAGGTGTCCCCTCTGAGCCTCCTTTTCTCCAGGCTAAACAACTCCAACTCCCTCAGTCACTTCTCATAGGACTTGTGCTCCAGATCCTTCACCAGCTTCATTGTCCTTCTCTGGACACACTCCAAGACCTTAATGTCCTTTTTGTAGTGAGGGACCCAGAACTGAACACAGGATTTGAGGTGTGGCCTTACCAGTGGAGTACAGGGGGACAATCACTCTGCCGGTCCTGCTGGCCACACTGTTTTTGATACAGACCAGGATGCTATTGGCCTTTTTGGCCTCCTGGGCACACTGCTGGCTCATGTTCAGCTTCTGTCAGCCAGCTCACCCATGTCCTTTTCCGTGGGACTGCTCTCTAGTCATGCTTCCCTAACCCTGTAGCACTGCCTGGGGTTGTTGTGACCCAAGTACAGGACAGCACTTGGCCTTGTGAAATGTCTTACCATTTCAGCCTGTCCAAATCCCTCTGCAGAGCCCTGCTACCCTCCAACACTCCCAACCAGTGTGGTGTTGTGTGTGAACTGTTACTAAATGTGTTTGTATAATTTTTATCTTTTATGACGGTGGCCAGATGAAGTGAAGTACTATCTTGTAAACGAGCAATCTTTGTCCATAAAAAGAATTGAAAACAGCTGTTGTCCAGATTGCTACTGTCAGTGGTTGTGGCTTCTGCTCTTGCCTTGAGTGAAAGAGTAGCAAAACCCTATTTCTTCACTTATTAGTGTCAAATTTTGATGTAAGGAGGTATCTTCTATGAACGTCTGCTCCACTTGTTACAGAAGGATGCTTATATAAGAAGAAACTAGAGTGTCTTTGCAAGCCTTAAAAAGGCAAATGTCATTCTCCTGCATATGGAGAATTATGTGACAAAATTCTCCAGCATGAATATTAGGAGAGATTTGGCATTTAGTTGGCCAGAAAATCTGGCATCACTGTTTTGGGATGAAACTAATGAAGCACAGCAATATACTTGTCAGTGTGTATGAAAAACCATGTGAGCTCTGTCAATAATACAAGCTTCAGCTTGTGTATTATGATAACTCATGTATCCTGCTGATTTTCCTGAAAGGCACAAGAGGCACATAATAATATAAACTTGTTGTTTATGAATACTCAGCTAATATACTTTCTTCAGGGTCACACAATAAAGCCCAGAAATTTCTCTTTTAATTTCAAATGGAAAAAGATTTCACCATAACCCTCTGTTCCTTGAAGCCTGCTCTGTGCTAAGAAATGCAAGATGGTTATCTGTATTAATGATTCTAGATGGTTCCAAAGCATCTCACTATTTTCATCTTTGCTTTGGAGGATTAATTATGCAATTTTCACCTGAGGCTCTACCATGCTGGGAGGTGTGTATGCCTTCTCCTGAACTCCCAAATTTACCTCCTTCTTTAGTCCGTGAAGACAGAAGATTGTATTAGAGTTTTATCTATCTTTGTGGAATGCTGTCAGTGGCTTGTATGGCTTGTTAGTAATTTTTCCAGCAGATTTAGTAACCTAGATGAAAATTTTCCACCTATTCTGTCCTAACCATTCAAGTGGTTTGAAAAGATGTACTCCTTTCCTGCGCCAAGTACTATGCTCTTATCGCAAGCAAACCTCTGGTGTATATCCAGTAATGTCATGGTGCCAAATTAATTCAGGCTTAATGTCTAACATTTATCCATCAAATGTTCACTTTATATTTGATTTCCAGAAATTTTCTGTAGTTCTTCTGCACAATCACTTTCAAGTCTTAAATCTCCTTTCTGTATTTTTCAGAACCTGTCATTTTTCAGCTTAGTGATTTATCACTGCTAGGTACACTCATATTAATAATGTCAGAAGCCTTCTCCCTTTCTCTCTGTTGAGAAAAAGCTCACAGATGCAGCTTCTTTCAGCACACACTGATATTTGAGTACTTGTACCCTGGCACTTTGCCAGCTCCCTCATGTACAAAGCTCCTTTCTGTACAATGACAGGGGTTAATACATTCTGTGCCTTCTCAGATGTTTTACAGTTTCTCAGAGAGCTTCTTTGAGTGATTCTCTAATCAAATCCCTTTGGGGAGGGGAGAATCACAGTGTTTTGACTATATCCTGTGGCAAATATCGACTGTATGTCTTTCTGCAGGATATTTCTTCATGTATATGAACTGGGTGTAGCTGCCCATTTCAATAAAAACAACAAAACACTGAGGGCCAGTTTTATCTTCTTGCTTGTTGATTTGATTTTGGGGGTTTTTAGTTGAGAGGTGTGGTGGCTTATCTTAGGCTAGCAGCCAAAAATCTCACCTAGCTGCTTGCTCACTCCTCTCCCCAGCAGGATTGGAGAGAAGAGAGGAAGAACAGGAACGAAAAAGTTTGTGGATTGAGATAAAGACAGGGAGACTGCTTACCAATTACCACGGTAGGCAAACAGAGTCAAGTGGGGGAAGATTTACTTGGTTTATTGCCAGTTAAAAAAATTGCTGATGCGGATAGTGGGAAACAAAAAAGGCAAATATTAAAACAGCAGCTTTTCTCCCCATTTTCCCAGGCTCGACTTGACCTCCTTGCAGACTCCTCTCCTTCTGCCTTGTTATACTCAGTCCAAGTCCCTTCAGAGAGAAAGCAAGTGGTACAAAAGGGTTGTTTATGGGCTGTGATTGGGATGTAGTGGTTTCTCTCTGCAATTCCATTCATCTCAGACCTTTCTTCTCCAACATATGTCACCCACAGGCTGCAGGGAATATCTGCTCTGCCATAGAGCACTCTCTTCTCTGACCTTGGGGTTCCATTTTTTGTTTCTTATTCCTTTTTCCCCCCCTTCCTCTTCTCTTTGCCTGAAATTTTTAGTCCTTTCTTAAATATGTTTTTCCAGAGATGCCACTGGCTGTCTAAGGACACTTGGCCACCTCTCCAAAAAGGCCACCTCTGCAGCCTCCCTCCTGCCAAATCTGGCCACAAACACCCAATACCAGAGATGCTCTATTAGTGCTTTACTACAGCAAAGCTTTTACACTGTCTTTAACCTATCCTGTTTGGAAATTCCCTTATGCAAATCTCAAATCAAGATGATTTAGGACAGCACAGAGCATGCATGGACCAGATTTCTCTTCTGAATCAGGTGTTGTCAGGATAAACCTTTTACAGGCTATAGATTATTAAAACAATGAGAAATAAGCTCCCATAAAAGATTGTGATTTATGTGTCACAGTGTTACAGTTACTTTCTCATTGTAAAGCACATGTAACGTAGTCATACAGTAAGTGTTACTTGTTAGGGAGATCAGGGGTCTTCACTGCACAGCACAGAACATGGTGGTTCATTCAATCTTCCCTACTGAAAATCATGTTTCATCCCTGGAGTAAGTCCTTTAGGAGTCGGTGTGGTTTTTTTTCACCGATTCCTATAAAAATCTAATGATTTGTGGCTAAGTTAAAAAGCCTGGGAGAACTGTTGGTTTTTAAATCCCTTACATGGTTGTCTCTGATGGAGTCACCTTTACCATGTGCCAGGAGCCAAACTGGCAAAACATCACCCAAGCTTTCTGGGCCAGTGCAGAGCCAACTGGAAGATCTGAGAAAATGGATATTGCCCCTCAGTTCCCAGAGAGTGCTGGTGAAATGGCTGCATCCAGTTGTCGACCGGTCAAAAGTGGTGTTTCCCAGGGGTCAGTGCTTGGCCCAGTCCTGTTTAACATCTTTATTGATGATTTGGATGAGGGGGTTGAGTCCATCATTAGCAAATTCGCAGATGACAC
>JAWWLV010000088.1:139351351-139364287 GCA_035041135.1 Platyrinchus mystaceus
CACCGTCCCTGGAGGTGTTTAAGATGAGGCTGGATGTGGCACTGAGTGCCATGATCTAGTAATCACAGTGGGGTTGGGTCAAGGGTTGGACTTGATGATCTCAGAGGTCTCTTCCAACCCAGTTAATTCTACGATTCTATGAATCTTGCAGAAACAGTGTCTCTTTGGTGCTGCATCTTTTGTAGTTTTTCCTGTGATCATAACTTTTAGCTTCCTAATCTATGTTCAGAAAATAGGCGGAGTCCTCAGCTCCCTGCAAAAACTGTGTAGACAGATCCAAAGTTATTTTGGTTTGCAGTGAGATAGTTTTTGATATTTTTTTTTGTGTCTTCCTAATGTATTGTACATTTTTAGTAATGTTATTATTTACATTATTTCTACAATCTTTCAGCATAAATGTTTTTGAATGATTTTTTTCATAATGTATTTTTCTTTCAATGTTATGCACCTATAATGTAATGCAAAAGGCATATAATTTTTCAAAATGCCATGGTATACATGGTTTCTACTATAATAACTCTTGCAGTGAAGGTTGAATCAGTCTTTGGATAGTGATAGAAATGAGAGGTGCAGTAAGCTAAAAAAATCCAATGATTTGCTTTCTTCTTTGAATGCTCCTATCTCCTTTGATGCAAATAAACTTTGACATTTGCTTTGTAGCTGTTGACTGGAACTACTTAAGCAGAGTAGAAGAAATCCAGAGAGAGGTATATTAAGATACTATTCAGGAGAAGACACTAATTATCTAATTTATTAACTTGTCTGTTTAGTTAATGTCAGAGGCTTCTGTGTTACTAGACAGTGTGAAATGAGTGCTGTGTAGTATTTGACTAAGCTACAGGAATGAATACTTTCTGAACTTCTGCTCCATTGGCAGTGTTTCATAGTTTAACTCACTTCATCCTGGCTAATGTAACTGCAAACGTTGGTTTTAGTCATGACATTTTTCTATTTTTTTTTATTACTTGCTGAACTCCTTGGCTATGGAACTCATTAACTATGTCTTTACACAACCTATGATTTGGCTTATTAGCAGTGTTTTTCTTGAGCTTTCTGGAGGACACTTTAGCTCTTGATTACGAGCTGCAGAAAAAGAAATCGTAACTATGCTGTGCGGGCATTTTTCCCCAGTGCCAGTCTGTTCTTCCTAAACATTCCTTGTGTTCTCAGCCCTTGCACATTTATCTGATTCTGCAATTGAAGGCTGAAAGCAAAGTTTTTGGAAAGTACTTGGCTCTTCTACTTTCAGTACTATTTCTTTTTTGTCTTGCACGGGAGGCCACTGAACCCTTTAGCCCAGTAGAATTGTGCAGGGTTGCCCCAGCCCCAACCAGAAGCAAGACTTAATCACGTAGTCCCAATAGGTCTGGAGTAATCAAGCACAGGGCTTGGCCAAGCAAGTACAACTAACCAGCCACTGGCCCCTTGACCCCTTTATCTTCCTATTTTTCCATTCGTATTCTTCCCCAAACTACCTTGATCCCTCCCTTTCAGTGCTTTTGGTTCCTCCTCTAAACATCTCATACTAGATCTCGTACAACCCCCAGATACTTGTTCCTGTATCTCATGTCTCATTACCCCCTAAGCAGTAATCCCCAACAGTCTGAACCATGAACAGACCATGTTATGAAGTAAGTTCAAATTATCAAAATGTACAAGTTATAAAAATGAGTTGCGGATCTTGGAAGATACCAGCCCGATGAGACCGTGTAATTACTGTTTAGCTTCTGGGTCTGTGCTGGACTCTGACAAGAGGCAAACACAAAGTTTCTGCTTGCCTGTTCCAGTGCAGTGCAATATCATATCAAAGGGTTGCTTGAGCTGGATGCAACCACGTTTAATTCAAAGTGGAGAGCAGTGCAGCTCTGTTGTTCAGTACAGCACTCGCCCTGGTGAACATGCTAGCCTGCTCAGAACTAGCTAGCTCAAGGTGTTCTACCTTATCCTCTGTTCCAGAGTGTAGGCATAACCCTCACCATTAGTCTTTAGCATCACATTCTTGATGCCACAGAATAGGAACAAATGCGTTTCCTACTTGGAGATATGTTAAGTTCTTCAAACATTGTGGAGTATTTCTATATGATAGGTTTTGTTTTTGGGCATTTGTAGATTAAAGTCTGCATCAGAAATTATAGTGAAGTTTAGAATTATTGATTGCATTTGTCTCAATGGTAGGCTGCTGTCTACATTTCCCTAAAAGATGTATATACATAGTGCTGAGGCTTTTCATCTCTGCAGTGTCTGTAGGGGGTATGTGGATGCATTACCTTGTCAGGTGTGAAACGGGATGCACATTTGCTGTCATTAAGTGCCTCACAGCTGAGGACATGTGCTCTGTGTAGGCTGTTAGTTCAGGACTTTTCTTTCTTTTCAGTTTACTTTTCAGTTCTGTGCTTACCATCTTGACAAATATTTTTCTAGTCTTTACCAAAAACTGTTTTTTCAGCACTGTGTGACATGCAGTGACACGTGGTCCTTTGACCTGATCGTGAGTAGCTTGAGTGTGTGGTGTATACTCATTTAGCATTTACTAATTAGCATTTACTAATGAATTAAAAGCAATATGAACATATAGATGAATCTGTCCTCTATGCTTCTTTAGAGGGGGTGCCATCAGATCCTCATACCTCCCTTGAGAAAACTGGGGAATGCTTGGACAATGCTGCAGTGTTCTTAGAACATTTTGGATCACCACAAGGCTTTGGCAAGCATTTATAGTTACGCTCCCCTCACCACACTCCTCTGACCACTCTGAAGCTGCTTAGCCCAGAAATAATTTTTTCGATCTACTTTTGGTTTCAGACTCTTTGGCTTTGGACTCACTTAGCTTTATTCTGCCCAATCTTAGCCCAAGCAGAGGATTCATGATGTCTTCTATCTCAGCTTTCACTAGTGAAAGCAGCACCTAACCATCTGATCTTAGCCAATAGGACTGTAACTGAACTTCCTGCAGACAGTGGTTTCAGTGGTTTCACTGCTGGTCGGATCACCATCCTGATGTGTGCTAAAAGATCTCTGCACTGGATTCCACATAGAACCTGCTCAGCAATCCTGTCAGCAGGCCCCCATCCATGTTAGAGCATGGGGATTTTTTGACAGTGATTGTTTTTTAACTTGTGCCAAGTGTTCTGATGGCTTTCCATTCTTCTTTGTGACTCCTCATGCACATCATCTTCGCTCTCAACTTCAGGTGATACAAATATCTGTTAAAAACAGGAGATGAAGTAGACTTGTCAGAATGTACCCTTGCTTCTTTTAATATATGAATTTAGGATAGTGCATACAAGCCATGCTGGTTTCTGTACTTCTCAAAAGGTAGAATTTGATGAGAGGCATCCATTAATTTTCCAAGCTAGTTTATAAACCTGTGAGCTGCCATGCAGAGCTTTGTATATTAGAAATTCCTTGTTAGTCACTGGAGGACTTAGAGAAGGATTCTGTTGCAAGAAAACTCTTGGGTAAACTCCCCTTTACTGTCCAGAAAGTTTAGCTCATTATGCTGTGGATGATCAATGCTTATTCCATGAATTCATCATAAGAATTTCTCTGGAGGAAATAACTTTTTTTGTCCTTTGACTTGTGACTTGGATTTCATTCTGCAATGGCAAAACTTCTGTGGACCTGGCCAGGGTAATTTGGAAGACTCCTTCGTGCCTCCCACGACTGCAAAACCTGATGGGAAGTATCAGCACTGACATGGAGAGAATTCTTATGTGCTTTTCCCTTGCTAACATTTGTTAGTTGCTTTGGAGAAAACCAAGCAAGCTACATTTAGAGATTGCAGCATTTACATCTGCCATCTGGCCAAACTAAATAGCCATTAGTTTATTTGCACGTGTGTTGAAATAATCCAAGTAAGAGAAAAATATACTTTTGAGAGAAAGCAAGCTTGAAAATGAAGACCTGAAAGTTGCTATGAAAGTTGGAATTGGGAAAGGGTTCACTTTGAGTTGTGTGCTTTGATCCTGACAGAAGGAGTCCCTGATTGAAGTGACGTCAGGGAAGCGAGAAGAACAGAGAGAGAGATTTGGAGCAAGGAGTTGATTTCAACATAAGAAGGATCTCATATGTGTTTTGTAGCTGCCTTGTCTATTCTGGATATGTGTAAAATTGTGTGTTAAATTTTATTTATTTACCTTAGCCTAGTTTCAGAGTGAGTATTAATTTGGAGGTTGTTATGTATATACCAGGTGACAAACCCTTGCTTTTTTCCAAAAATAGAAAGTTTGGCATTAGAAATGATGGCCAATTTCCATTGTTAACCAAGGATTCCTCTTACTTATCTCCTGGCTCTTCCTTTCTGTAGGAGGAACTGCTTTTCTTCTATGTCAGTATGTTAACATCATATGAATGATTGTGGTTGTGTATTGCCTCTCATAAGTGTTCCAGGCCAGGCAGAAGCTGGAGCTTGGACAGACTGCCTTTCTGTTATACACTGTGTCCCTCCCTGTCCCTTTTTAGGAACTCTCCTTGAATGCATCTGCTTCATTGAAGAGTAGACACAGTGTTGACACAGATAATCTACAGAATCTGTAGTTTGGAAAAAGAAAGCAACTTTACAGCTCTCTTTCTATTCTCTGAGCAGAAAAAGAGACGCCTATCTGAGACCTAAATGCAAATTTGATTTTTGTCATAGAGTGATCCATCTCCTGATACCAGAACTACTCAGGTTCACAATTGCTGAGTTAAAAGATGCTTATCCTCAGGTTCATAACCCTTGAGTTATGTTTCTCCTCATACCTCTGCACAGTAAATCCATATAACGCTTGGTAAATCTGAACCATTACTAAATGAAAACCTGTCTGGGCTCTTTTTTTCTTTGGTAGCTTTTCCTAAGGCACTGACCTTTTTTGTGCTATCCATTCTTAGTTGAAGTGGGAGACTGCTATTCACATCCTTGAATGATGGATTAATAGAAGCTCAGGTGAATGAATGGTCTTTCATTATCTTCAGACTGCTTTTCATTTCTTCAAGTCATTAGCTCTTGAGCATCTATCCAATCCACAGTATGCTGGCATGGCTGGATTCTGCTGGCAGCAAGAGATGTTCCCTTAAGTCAGATTCAGGGTCTGTGTTGACATGTTTCATTATTGAAACACTTTCATTATTACCCTGCTGAGACATTCCTTAACAGTTCTTCATCATCTGGCAGCATGAATTCTCATAATTGGAAGTCTGTAGGCTTGCTCAGGACTATGTATATCCTAGGCAAACATCTCAGTATATCATGAGTGATGCTTCTCTTTGATGTAAGACAGTACCTCTTCTTTGAAACTGAAGCTGCATAGTAACAAACGGAAACTCTGGCCAGTTTTTAAAATTTGTATGGCAACCTTGAAGGAAGAATGAAAAAAAAGCTTTGAGGCGGTGGTAGCAGACAGATACTTTAATAAACAGAATCACAGAATATGTCAAGTTGGAAAGTTTCCACAAGGAACATGGAGTCCAACTCCTGGCCCTGCACAGGACGATCCCCAAGAGACATCCAGACACTTCTTGAACTCTGTCAGGCTTGGTGCTGTGAACACTCTGATTCTGGGCTGTCTCATAGTCAGCACCATTTGCCTGGTGCCCTGTGTGCTGAGTAAGCCTTGGTGTTACAGCTATGTCCCTTGGTTAAAAGGTGCTAGGTAGTAGCCTGAAACAGAACTTACCTGGCTGAGGGGACCATGTTTGCTGCCTCAAAAGTGTTCTCACCTGACTAGTTAGCTGTACTGATTGTATGAGTCTGTCTGCATGTAGAGAGTCCTGTTTCCTTATCTGACTGCTGCATTTGGGGTGTGTGTCTTTGGCTCATTACTCCCCAGTAAGCACAGCCTTGGTATTCATGTACTCTGCTCTCCTGGAATGCCCAAAGGAGCCTCTGTGGAGCCCAGCACCAGCCTGATGCCTGAGCATATTTAGTTTCCGTGTATGCAGGAGAGTTAGCAGAATTAGGGCTACATAGTGGTGCAGACAGCTGTTTCAGAAGTAAATGCTGGTCTCAGCAGGGTCCTTGCTCAGGTTTGATTTGTTTATGTGGCTAAAAATGTGGGGTAAATTTTCTGGTCTTTTGCAGTGATCTTTCTAGTATGATAAAGGAAGGAAAAACCGTAAATTGTGAGCACAGGGATGGTAGCTTCTGTGGCTTGTGAAGTACCACTCATATCTCATCTCTTCATACCCTCAAAGTCTTCCAAATTCAACTTTCAAATATAGCTCAATATGTAGGCAGGGAGGTGGTGTCAAACTGTGGCAGATCAACAAGGGGAAGTACAGAGTCCTGCCCCTGGGGAGGAATAACCCCAGGCACCAGGACATGCTGGTGGCTGACTGGCTGGAGTGCAGCTTTGCAGAAAAGGCTCTGGGAGACTAGGTGGGCATCCAGGTGACCATGAACCAGCAGTGGGCCCTTGTAGTAAAAAAGGCAAACAGCCTCCTGGGCTACATTAGGAAGAAAGTTGTCAGTAGATCGAGGGAGATGATTTTTGCCCTCAGCTCAGCCCTGGTGAAGCCACATGTGGAGTTCTGTGTCCAGTGCTGGGCTGGCTCCCCAGTAGAAGAAAGACATGGACTTACTGGAGTGAGACCATTGAAGGGCCGTGAAGATGATTAAGGGCTTGGAGCATCTTTCATAAGAGGAGAGAGGTTGAGATAGCTGGAGCATTCAGGTTGTAGGACAGCAGGTAAAAGATACACATTGTAAAAATGTAAAAATACACATTGGAATGAATAAAGAAGGCAGAGATTCTTCTTGGTGATGTCCAGTCAAAGGACAAGAGGCAGTGGACACAAACTAAAATAACTGTAAAAATTCTAGTTAATCAAAGAAAGCACTTCTTTTACTATGAGGATGGTAAAACACTGGAGCAGGTTATTCAGGTTGTGGAGTCTTTATCCTTGGAGACTAAACATGGCTGAAGCAATTTGCCATTGTGGTCTCTGCTTTGATCGGGACAGTTTGACTAGACTGAAGAGGTCCCTTTCCACCTTCAGTACCCTGTGGTTCTGGGAGCTAAAGATTTCTCAGAGTAAGGTGGTCACTTAGACATCTCTGCTAATTAGAGAATGGAAGAATTTCTGCATTTAAGAGGGCATGAATGGCATCTTGGGGTTTTGTGGGTTGACACATGACACCCCAAATTAGTGATGCTTCTAAAGATCACCACATATTTGTATTTATACAGGCATATACACTAGTTACATTATGAAAATATTATTTCAAGAACTGCTTGAAGGTAATATAGGGCCTTGAATTTGGAAGTCTTCTGCACTATAACTGTGTTGCACCATCCTTTTTGTTTCTAGACACACTGGCCAGAACATCCTATGTACCTAGAGCTGTAATAATGAGCTGTAATTTAATAGTGCTGTAGCAGTTTGCTTCAGCTAGTTTTTAATTAGTTCTGTGTTACTGACTCCCATAGCTTGTTCTCTCAGCAGGCTCTTTTCTGTTACTTTACTTATGTTAAAAGCTGAGGCACAGACCAGCTCTTTATGATGTTTTAGAGGGATTTATATGTACAACTTAATTAATATTGAGGATATCTGAGTACCAGTTTTGTCTGAAGTGCCCTGATTAACTGTCTTCTAGATAGCCAGAGAAAACTGTGTCAGGGATTTCATACTTCCCTAAAGCAAAGGCAGAAATAAGCCTTTTAAATCCTGGCATATTTGTTACATAGTAAAGGTGAATAAGTATGACCATATTAATAAAAAATTATAGTTTTCCATCTTGAAAAGTAATGTAGACTTTAAGACAGCTGTTTCATTTAAAATATTCATGCATTCAGATGCAGAAGTGAGAGGAAAGAGAAGTAGAGAATGATCACTGTAACCTATGGAGAGTTTCTCAGGTTTCGTTTACTTTACAGGAGGGTCACAGATCATCTTCAGTGTAAGTCATGGATAAATGGACACAGCATCTTGCCATGTTGAACTTCAATTTCAGTAAAGACCAGCAGTGTGCTTTGTTCTGTGCTGACACATTGCCCTTTGGAAGAGAAATTAAAACCAATGTTTTAAACTCTCAGTTTAAGTGCAGAAGCATTTTAAAACATTTTTCTATCTAGGTGCACAGACCATGAATGTTCAGTGTTGCTATTTGGTAAGCTGCTGCAAACATCAGGTGCTTCAGTGCTATCAATCAACAGTGGTCTGCAAGAAAAGATCAGCACTGTCTTTCATAGTTACCTTTTATATTTATTTTGTCTCTCAAGCAAATTGAAAAGTTCAGATTTAGGAAGAAAGTCCTAAAAGTTTTTCTAAATCAGTGATTACTTCAGAAGTACAACTGTCATTGAGTGCATGTAAATGTGCATAGAAAATGGCCATATGCTTCCTTCTCTCACCCTTGAGAATTATCACCAGTATATGTAGGTAATTCATGTGTTATGAGTTACTGCTTTAATTGGTTTTGTGGCTTTAAATTCAGAAGGTACACTTTAAATAGTATTTAGTTACTGCTGTGTACTTTTTGAAAGAAGCAGAATTATTGAACTACGTCTTTCACAGTCAAATGTGACATGATTAGATACAACAGATTCAGTAAGTCTTAATATTTCAACTCCCCCAAATAACAAATTTGTAGGCACACCAGTTGGCCTCTATTGGTTTCCTGGAACAGAATAAGTTCCATGGGAGAGGGCTGGCTGCTTAATTTATTTTTTTTTTCCTAGGGAGAATGGACAAACTTCTAACCTTGTTGGGCTGCTCTTTCAGCCTAATGATGTTCCAGCATTTGAGTCCTTCAAATTCAAGCTATGGTTGGATGTAGTTCAAAGAACAGCAGTTATGTTGTATGGAATTGTCTGGTCCATGACCTGACATATGGGATGTGTTAAACTGAGGTCCAAGTGCAGTGATGATATCACCAGCACACTGCAGTAATATCAATGTCAGGAGTGTGGACTAGTGAGTTACAGAATTTTGGAGCTGAACACTGCCTCACGTCCCTCTATTTTTTTAACCCTTTTTTAAAAAAAGAAGTGACATTTTGCTGATGTAGATTTACATTGCCCTTGTCCTCAGTGGTGCTTCTGCTCAGCTGTGGTGCTGTCAATCCCTGTGGATGACTGGCTGTTCTCTGTTATTCATGCTTTATTCACAAGGTATTTTTCACTTGCTTCTGTCAACAGGCTTCTTGCTTTTGTGCTTTGTTATGCCATGAAGGAGTCTTCTATTCATACTGTATTATTACTGACCTCTACTTGAACTTTCTTCCTCTCTTCCACATATATTATTTGACTTTTCCACTGTGACAGGGGGTAAGAAAGAAAAAGACATATTGCAGACTCAGAAAGAATTATAGTCTTAACTTCTTCTAGCAGAAGTGTGTGTTTTGGCTCTTGAAAATGAGAACAGTTTCATACCAAGGGGAGGCAAAATATCAAATGTGTTTCTGCAAAATGTATCATGACTGAATGCAAATTGAACTGGTTTGTCTGAGGCACTGAGTCTTCCCATGTAGCAGTGCCTGTATTTGCTGCTTCTCCCTTTGACTTAAAAGGAACTTTGAAAGAGTAGTTGTATTAACTCCAAGGGTCAAAGAGCCACTACTCTAGTTTAAAAATCATAGTTTTGTATTTCTGTCTAAGTAAGGCTTGCAGTTTTTTTTGGTCAGACTTTTGCTTTTCACCATTGCTCACTTGTTCACTGAACACATGTGTGAAGGAACAGCCACAGGTAGAAAATGCAGCCATGGAGAGGTGGTCAGTGTTTCCAGAAGCCTGCAGACTCTGCTGTGCTCTGAACAGCCCCTGCCCTGCCAGAGCCCCTCTCAGGCCTCACTGCACTCCATTCCCTTCAATAGGATGTCTCAAGGGTCACGTTTTGCAGGCTCCAATAACTCTCCTTCTCTATCCTAGGAAATTTTAGCTGGATCTTTTTTTCAGCATTGCCATCATTGGCTTCACTCTCAGCCAAATTTTGACATGGTCTTGATAGAGCTGTAGCACTTGCATATTGGAAGTGCAAGCAAAAGCATCACCTCTAGTGTGTGGGGCTTGAGGAATCAAAAGCAGGAAACTTAATTTGGTAGATAGAAAGCTCCTTCAATGCTGGCTATTCTTTGAAAGATTTCCCTGAAAAGAAAAAAATTCTTGATGATGATATGATTTTTGGCAATACTGAAGCAGGTTTTATGCCAATACCTTGTCATAAAACATTGTTGGTAGCCTGTAGTTGTATGCTGATGCCTTTGAAGGGGAAATTTTGAGCCTATTCCTTCATCTGTGACAAGCAGAAATGAGCAGACCAAGTCCCTGCCTCCTCAGTTAGCTTCCTGGCAGAGTGGCAAGTTCCTTCTGCCAAGTAATGCTAGGAAGATTGTGTATTTGTTATAGAAAGTCCATTAATTTACTTTCTCCCCATAAAAATTCTCTACCAAGTGTAGGTGGATGCACTGAAGGCAGCTGCTGTTGTAAAATATATAAACTCTTATTCTAACTTCTTGATATGTGCAATTCTGTTATTTTTGCTTACCTAAAAATCACAGGCTCTGTTATTGTTTGTTGTGGAATGCAGCACTTGAAGCATAACAATGCTTTCTAAATAACATTAGAAAAAAATTGGGTAATACCTGGTCTCTTCTCTACTGTCCTGCTCTTGAAAGTGGTGAGTATTGTATAATTCAGAGGCAAGTGGGACCTTCTTTCTCACTGCTCATTTCTTGGGGACTGAGTAAAAGGGAAATAAGCACAATCTGATCACACTGTTGAAACTTGTAGTGGACTAAAACACTGACTGTTGAAAGCTTTATTATATGGAATGCTCTCCTGTCATCCTCCTTTAAGAAAGATTGTTGGGAAAATTGCCTATTAAAGTTATGTGTAGAAAGTTGAAATGTTCAAAATTCTCCTAAAACTCTCCAGGAATTCATGACCATGTATGGTCATATGGAGAGGTTATCGAAAAAGACATTTGCGAGAATTGGTAATGGAAACTGGCTAATCCCAGTGGGGTACAGAAACCATTTGCTACACACTATGTCTTTTAGACTAACTTTATAAACTAGAATGTCATGGTGTTTGAATTCCTATCAGGTTGTAAAGATTTCTATCAGTGTGTTATTCTGTTTAATATCTCACTGTTGTTTATTCCGTTTTAGGGAACTTTCTACAATTCTTTTAAGTACAACAAGGAGAAAACATAAGCAAATAGTGGGTGTACAGAAGTAACAAAACCTAAATGTTTTATGCAGAAAAGATTCAACAAGTATCTCCCACCTACGAAGAACGAATCAAATTTTCACACTGTGACCTTGCAGTACAGTCTTGGATCAAACCACACGTTTCTTTAACAAAAAAATAATTGCATTATACTATTTGCTCTGATCTGATGATGTGGAAATAAAATATTGAAAGGAATGTCGTTATTGTTTTCTTTGTTCTTTGGATTTTGCCTAGCTGAATGGATTTAGAAAAAAACAATAAAAGCTTTTATTCACAAAGCCATCACTACAGGATTAAAGAAGCCTTATAGGCAAAACTTGTTGATATGAAATGATTAAGACCCAGAGTAATAACTGGGTTTCATAATCAGCATAAGATTTTAGAAGTAGAGAAGGAAAATACAGCCACACAAATCCTGTTATTCTCATTGGACTGTATGATTAAACTGCTGGGATAATACTGAAAAGGTACATCTGTGCTGTAGTACAGCTGCTTGGATGTGAATCAGGGGTCCAGTGCTTTCATTATTCCTGGTGTTGAGCAGCCTTTTACTTTGCCAATAGTTCTTTTGAAGCTGGCAATGCTAATCATGGCCAGTGGGAGAATGGCACAACTGAACCACATGTTAATGGAAGACAAATACTGCAAGTAATGCAGACTGATTAACAGGAAGTTTATTTGGCAAAGATATTTAAAACATTAATTTTGCCATGACCAGTAGGTTCCTGTTAAATCACAAAACAGATTCCAGTCCCACTGAAATCAAGGGAATTTTTCCTGGTGACTTCAGTGACATAAAGATTTGGACCTTCATTGGATTTATCTTCCAATTTAAGATCATTTTTCTGATGATTACTGAATGTTCCCCAGTGTTGATACATTAAAATGTGTTGCCAATTCAAATAGTGTTGTCTTGTACTGTAAAAACTAAAATAAAATATTTGTTTTGGCATCTTCGTAAGTGGAATTTTTGTCGTGTTTAGAACTTATTCTGCACTGCTAGCTGCACGTAGGAAATGTTCTCTGTTCTTCTAAAAACTCTTGTAGTACATGTTTAAGACATTAACTGTAAGTTTATGGACTGGATTTAAGTCTCAGTGGATTTGCACCACACTATGGATCTAACTGTTAATTATTACCAATTGAAGACCTTCTGCACATCAGATTGCTTGTGAGACTGTTGTTTTGTATATAATGAAAAGATTGTCATTAATAATATGGTGTCAGAATTTTCAGTTGCTAGCCATGTGGTTTATTCCCTCTGTAACAGGAGAGCCTCTTGTGAGCTAATGCAAGCATCTCGTGGATTATTTCTTACTGAATTACTTCTTTTATTTGCTGAATATCTCTGCTCAAGATCATTTCTAGCAGTGTACTTGGTGATCCCTGTTAATACCATGTTAGGTGTTGGTATTCTTTGTGAACTAATTTATGAAGTGGATCCTGACAAAAATGATGATAAAAGTTGGGCTGCAGTTTATGTCACTAATCTGTATTTGTTTTTTACTGTATTCAGGACCATGATTTTCATCCCTAATTGGTTCATGTACCTTTTCTACTGACCTGCTTTGCTTTGGCTTTCCTACTTCCATCCTTATTCTACAGTCAGTCTGTTGGGGAGTTTGCTGTATTTGTACTTCAAACATCGGGGACCCCTGGTGGCCTAGCAGTTAAGATGCTGGTCTCTCAGTGCCAAGGCCGCAGGTTCAAATCCCGGCCCTGCTTCAGGGTCCCCCGGGTAGATGGAGCTCGTCAGCCCCTAAGGCCATCCATCTAAGAGAAGGTC
>JAWWLV010000088.1:139364387-139465521 GCA_035041135.1 Platyrinchus mystaceus
CTAAAAAATCCATTGCGCAGGCTTGAAAGGTAAAAACACCTTTCCCAGATCTTCGTTCACGAAGACTGGCCACTTACTTATTACTTCAAACATTGTTTGTTATACCTGTGTAACATCATGCCTTTGCTTTCCTTCCCTACAATGTGAGTCCATTCTTTCAGCAACTTTACTTTTACAGTCGCATAAACACCTCTGTTGAATGTGGCAATGGTGTCTGAGGTTGTGGAAACCTTTTCTGTTTTCTTACTTCCCTTCCTGTCATTTTCTCAAACTGGCACTTCTGTTTAGGCTTCTCAGTTTTTTTATCGTGCAATTTGTGTTTAATCTCCTCTTCCATTTTCTCTGATTTCCCTATCAGTTTGTTAAACCTTAGAGACCATTAACATGCCTCTCTGCTAATTCTCATCAGATCTTTTCTGTTGGGGTTTTTTTAATGCTCTTGTATTTTTGTGTTTTACATATATCTGTAAGACTAAAGCTTCATGTGGTGCTCATTCTTGTAGAGACTGTGAATTTGAATCTGAGGTCTTTGCATTTTACCTCTGCTGTATTGAGTGCCTCCTACTTAGGTGTAATACAGCAGATTCAACTGACCTCCAGTTTTGCTCTAGACTCCCAGGGGTGAGATTCACTTCTAACTTTACAAGTCTCCAGTGGCAGCTGATGGTTTTCTACAGAGCTGTTGAGATGTAGAGAAACACCTGGTTGCATAGAAACACCTGGTTTCTATGTTGTCTGTAAAAGGGGCCTTGATAACTGTTCTGGATGTCTGCATCTTTAGGTAGCTCTCTGCATTGTCTGTGCCTAAGGTTAAGTGTCATGAACTGTGTACTGGGACTGAAATTGTATATGTACATTGGGAATGAAAATGAACTGCTGGTTTGGTTGTGTTCTATTGCAGTTATTTTTTTTCTTTCTCAAGTATTTTATTTTTAGAAGGAATATTTATTTTCATGGGTCTCCCAACAATAATTTTGAACACCTTAATGAAAGAACGGAAGTAGATAATGGCCGGACTATTCTATTACTGAATATAGAACAAACACATTTAGTAATTTTGCTTATTTCTCACTTGGACCATGGAAGAAAGCTTTAATTGTTAAGCTTAGTGGGAGGAAGAAGGCATATATTTATTGAGTTACAATTTTATTGTTGAATTAATAATATTGTTTTAATTTTAATGATTTACAGGAAGCCTGTTTACCTGTAAAACTCCAGCAATTGCAGATATTGTGATACTAGTAGATGGTTCTTGGAGTATTGGCAGATTCAATTTCAGGCTCGTTCGACTGTTCCTGGAAAACCTGGTTTCTGCTTTTAATGTGGGATCTGAGAAAACAAGAGTAGGTAAGGTGCCGTAGTTTTTTCCCTAATATTTCTTAGCAATGTAAAAATGTTATCATTTCAGGATAGTTAACAGCTTAATGATGCTACTTTTTTTGCAAGATTCATCCTCATTTGGAACTAGCACTTCTGTTGTAAGAGTAGTGCTGCTGGAATATTTGTATTCCTCACAGTTTACTGTGATCCTCAACTTAGGTAAATGCTAATGCAGTGTCAGTGAAAAAATAAAAACATTGGAAACAGTCTTACTGACTTCAGTCAGCATTAGCTCAAATCCTTGCAGTTTAATTTTCAGAGGCAGAATGTGCCAGTGGATGGCTTTTCTTTTGATTTAAACTGGCTCAAATGTTATATTTGTGATCCGATACTGTTCAAAAGTATATAAAGTAAAACTGTTCTTTTTTTAAAAAATAAAGTCTTGAACTGTTATTAAACTCTGAAGAAGATATTTACTTGTTTGCTTCTCATTTACTTATTACTTGAGCAGAAGGCTTTGAAAATTAACTGAGGAGTTGTCACCCAGAACATACCATTTTTTTGTTGTCAACCACTGCAGTTTTTCTAGTATAGTAGCAGAGCTATTTACAATAAGCTTACTGTAGGAAGTTATTGGTAATTAAGTAGATAAAGTTTCAAAAAACCCCACTCTGTTGTCCAATGGATTACCTTAATTTCTGGTTCTTTAGGTCTTGCACAGTACAGTGGTGATCCCCGAATCGAATGGCATTTGAATGCCTATGGCACAAAGGATGCTGTTTTGGATGCAGTCCGTAACCTACCATATAAGGGAGGGAATACATTAACAGGTACAGTGTATGTTTTTGCTTTTTCCTTTTATTTAAAAACATCTTCTGCTGCACAGACTAAGAAGTGTTAGTGCTTATTATGAAGGGTAAGAAGGATAGGGGTTTTGCAGCTTGCTGATGGCTTTATCCAATGTCCTTTAAGTCTTTTCTAAGTGCTTGTCCATTGACTTTACTGGATATCAGGATAGGGTCTCATAAAACAAAGTGTACATGAACTCTCTGTGCTGGAAGTAAAATCTTTTACCTGCTAGGAAGAAAATGCAAAATCCATTCATAATGTTCATGCACAGAGCTTTATTCTGGAGAAGGAAAGAATGTTGTTTTAATATCTGACAACTGGCAATACTAACTTTTCAAATGACCACCTGGGGCTTTTAGATTTCCACTGACCTTTGAGTAGTTAGAGCACTTAAGCCCCAGAGACACTTAGTGATGGATAAAGGGGGGATGCCTGACAGTCTCTGAACACAATTCCAGTGTCATCAAAGCAGCAGTTAGTAATGTTGGCTGTCTTGCCAGGGGAATGATATATCCAAAGACCCAGACATGGCTTTAAGTAAATTGCTGTCTTCCTTTTTTTTTTTTTTCCAGTGGGTAGGGAAGGGGAGAAAGAATGTTCAACAGCCTTTATTTTGGTAGAAGGAATGATTGCAGTAGGACAAAGGGCAGAAGGACTCTACCGTGATTATAGGAATGAAATGACTGTGTGGTAGGAAGTAGTAAATTATCATGATTATTTTATGTGGATGTTAGAAGACAGTGAGGAACCTTTGCTGTGGGAGACTTATGAGATAGGAGCTTATCAGATAGGAGCTCATTGTGACCCGAAGTTGTTCTTCTTTCCCTTTAAATAATTAGCATTTATTAAAATCAGATTCTTCCTAAGCTTAAATAAAGCTCTTCTTCAGCTTTTAAATCAGAAAGAACAAACAAACAAAAGTTAAGATTGTCTGTATTGTGGGGGTTTACTAAGCTAGTCAGAGCATGTGCTTTCATATAAGCAATGTAGGTAGAAGGAGAGGGAACTTGCTGTTCTAGCTTGGTAGAGCAAGAAAAAAAAGATGATGCATTTTCAGGAAGATCGATTTAGGTTTCCATAGCCAGATTAAAGTACTTTGATTGATCAACTGGCTATTAAAAATAAATGTCATCTTCTCTGTAGTTTAGGCTCCTTGTTGGAATTTAATCTTTCAGTAAATAAATTCTTCTTTTATATTTATTCTTCGTGAAAAGATTTCTCAATTTTTAAATTGAGAGGAAAAACAAACTGTGATATTAGCAAAATTATTGGATGTTTTCACCTCTTAAAGTCTTTTAAAATATTTTCTTTTTTAGGTCTTGCCTTAACTTACATTTTGGAAAACAGCTTTAAGCCTGAAGCAGGTGCAAGACCTGGAGTATCTAAAATTGGGATACTGATCACTGATGGGAAGTCCCAAGATGATGTTATCCCTCCTGCTAAAAACCTCCGAGATGCTGGCATCGAGCTGTTTGCTATTGGTGTGTGTTTTGCCATATCCATATATTGAGTCCCATTATTCTCTGGTGTATTTGTATCTGTTGCTCTCTAATTTAAAGAATTGTTTCTTTTCTGTCTGTATCCAGTAAGTATCATTATTAATTTATATATTTTAATATGTTCTCCAATTCATTGCTGCTGTAATTGGAATTTAGCAGTATATATGGATGCTACATTATCAGGAGACAGCTGAAAAGATGCCACTTGTGCTGGCAGAAATGGAAGTCTTGAATTAACATCTTAACAACAGAACAATCTGCAGTTGGTCATTAAAATGAATATACTTGGATATTAGTAATTTTTTATTAATCCCTATGTATACAAGATTTTTTCTTTTTCATTGCGAATATTTTCATTCTTCTTTCCGATAAAAGGTGTAAAGAATGCAGATATAAATGAACTCAAAGAGATTGCTTCTGAACCTGACAGCACACACGTCTACAACGTGGCTGACTTTAACTTCATGCATACCATTGTTGAAGGTCTTACCAGAACAGTGTGCTCACGAGTAGAGGAACAGGAAAAGGAAATCAAAGGTGAATAAGAAACAAAATGTAATGTAACTTATGATGAACTTAGGGCTTCAAAGCTAAGTTCTAGGCTGGCTTCTGGCACTTGAGTCATGCTCTATATTCTTTTGCTTGCAAGAAGGTACATCGTCAGGGAAGTTACCTTCCTAGGTATGTTTTATTCTTGCTTTGATATCTGTGATCTCTTACTCTTTGTCTTTGATAGTGGTAAATATTATAGTATTTGGAGGTACCAAAAAATACAAAAATACACATTCATTCTGCTGTAACTATTTCCAAGGGGTCGGTAAGGGAATTATTTTTATTATACACAGATCTGGGGATAAATTAGTTTAACAGCTGCACATGGAATTGTTGCATTTGTGCTGTGCTTTCCATCTCCTAACTTACTGTTTTTATTATCTCATAAGTTTTCAAAAGTTTCAACTATTTAGATTGCTTTGTCCCTTCCTGATGACAGCTTTTTTTCCCTTTCTTTTTTAACACACGAAAAAATATATTTCAGTACACAAGAAAAGATGATGGTGAAGAAAATTGTTCTTATATGAAACCACTTCCACTGGCTACAGTTTCTTTTGCTTTTCTGAACAAAAGAAATGGCTATGAAAAAATGTTGCAATTTGCCAGAGAAACAGTTCTACCTGAGGAAATTCTTTCTGAAAGGCTTCAGTGGATTTTGTTTGTGTTCTTGGTTTCTGATTCCTTAATATCAGAGAAATGCTGAGTGATTTTTCAGTAAGCTGGTAATATATATCAGTAAGGAAGCCTGTCTTTCACAGATATTTCTGCCTGTGCTATGAAGAAGTGTGTGTTAGTAGGGCTTCATTCCATCTTTTTCCTCTTTTATTCACCTGGAAACTGGAAGAAATACAGATTATTAGCTGTGTCTTGTAGTCAGTTGGGAGACTGGGAGGGAGAGGATGAAAAAACCATAGAGAGATGAGACATCTTTGTGGAAAGGAATGATTGCCAGAGAATATGACTGTTCACTGCATGTCTTCAGTTGGCTGATAGACAGCATATCAGTTTCCATCCTCAGAGGAGCACAGGAGATCACAAGATCACATACGTACTTGTATGTTTTTCATGACTGGGAATAAAGCAACCTGGAACAAAAAAAAACAAACCAGAAAGAAGGATCTTGATAAAGTGATGTGAGGAAGGACATGAAGGCTTAGTTTTGTATTTTGTCTTTTTCATATAAAGGTTTATGAAAGACCAGGGAAGCTTAGTCCCAGTGAAACTCCGTGTGCAGTGCTCATGATTACTTATTGGTTTCCTTGAAAATAACCTAAGCGTGTAGTAGCCACACTACTGATGAGGAATGATCTTTAGAGCTTCAGCAAATACAACAAATCAAATAATTATTATGCAGAAGGGAATTAAAAAAACTGTGTTGTCTCTAACCTAGGAACAATTGCTTCACTTGGGGCTCCTTCGGATCTGGTCACATCAGAGGTAACAGCTAGAGGATTCCGGGTTAGCTGGACCCACGCGCCAGGCAAAGTGGAAAAATACAGGGTTGTGTACTATCCCACTCGAGGAGGACCACCGGAAGAGGTAATAGGACAAAAAGCTTCCCAGAAATTTTTAATGCTACAGCAGCAACTAATCTGACAGGAGATCCATAGTCTTACTTTAAATCTACCCTGAAATTCCCTATGTGGGCTCTGAAACCCGCTATGGAAAAGAGATTGATCACAGCAGATGGTGGCAAAGGTTAGGTAGTAACCAGGCTGCTTTTCTGTTTACAGTGTAAGGTAGAGGAGTAAAGTGTAAAAATAAGCACTTTCAGGGGGTGGGGTGAAATGCCTGCGTTTTTCTTACACATACAGTTACTTGAAACAGTTCTGTAGACTCCCCCTGCACCCATCTGTTTACAAGAACAGAAGAGGTAGGAGTTGATGACAAGCCAGATTTTCAGTTCTAAGAAAATAATTATTCATAAAAAAAGACAATATGGGTGTACATTTTGGGACATTTACAATTTGTCATTCAAAATTTGGAGAGAGGTGATTATTTGAGTGGGACTTGAGCATTTTGGAGATGGGGAAAAATGCGGTGGAACAAGCTTCTGGCTTTGGCTGACAACTTATAAAATTGAATAGAATGGCAAAGAGCAAAGGGATTTAACTAAGGTTATATTTTGTCTCCTTTTTTTCCTTTTTACAAGGAACTTGTTTAGCATGGATATGCATTAATGTCAATTTGAAGTACTGTGCGTGTATGTATGTAGTACTAAAGGAATATTTATGATGATATTATACCAAAAAGTGCCACATATATACTCTTAAACTATATCCCATACACTTCATTTATCTAAGCTATTCCTTTGTTCTAAATGGCAACTTAAATCAGCTAAACATTTTGACTATGGATGTTATTGCTGTTTTTTTCAGACACTTTACTGTACATAAACGCAGCATGACCTGAACTTTAGTAAATTGATTTGTAGATGCCAGTGTAAAAATTGCCTGGAAGAGAGATTGATTGATTTGAGAGTAATATAGTTAGTTTGCTTTATGCATATTTAGTTAAATTTTCTTTAAACAGGTTGTGGTAGATGGAAGTGTATCAACAGCAGTTCTGAAAAACCTGATGTCTTTAACTGAATACCAGATAGCTGTATTTGCCATATACTCAAATGCTGCTAGTGAGGGCCTCCGTGGAACGGAAACGACACGTAAGTATCTTTAGCATCTTTGTTGCAGATTGGACTGTCTGCATTTAGTCAAACCGTGTAAGTGTTAGTCTTTTTGAAAAAGAAATACAGAAGGGAGTCTTTTTTCAATTAGCTTATTTTAGTGCATGTGCCCTAAATTAATTTTAGTTTGAATTAGTTCTGGGCTAAGTTCCTAAGTCCAAATTCTCTGTGGATATTTAAACACTGAGAAAGTTTTTGTCTCTGGGCTGAACTATGAGGTCGGTTGTATTGAGCCCTAAATTGGAACATTCCTATGCTTTGGGTGTGGAGCCAAACTGTATGATGTAGGTTTGTGGCTGAAGATGATCTTGTGAGGGGAGGATTAGGTGGGATCCCCACCTAAGAAGATTTCTATAGGTTTCTTTATCAAAGATTCAATTATTTTCTGTCTGTAAAGTGGTGACTTGGGATATTGTAAGACTTAATACATTTACAGTTTTGGGTATTTGTATACAAAATGCAGTTATTTTTTTTTTAGAAAATATTACAGAATCTAGGAATGGAAGTAAAGGGGAGCTTCATAGTTCAGACTAGGAGACAGGAAGTCCATATGTGATGTATCAATAGCTGATACCTGCTGGAAAATCAGCACAGTAGGGCTAAAGCAATCTAGAAGACTTCTACAGTGCTTTGACAACAACTTCCTGACACAATTGGTCAGGATGTCAGCAAGGGAAGGTGCTCTGCTGTAGCTGGTACTTAGAAACAAGGAAGAACTGATGTGGGGAGGAGGATGTTAAAGTCACAGGTAGCCTTGACTGTAATGACCATGAGGTGGTAGAATCCAAGATTCTAAGAGGAGGGAGGAGTTTAAAAAGGAGGACCACAGTTCTGGATTTCAGGATAGCAGTCTTTACTGTCTTCAGAGATGTGCTGGAAAGAATCTGAAGGGATATGGCCCTGGAGAGAAGAGGAATCCAGACAAGCAGCTTGATACCCAAAGATCACATCCTACAAGATCAAGAAAGGTCTCTACTGACAAGTAGGTAATCAACCAAAGGTGACTGGAAACCAGCATGGATAATCAAGAAACAGAGTTCAGGCATAAAAGGAAGTTTATAAGAGATGGAAGAATAGGCAGATGACCCAGAAGTATAGAGTTGCTGTCTGATCTCGCAGGGATAAGTTTAGGAAAGCCAAGGTCAACTTGGAGATGAATCTGGCAAGCGATGTGAAGAGGAAAACAACTTTAACCTTATGTAGTTCAACAAAAGGAAGTGCAAAGGCCTGCCCTGGGGAGCAACAACCCCATGTGTCAGTGCACACTGAGGGATGACCAGCTGGAAGGCAGCTCCTCAGAGAAGGACTGGGCTGAAGTTAAACAACAAGTCGACTGTGAACCAGCAAAGCACCCTTGTCACAAAGAAGGCCAAGAGCCTCCTGCATTATGAGTGAAAATGACAATGAATCATTTTCATTAGAGAATGATTGTCAGAAGGTTGGGGAAGGTGATTCTTGCCCTCTGCTCAGCACTGAGAAGGCCATAGCTGGATTCTGGGTCTTGTGCTGGGTTCCCCAGTGCAAGAGACATGTGGACTTACTGTAGTGACTCCAGTGAAAGACCACAATGATTAAGGGATAGGTGCATCTTTTGTAAGGGAAGAATCTGAGACAGCTGGACTGTTCAGTTTGGAGAAGAGAAGGCTCAGTGATCTCACCAATATGCCAAAATCCCTGATGCAAGGAAATGAAGAAGAGTAAGCCAGATGTTTCTCAGTTGTGCCCACTAATAAGACAAGAGCCAATGAGCACAAATTAAAAACCCATGAAATTGAATCTGAACAGGAGAATACACAGTTTTATTGTGATGGTGGTCAAACAGTGGAATAGGTTGTCCAGGGAGGTTGTGGAGTCTGCATCTCTGGAGATATTTAAAACCCAACTGGACAAGGTTCTGAGCAACCTGCTTTAGCCGACCCTGACTGAACAGGGAAGTTAATTAGACCAGACGTGCTCTCCAAAGGTGACTTTCACCCTGAGTGGTTATTTGATTCTGTGTCAGTGCTGATCTTTGCAATCTGAAAATAAAACATAATACTATAAAATTATTTGAGATTTCTCAATTGGTCTCAGTCTCCCAAAATGTCATTTCCAGCCCTAATAATTACCCTGCAACACAATATTAGGACGTGTTTAATTTATTGAGGCAGAGGGAGCAGTCACATACTGAGCCAACTGGATTGTTTTGTGTTGCACCTGGTATTCCTTTGAAGTCACCGAGTCAAGTTCTGACGGAGCCCAGCCCTGCTGGCTTTCTGAGACGTGATCAGATCACACCCCACGGCCATGCAGCATCAAGCAATTTATACATCTGTCTTTGATAGTGTGTTGGAAGTAATAGTCTGACATGTGCAAGTGTTAATCACTCCATATGCTAAAATATCTGCAATTTTAAAGTGTTTTTTACTATCCTAATGGAGAATTATGGAAAATTGTATTTTACATTCCTGCCTTTGTGTGAGACACTGACAGGTGAAAGTAGTCACCGATTGCATTTGTTCATATAGAACACTGAAAATAGTTTACAGGTATGTGAATCTAAACAGATGTATGTATGTGCATAATGTACAGATAATTAGACTGTTTTGTGACTTTAATGGTTGCTTCTAACTTGAAATATTTATGAAATGGATTCACATTTTAATTTTGCTGCAAATATATTTTTACCTGATAATGCTGGTTTAGTTCATTCCAGTTGGTTTTAGTCAGTTTAATTTATCCCTTTTACTGGAATAAACTAAACCAGCATTATCTGCTATATATTCATATTTGAGATTCCGAACTCCTCAGCTAAAAATTCCAGTAGAAAATAGCACCTTTTATTTCCAGTCACCTCTTCGTTAATTATTATATATATATTGCCAGAGTATCTACCAGTTCCTGTTGAGAGATAAAATACAAGGCATAAGTTAGGGGATATTTTTCTTACAGAATTTTAGAATCAAAATAAGGAAAAGGACAGGTGATGGATACTCTCTGATTCTGGGGCAGTTTGAGTAGGAATGAGACAATGTGGAACAAAGTGCCTTCAGGATATCTCAACATGTAGCTTCTTGCTGTAAGTATCAGAGGTCTGAACGGAGCTCTGAGCAAGGAGTCTTAAGTATATTTGAAAATATTCATGGGTAGTTTCTCCCTGTAATGAGAGGAATTGTGGGAATTCATGGGAATATATATCAACACAAGAATAGGGATTTAAATAGGATGGAGGTAGGCTACAAAAGGTTTAGAAGTGTAGATGGGTAACCTGAAAGTAGAAACCTAATAAAGAGAGGCCTGGGTTGAAGTTCTGCCACCATTTACAGACTTGAATAACAGACTGAGTGAACAGCCTCAATAAGAAGGTTTTGTATGTGGGAAGTTAAGAACTCTGTTAGAGCTTGTTGAACACAGTATAAGGGATAAACTATTTCTTGGAGAAATCAGCTAGACAGGGTGCAGTTTTTGTTTGGACAAGGAGATAAGTGAAGCTCTGGAAGCTCTGTGATTGTAGTTAGAATTCATTGCTGAATCCTTGTTTGCAGATCAGATTCTTCAGAAATACGCAAAGCAGAGCTTTATAGCAGCTTAACATCCAGCCTATTATAGTCTCTCCGAGTTCCTAATATTAAAGGCTTGATATCAGTTAGCAGTAGCCTTCTGTTTTTTTCAGACCCTTTCAGTCATTTTAGGGACTATTCCAGTGTAGAAGTTCCAGAGGAGAAGTTCCCTCATATCTCTCCAGTGACTGGATATTTTGATGGGATCTGTAAATGGTGTAAAAGCAGTTAAGAGGCCTTGGGATGTTATTTTGTGAGAGGAAGAAAGTGAGGACAACAGGGAAGTGCAAAATGCTGAAGAGTTACAGAAATGCGAAGAAATATTCAGAAACCCAGATTGGTACTGTGTTCTGGTATCAGTGCCTTAAGTTCACAAGTAAACCTCCTAATATTGGTTGAATTTCACTCAGCCTGCTCTGACTTGCCAGGTTATTATTCACCATGATTTGCAATGGATGATCTTGCCCATATTTGCATTATCCCACTGACACAAGCCTGGGAGCCAGTTTGAACAGTCCGGGCCTTCAACACGCAACAGTTTATAGTCTAAATATTTTGACATGTGCAATGTGCTTATCCAGGATTTTCTCCAGGGTTTTGTACCTCGTGGCTGTCACACACTCTGGCTTGGGAACTATTCCTAGCAAGAGCCATCCCTTAAAAATGCTGCTGGTTCCTTATAACAACTGTGCGTATTCTTCAACAGCGATTGGTAATCCTCCTGCAGATCAGGGAGAAGGAAGGGTGAGATCAGAACAGAGCAATTTGGTGCTCAAAGAACAGAAATCCTCCTACTGGAAGTATTCAGAGCCATTGAGGACAAATAGCTGAAATGCTCTGTAAGGCATAGCTCTTCCCTGGCATTAGAATTGGTTTGGGTAATCATTTCCTTGTTTCTCTAATTCTGCGATCTTTTATGTACCAATCATCTCTTCATAGTTGTAGCATGCAGACAGTACTTCCATGTGTGGAGATAGCTGTATTCCTTTGTGTTTCCTGGGGCAAAATAAACTGTTTCCATAATAGCTGGTTGTGCAAGTGAGACAACTGAATTGCCTGTCTCTTGTTCCACTGTAGTCGCCTTGCCAGCGGCATCGGATCTGCAATTGTACGATGTGTCGCAGAGCAGCATGAGAGTGAAGTGGAATGGAGTAGCAGGTGCCACAGGTTACATGATCCTATATGCTCCCCTCACGGAAGGATTGGCTGCAGATGAGAAGGAGGTGATGTATTGAGCTTTCGTTTGTATAGCAGTTATTAAAAAAATCAGTCTTTTAAAGAATAAACTAGTGTGTGTCCTTTAGCTTCCAACTTGATTGGCAAATACTTCACAGTTTTTTTCCATGACTAGATCAAGTACTATATGTGTTACAGACTATGAATAAAGTGCAAGTGCCTGTTGGTTATTTTTATCTGTCATTGTCATAAAAATGCAACAACTTCAACTGAATTTAAGTGACTCTTTTGAAATTATGTATGAGGTGATAATTATCATTGTATAAAATGAACACTCAAAGGAAGAAAAAAAGTAAAAATAAGATATTTTCTAAGTGTGCTATCTGAAGAATTTGAACTTTAGCCGTTCTTCTCATCAGAGTCTTTAAATGTAAATACTATTTGTAGGCCTGGCCCTCATTGTTTTTCTTTTAGTTCTGTTCAACCTTTACTTTTAAATTTGAAAATAATGCCTTCCATCAAAAATTATTTTAGAACACATTTTTTTAGAAGGAAAAGAAGGTTGGGACAGGATAAAGTCTAATCTTTTGTCACTAAAAAGTAAAGCCAGTAGACTTTCCTGAAGTTGCTAGCATAGTTCCAATGGAACTTCTGGTTTAGGATCTGAAAGTTTTTATACTCAAGTTTCTATATGTATAATTAAGGTTATGTACAACATCTGCATTCAAGCAAAACCACTCAAAAGCATGCAGGGGCTTGTGAGCTTGTGGAGAGTGCAGGAAGCTACTGAAAGCTGGTATAGACTTGTGCTGTCTGCTGAATGAGTGGCTGTGAGCACTTTATTCTGTTAAAAATGGGGCCTCCCTGAGAACTAGCTGGTTCAGGAGGCCTAAGCTTTACCCCAAAGAAATAAATGTAGTCAGTCCATGTGGCTCTCTGTGAAAGGTGGAGGAGGAAGATGATATATACCTTAAGCAGCAACAAATCTGAGCCTCAGTGGGAATGGAAATCATCTCCTCCAGTGATTTCATGTGATTTTCAGATCTGTGACTGAAGATGAAACAAAGTGTAGCTGAGAATGAAAAGCCTTAGTAGCTGCTTGTTCTGGAGAGGAATATTTTGTTATTGCTAGTATGAGTAGTGACTTTTAAAGCCCTCTTACCTATGTGTTGGCTTTTGGCTTTTTGACAATTTTGATCTTTTGATTATTGTGCAATATCCCCAAATCTTGAGCAAAGTACTGCAGGCACAGTATCAGACAAACAGCAGAGCATTTGATCAAATATCTAATTTCAAGTGTGTAATTAGTATTCTTCCCTATTATGAACTACTTCAGAAATAATGTGTCTTTTTTTTTTCATGGGGTTTTTAGATAAAAATTGGGGAGGCCTCAACAGATCTTGAACTGGATGGACTATTGCCAAATACAGAATATACAGTCACAGTTTATGCCATGTTTGGAGAAGAAGCCAGTGATCCCCTTACAGGACAAGAAACTACATGTAGGTAGCACATATCTATATTCAGTTCAATGCTAATAAACCTTCCAAACAGTCTCTGAACACAGTAGACCAGGCATTTGATTTTAAAATCTGATTTGAAGAGTCCATTGAGCTCTTAACTGTACTTCAGTTTCTCAGAGTGAATGCTTAATTTACAGAGGGTGAGGATTTCTACAAAACAGCTTGTTTTTGCAACAGGATGGTGAACTTGTCTCTCTTGCTGGTAGCAGTATTACGGATGCCCATGTTGATCTTGGTGGAATTACTGACAGTTATCCAAACTTGCTGAAGGTGAATGAAGATCATCACATAGCTAGCTCTAAATTGATTGGCTCTAAATTGAGGTTGCTCTGTTTAGCCTCCTGTAGCTAGAGAACCAGGTGTGTGAGGGAGCCTGCTCAGATGGAGAAAGTCATTGCTCTGGCTCAGTAGTAGTACAGACAGAAAAGAAGCAAAGAGAAGATTTCTGTCCAACCCCTGCTGCCCAACATCTGGTAAAGGGTTGGAAAATGTCTGTGCACTCATGATAGATGGTATGTTTTTAATAAGCAGCAAGAATTTTGCCAGCTAAATTCTGTCCTCTGCGATCTGTACACAGCACTGTATGTCAACTCCCTAAACAGCCTCAGCATTTGGAAGACAAAGGATTTGAAAATAAGTGATTGTGCTGCTGCTGGGCTATTTTTGGGACTGCATTCAATGACATCTCTATTGCTCCCAGCAGGGGTGTGAGTGCATCCTCTTGTTTTGTGCTCCTGGCATGAGTGACTTGGGCAGTGTAAAAGTGACTTGCATTTAATAGGTGAGAGAAGTTTCGGCATGCGAATGCTAAGAAAAAGAAAGCCCAGAGCAATTGCTTGTAAGGTCAGCAAGCAATAGGGGAAGGAGCTCTAGGAATGGTGTTTGCCAGATCTTCTCTAGGAGGACATTTGTAGACAGACAAGTGCCAATAGTGAACTACTGCAACCTGGGCATGTTTGTGGACTTGAAATGAGTGTAGAAGATTCCCAATAGTTGGAAGATCAAATTTTTGGCTCTGTCCTTTTTTCCCTCTCTTTGTGTCTCACTCCTTGTCTCACCTCCCCCCCCCGCCCCCATGCCTGCAGCCCTGACTCTGCCTTTTGGTCAATATTTGCCCAATATCTGGTTTTCATTTCTCCTAAACAGTAGTTTATGTAGTTTATGACTGTGCCAGCCTGAATTCAGTTCATACCATATGATCTTGGAGACTGCACAGCACTAAACCTGATTAACACATTGAATGGAAGATCACATACAAATTCCAGATACTTTGGCACAAACTGAGGTTTCCTGGCCACTGTCTGATCACAGAAGCTAGTAACATATGTTAGTCAGCCCATCATCATTGCTGCTGCTACCAGACCAGAATAAAAAAGAAACCCTAACTGCAACCTTAATTTATTTTTAGACTGACACAAGATTGATTCTTTTATATATAGCTATTCAAATAAGCTCTCTGCTAACAGGCTTTGATGGATCAGGCAGTGAGGCAATCTGGGAGGAAGAAGGCCATTGGTGATCACACCCGTCAGTGTTCAGCAGTAATATCTTCCCTGTCCGTATTCTGATTTACGCTACTTTTTTTTCAGATTTTTTTTTCTTTTTTTTCTTTCAGTGATTATTTCTGGCTTACAACTACTGAATAGGCTTCTTAGTATTTTCTTCCTGGAGCATATATCTGCCTGAAAAGTGATCTGCCAGATTTGCTGTAGTATTAGATGTAGTATCTGATAATCTGTATTTAGTAAATAATATTCTACACACTGTGTCATCTTGGATACTGTAGCAAAACCTTTCTCCATGCCAAACAGAGACATGATCATCAAGCTCCTTCTGGGGTGTAGTTTCATTTTGGGGCCAGGATTCATCCAAGACTCACTGTAAATATCACTAAGTCTGGCATCAGGACTGCCTGTCTGGTTGAGAGCAATGTTGTCAGGAGGTTGGTTCCAAAAAAGAGCTGAGACTGAAGCATTTTGTTGTATGACCTGGATGGTGGAGTGAAATGCATTCCACGACTGACAGAAAGTAGAAAGGAAAGCCAGCACGTGATACTCCCTTCACTAGACTCAGAGGAATATGTTGAATGCCAGAATGTGTGGCAAACCCATTTAGTACAATTCCAATGTGTTCCCGTCTTCTCTATTCTCAGAGCCAAGTTGACTTGACTGTTCCTCAGCTGGTTGCAGATTCTGAATTGATATATGGCTAAAGATCCCACATAATATATGAGGGTTTTAAAATCTGTGCTTTTTCCCGTGTGCTCTTGTGTGAGGGAAGCAGCTTCTGAAGTGCTGATATTTATCTGTCCACATGGATTGGAGAGGAGTGTGTGTGTGAAGGCAGGATGGATAGGGAGAGGTTTCACAATTCAGAGGAAAGTAGCAGATGTTGAGCTAATATAGAACCTACTGCTGAGAGTAACAGACAGCACAAATTGCTTTCTGTGGTGTGACAGAAAAGTGGATGAAATCTGAGACTTTCTCTTGCATGACCTCATTTTCCTTCAGCTCATGACAGTTGAGGACTAAATAGTGTATAAATATGGCTTTAACTGGGGTTGCTGTTAGGAAACAGCTTCTTTCTGTAGTAAAAGAGAAAAGATCAAGTAAAGGTAAAAAAAATAGCATGTTTGGAAATCTTCTGAGCTTGTTATACTTTTTGGACAAACTTACCCTTATGTCAGGGACTTTCAGGATTCAGAAAGTTTTTTGCCAAAATACTGTGGTCATGAAATATTTTTGCTGGGATACACATGAAAAACAAATGCATATAGGATAAAGATCTAGTTGAATTAAATTAATTCACAAATACAAACACAAATTTATTGCAAGCTTTGTGTAGGCTAGGTCTTGCTATGATATCTGCAATGAACAACAACAGTATGCAATGAATAGCATAATTTCTTTGCTTTTCAGTATTAATTGAGATGCATTTAGCAAAACTAAAAGTTCTGTGCCAATGAAGAGCTAAGCCATTTTACTTGCCTTTAAGTAGTTTTATATCTCTGTTGATGTAGGTCTTTTAATAGAAATATTAGTGATAAAAAGTTTTGAATGGAAAATGTATTATTTATTTTTCAAGACACAGCTAAAACTTGGAATCACTGTCATGATTTTATCTCTTTTCTTTTCAAGTGCCTCTAAGTCCACCGGCAAATTTGAGATTTTCTGACGTTGGACACAATAGTGCTAAGCTAACATGGGATCCTGCTTCCAAAAATGTACATGGCTATCGCATCATGTATGTTAAGACGGATGGAACAGAAACCAATGAGGTAAATTATTAGCACCTCTTTTTCCTTAACCAATCTCAAACCTTCCCAAACTTCTGTAATTATTAAGGGTAATGTTTATAGACAAAAGCTACAAGCTTGCAAGCTGTAAAAAAAGATTTGTTAGAGAATTCTGCAACTTGGTGCAAAGAAGAGTTTGTTGGTGTTGGATATATGTTTTTGTGGGGGACAGTACTCTGAACTTCTTACATATCAGAACAGTAATTTGCTGGGGCACTACTGAAGGAAACTACTCAAGTGAGCAATGGTCTGTACGAGCATGATCTTGACTAAATGTATGGTATGCAAATATTTATTCTTGGTTCAGTTCAGATAATAAGCCTTTTGATATATGTCATGGACTCAAGCTCATTCAAAAAGACCGAAGGCTTCATCACATTTCCTTAACATTTATTGCTCTAATTATATATTGAAAACTCTCTTCCTAGAAACAGGATTTGGCTTGAACAGAGTGCTGAGTTGATACCAAGTTGTTCTAACTTGCACTCTTGAATTTAATAATTTATTTATGCAGCATTTAGTTATGCCATGTTACTGAAGGTGTTTTATAATACCTTTTAGCAGAATAAATTCTGTGATAGAATGAAAACTGTAATGGAATGATTAATACGGAAATATTAATGCAGAAATCTGAAAAAAATACAGAAATTAAAAAAAAATAATTGCAGTAAGTGAGTTTGATTATGAAAACAGTCCAGATCTCTTACAAAATAAGTTGTCATGGATAACTTAGCCCTCAAAAAAGTCTTCAATAGAAGTTATCTGTGACTATGTTTTGTTTGGGACATATCTGGCCTTTCATGTATAAAAGATGGCATATTTGTATTGAACCTGAAGAAGCTGTTGCCAACTTTAGAAGGGAGCATACCAGTGCAATGTTTCATGTCTTTTCTTTCTTCTAGGTCCCTTGAAATTTAAATTAGAAATCATTCGACCTCTTCCTATTGATTACCCTTACTGTAGATAATATGCCTGACTGTACTCCTCACAGTGGTATTTGAACATCTCAGGCTCACGATAGTTATGCTTTATAATGCAAGTGAATGTTCACTTTTCCTTTGTGTCTGTTCAAAGAGCAGGTGGCATTTTTTTGTTTGCTCCGCGTTGGTAGCGTTTCCCCTGCTGAGCTACCATGACACTGAATAGTTGAACTGAAAAGCCGTTTGTACAGCTTGGAGTTTTATGTCCCTGGCAAAGTCAGTTAACTGTGTCCTGCAGAGAGACCAGGTGAAACTGTCATCTTATCTCCTGGCAAATGTTAAACATAATGGTTTATGCAGTGTTTGTCCATGATAAGGGATTGGATTTAAGAGCTCAAAAAGTCATCAGTGCTAATGCTAGCTAGAGTTAGGCTTACCAAGTCTGAATTCTCCTTTTCCATGGTTTGTCATAAACAAAATTTTCCTTTTTTTATAGTTTGTCTATTATAACTGATTTTGTCAGCTCTTATGGCCCGGAGTTTATACTTGCTCATAGTTTCACAGAATTTCTCTACTAATTACATGACATTCTCTTTCTGTTCGATTATTACCCAGCAGAATTTCAGACACTGATAATGTATTGTATGATCAATATCTACTGCAAGTTATGCTTTCTCTAGGTGGAAGTTGGTCGTGTTTCAACCCATACTCTGAAAAGTCTGGCACCCCTTACAGAGTATACTGTGGCTATTTTCTCCCTGTATGATGAAGGACAATCTGAACCACTTACTGGCAGCTTTACCACAAGTAAGCACTGCTGAGCTTTTGAAGGCTTTCCAAGAAGAAATTTTATACTCTCTTACGTTATTGGAAAGTAAGATTAGTTACAGCAAGTGTCTCTGGCTGTGAATTCAGATATATGGAATACTTTATGTTATTTTCATTGGTGTTTTTGGCTTCTTTGCTCCCTTATTGTGGAGCCAATTGCCTCTTTACTTACAAAAGTGATCTCTTGATATCATGAAAACATCTCCACAGCATTCTGAAGCATTATTCAATGTGATGGCATTTGTATCTCTATCTGAAGTTTAATAAGTTTTGAATCGTATGTTTAACCAGTGAACTATTTAGGCACTAACGGGTAGAACCTTATATACAAACAGATAAACTAACTACATCTAAAGGAGAAAATATAAGGCATTTAAGGTTCCTGTAGTTTGTTTAGCATAGCTATAGTTTCTGTAACTGTAGTTCTGCATTAAACAAACAGCCAATGACACGTATTAATGCTTTCCAACATAACAAGGGGAAGAAAAAGACTTTGAGGGAGGAACAGAAAGATGAGGTGGAAGAGGAAGGAACAGGGTATGTGTGGAACAAGAGGGTGATACTCACATGCGAAGTGCAAATGGAAATGGAAGTCTGGAAAGGGCAGAGATTGGGACTTCACTTTGAGATAGAAGGAAAGAGCATGGTGCATAGAGCTCTGAGCAAAGGAGAGGGGCTGAGGGTTGAATGCAACTCTGTCAGTGGAGAGAGGACAAGGAGGCTTGTCCAGTTAGAGTAGGTAGAGTCTACTCCCCTTCCCAAACTACAGACCCACTTCCCTAAGTACAAGAAAGTGCGCAAAGAATTCTGTAGTGCCTTTGTTGTCTACCTTTCATTTTATTCTCATTTTAACAAACTGCAAGTAAAATGGTATGTGCCTGACATTGCCATCTATGGAAGTCTCAGAGAATAATTTACTCTCACTTTGCTTTTGTTTAATATTTTGCAGAAAGAATTCCAGCTCCTCAGCATTTGGAAATCGATGAAGCATCAACAGATAGTTTTAGGGTCAGCTGGAAGCCCACCTCATCAAATATTGCTTTTTACAGATTGGCATGGATTCCTTTGGATGGGGGGGAATCTGAAGAGGTAAATTGCCTTGACTTTCTGAGGGGATAAAAAGGAAGAGAGAATTCCATTCTAATGACATCTATGCTGCAACTTTTGCCATTTAAATCTGCCCCACTGCAAAGCTCTCTAAACAAAAATCAAACCAATATTCCAGTTTTGTTTTGAAGAGGAAGTGAGGCAAGATCTTTTGTGAATAATCAATCTTATCTGTAACATGCCAACTGCCACAGAACTAGCATTGATGTCACTTCAGTTCATGTTCTTCACTTTGCTCTAAAAGTGATGGCAGTAGCTGAGCCAGAGTAGCATAAAACTCAAAATTTGTCTAATGTGCTTGCCACAGTAAAATCGCCTGTGAAGCCTTGGTTATGTAATGTTACAAATGGAAAAGTTTGCACACAATAAATTTATTATATTGTTCCTTTATTCCTCTTTACAGTTCTATCTCTTTTCCCCCCTCATGCTGTATCTTTTGCTTTAAGCCATCGTGTGTCTTGTCCATAGTGCCCTTTTCATCAGATGGAATTTTTAAATGATTTTTTGTCCCTTTAGCTTTTCCTTTTTTATTATCTTTTTCCAAGGAGAAAAAGACAGATGCTTTCTCTCACTTTCACAAATTTTCATAGTCTGCCTCATTTCCTCTTTCCCTTTCTTTATTTATTTACTCATCATTTTGGCTTCTTCTGTACTTCTCAGTCTTTAGTGACTCTCATACATCTTGCTCTCTTGGCATCAGCAGTGTGCGAAGAGGCCACATCTGCAAACTGTTTATCTGGGTACAGAACTCAGTGGGAAAGATGACATTTCCCACCTGGCCCTAGGTTTCATGCATTGTTTTGTAATCCATTGGGGCAGAAAGCAGTCAATTTAGCTTAGATTATGTGTCATTTTTTTCTGTAAATTTAGCTTAGCCTAATTCTTTCCTCCCTTTCACCTAGTAAGAGGTATTAATGCAAGAAAGAAAGAAATTAGAGGATTGAGCAGGGAAAAGAAGGAGTTGGCAGATGAGTGAGTGGACATAGGTCATTCTCTAGCACTTTTCTTCTGCAGTAGATGAACTGATCTGTTTCTATTTAAGTTTCAATGAGTAGCTGCCAGTGAACCCCTTTAAGCCATGTGCTTTTTAAAGTGAAATTCAAGGTATCTCTGTTCTTTGAGTGTGAGAATAAATTACCAAGAAATATTTGAACTGCTAAGGTTCCACTTGTTCATTGTATTCACTATGAACTGCTGGAGGCCCTAATATTTTAGCATGTTGAAATATTAAAAATGCCCAAGCTGCTTTCTTGTTCTCCTTGCATGACCTCTCTAATGGGGTCGAGTCTAGGATAGCACAATACCTTCGGGCTGTTGCCTCTTTAAGCTTCTTTCCCAGCTAAGTGATCAGTCATGCAGAGAAACAACATGCACTCCCTCTGTCTTTATTCCAAGACCCAACTTGCAAATTAGCTGAGTGGGGTTAGGGGGTGGTGGTGAATTACACACCTCTCAGCTCACTTTACCCACACTGCTGATGGGTGAGGAGGGTTCAGTGGGGTGCTAGCACTAAAAAGCCAGAATAAATTTAAGAGTGACCTTTACAGTAAAGAATGCCTGCTGTTATCCTTGTGTGCTTGTTTCTGGTTTTTGTCCTGCCCACTTGAAAGTTCAGCACTTTGTGATGGTTTTTTGTGGGCTACATTGGCAGGGAGTGGAGGGTGATGCTTCAGAAAGTATGCTGAAGTTACATGTGAGATAGTAACAATAGTTAGTATAGATAGATCATTTATAAATATTTGATACACAACTAGAGGCTCTGGGGAGTTGAAAAGGAAGGCATTACTTGTATCTACATTAGTATACAGCTAATTTCACTCAAAACTTGTTCCTGAAATTTTCCTGAGAAAATCTGTGCCAGAAAGTGCGCGGCATGGGACGCCTGATTCATTACTTGATAGTTGTAGAGGGCATGACCTCAATTAATTTCTTTCTGCTTTTGTTTTCTATATTTGAGTTCAGAAAGTCTGAACTCAAATTGTGTTACGGGTCCCTTTTCCCCAGGACTGACTCAGGAAATCTCCTGTGGTAGATAAAAGAATTAAGTGGGATTCACTGTTTCTGCTAACCACTGCCGTGGATTGCAGCACATATCTATTGTTTGATTTCCATTATAAATCTAACTTGGATGTTGTGTATACACTGATCACCTTTAAGAACTTGTCACTGTTAACCTGGAAAAAGGCTGTTTTATTGTAGTATCTGTCTGCATAACCTAAAAACTATTCCCAAAACAGGTCAGCCCATTTTGCCAGAATTATTGCTCAGCCTCCTAAAGCACTCTGCTTTACAGTCCCTTTTGCTCCAGCTCCTCCCCATCTGTTGATATCTTCCAATAAAACTAATGAAACACAAAAATTCTGAAGTGAGACCTTCTGCTTACAGTTAACATTGCACACGTGAATCTTCTGCTGCTGTCAAAGGTAGAAATAAGGAAAATTACTATTTAAAACTTCACACCATATAGCAAACTTGTCATCAGCACATCTCTCATAATCCCCAAGTCTGCAGCAGATATTCTTTCAAGTTGCATTCAGAAGTGTGGAATCATAACTGGGATTACAGTTCTGGTATAGAAACAGGATTTGTAAGGCTGTGGAGATGCTGAATACGTTTGTCATAACAGTGCTTGCATGGTATAAATGTGACTGAAAGTTAATCTACCTTGTTACGTTGCTTTATTCGATAAGTGTTTTGAATTGTAGTAATTTTTCAAAAAAAAAAGAGCATATGTTCAGCTTTAGCAATTAGTTAGTTGTGGGTGAAAGCATGAGACTATAAATTTAAAATATTCTTGAGTTGGTTTTTTTTCCAGATGTACTCTGTAATACTTTATATTTCAATATAGCTAATAAATTTTTGGGCAGATCTGAGCATAGATATAATTTATTGTAAAGGAGAATTCATTTTTCGTCTTTCATTTTAGTCAATTAATGTAAATTAATCAAATGCAGAACTGATTTTCTTTAATCTTGCTGTGTTACTTAGGTTGTCATAAGAGGAGATGCAGACAGTCATGTTATAGAGGGTTTGTTGCCTGACACAGAATATGAAGTTTCTTTGCTGGCAGTTTTTGATGATGAAACTGAAAGTGAAGTTGTTGCTGTTCTTGGAGCTACATGTAAGATGAACTCTTGATTGTAATTTTTAAAGATGTTTAAGTGATTTGGATTTGATGCTTATAGCTTATATGTAAAATATGGTTCATCTTTGGGAAGCTGTAATATTGAAGAATGTGGTGGTTTAGCACCAGGGCTTTGCTGACTGTATTTTTTGCTTTTCTTGTTTTATATTACGTGGAGATGGCTTTGAATCAAAATGGTGGTTTGGCTCTCTGTCTGAGCTGTGGTATTAATAATGTTTGGATCTGGGTAGATATTCTTCCATCCTACATTTGAATATTTAGTCTTTGAACAAGGTTTCTTATGAGAAGATATATCAGATTTTGGAAGGGATGTGTGTTAAATGTTTTAAAGTAAATAATTTACAGGAAGTTCACTTAAGATGTTTGGAATTTTCAGTATAACCTTTCTTTATTTATGTAATTTATACTCACTAGTGGTGAATTCACTCTTGCCTGAAATAATGGCCCAAAACAGCTTACACAGGCATCCTGTGACATTAACATGACAGTAACAAAGATAAAACTTGACAATCATTAACAGTGTATTTTATGGTTTATAATCAAAACAGTGGCCAGTATTTCAGGAAGATTGTTCTAGCCTCTTTTTATAGATAATGACTTGTTCAGTAAACATCTGTATTTCTTATGTATAAGTTCAAAAATTTGTTTCATTTTTAGTAATTTAATAGCAGGCTTAATCTTGAACCTTCTGTTAAGCAAGAGCCCTTACCTGTTGAAATGCTAGTATTGCCCAGTGTTGCTGAGTGTACTCTGTTTTTTACTTGGACAGAAATAAAGCACTCTTAAAAAGCTTTCAATTTAATTAATCTGACAACATTAACAAATGGTCGAAGCGGAAGTCATTATGCACAGTTCAGCCAAAAATCTGGGAAAATATATGCATTGTTATTTAATTACACACTTTATAATTATGTCTTATCTGTAGATCTAAGTGCTAATCCTGCAAATATATGGGCCCAAAGTAAATTAAATGAATAATTCCTTTGTAGTCTCTGAAATGGCTGAAGCATGTGGGATACTTGTATGTGTGAGCAAATAGTTTCATTGTCATAGTTAGAAATACAAGAAAAATACTGTGACTTCCATGTCTTGTTGAATTGTTAGTGAGCTGAGTACTGTTTTTCAGTTGCAAGTTCTACCACAATGCCTCCCACAGTGACTACTACCAGTGCCACAACTTCTGAGCCCACCACAGCAGGTAAGCAGAGCAGCTGCCAACAGTTTAAATGCTGAGTGCACAGCACTGAGGCTCCCCACAGGCACCACTAGGTCTGGGGGCAGAGCTGTTGTACTGCTGAGGAGCTGATAACCCCAGTTCCTGATGGGAAGGGACACCACTTCTCCTGCACCACCCTTCTTTGTGTGGGCAGCTTCCTGCACCTGCTACGTGTGGATGAGGAGCCAACCCATCACACAGTGTAGGGGCTCTGTATGATACCAGTGGTATTTACGTAGGAGTACAGAGACTAATTTGGAAAATTAAGCTAGAATTTATCTTGCCCTTTATAAATATGAGCTTGGAAACTCTTCAGAATTTTGTTTAGTTTTGGGTGTTCTGTTTCTTTTCCCTGGAATTAGACTGACCTTTAAGGAACACTTTCTGGATTATTTATCTTCTCTAGCATTGTAGTTTTGATTATTCTAAAGCTCCATAAGCCGAGTAAGATAAACAAAGGAGATGGGATAATATATGTTAATGGCAGTATAGTGTTGCCTAAGGCATCAATAGAATAACTGTTATTTTAGTAGTGCTTGTAGTTTTTATGTTATTGAGCCCAAGTATGACTGAACTATATGGGTTTGCCCCATGATGGACCTGCAGACCCACCATGACTTCAGCAGAGCTTGCAGCTACTTGGTGATAATTAGCACAGTATCTAAATTATTTCAAATCAAAACATAGAGTTGAGAAAATATTAATTAAATGTTTTTGGACTTAGTTTTTCGAACAGGAATCAGAAACCTTGTTATAGATGATGAAACAACCTCAAGTCTGAGGGTGACGTGGGACATTTCAGATTACAGTGTCCAGCAGTTCAGAGTGACCTATCTCACTGCGAAGGGTGACCGTTCTGAGGAAGCGGTAAGAATGGTCTGTATGGCTTTTGTAATTGCCTTCATAAGCTTGTTTAATAATTGCTAAGACAATTCTCTTCTTATATGACACTTTTGTTGCAATTAGTAAAGAATCTGCATTTGGTATTGCTGTGAGATTGAACTTCAGAGTTCTAATTGTATAGCACCTGCTGCACTGCAGGCAACAGCAGTCAAATGTAAGATCAGGGCCCAGTCACACAGATGTTTAATGAAGTCACAGTTAAAAGACAGGCTGGCTGTCCTCTTTTTCCTGTGTTTTTTTAAATTTGTCCAAGTTTGGATTTTTATCTTTTTATGTTTAATTTTATTTTTCATTCCTAGGCCTTTTTCTCTCTTGTTTAAATGACACTTAAATGTTTATACAGGGCAGTCCTAAGTAATTTTTGTTTTCCTTCAGCAATTTTACTCTTTCCTGAAGTGTCTTATGTTATGCTAAAGCAATGTAATTAAAATTCAAATGCAGTGTTTTCATACTTCTAGTTGACCTGAGCATATCACAAGAAAGACAGCACTTTTTAACCTAAGTGCCTAAGAATATTTGCTATTTTTCTAATACCATGTCATGGTCAAAATTGAAGTTGTCCTACACAGAAAAAGCTTCTGGTCATCAAGACTTTGGAAAATAATTGAAAGAATGAAGATTCCTGCATATACTGTTTTGAGCGTATAGCAAACAAACAAACAAACAAGAAGTCCTAGCTGTATTATTTCAAGATTTCATAATTTTTGAGATGCCTTCAGAATTCTGTGAGACCAAGTGCCTTTTTAAATTATTTTTAAATTGGGGAAATATTAGTTTTGTAGTGCTTGATTTCCACAAAAGCTAAGTTATAACATTTTGGAATGGCTCTGAGTAGATACATATAAAAGATTAAGTTGTATTTTTCATGGTTATTTTCTTACTAAATAGCTCAGAATGCAAAAATACACATAATTCTCCCTCTTCTCCCTCTGTGTCTGCCATGTGAACTCACTTCTGTTTATAGAACAGTTATATAAAAATATGGGCTATTCTTTTTGATGTCTAGCAGCTGACATTTTTAGCCCTATATCAGAATATATCAATAAAAATATTAAAAGGAGTTAGTTGAATATCTTTTTTCTAGGAAAATATGAATCAGGTTTTTACATTTTGGTTTCATTCATCTTTTATGAGACTCTGCTGGAAACTTACTCTCTAGCTGCCTTTCAACTATAATCTGAAAATGAGTTTTCAATGTAGTGGTGTCCCTTTGGACTGGGAAACACGCTGTATGAATTTACCTTGACTATATGTTAGTATAATATATAATATGGTGGAAAACTTGCACAGTGTAATGGCACAAATCGTACTTTTTTCTGAGAATAACTCAAAATTTCTGAAATTCAGATCTCAGATTTACTGTTTGAGCTCTTGAGTTCAGTTGGATGGTATAAATGCCATTCTGTTTCAGAATTCAATTACTATTACTTTAAAATTAAATTAAACCTGTAGAAAAGGTATTTAAATTGTTGCTATCAGAAGGATATTAGAGCTGATTCAAAACCTCATTAAAGAAAATTGTATAACTGTATGATTCGGTAGGTACTTGACTCTAATTCTACAAAATATTTAATTTCAAGTACACTCTCAAGTCTTATTATCTTTGGTCACCATTCAGCAAACAGATTAACGCCATTTCATCTTTGAAATTAGTCATGTGCCTAAATACTTTACTGAATAAGGAATTATGTAAGATTAGACTTAAAATTAAGCACACTTTAAATGGAAGGAATATATTTTATCATGTGGCTTCAAGCACCTGAGAGGTGCAACACAGATGTCAATAAAACAACACAGATGTTCAGTTTTTAGGGGACTGCTTATATGTTTAAGTACCTATTTTAAGCAGAACCCAAAGGTTTTGTGGAATTTGGGCTTGAATGTACTATAGCGTGATGGTTCTGTGGTGAATGCTTAAGTTTTTTGGCTCTGACTTCAGTGATATAAGTTTCAGTTACTCCTCCCTTTCCATAAAAGTATTAATAAGTTTTATAATTCTTGATGCAATTGGCTGAAAATCAAGGACTAGAAAATTTAATAGAATACAGCAAGGTCAAGCCCTAAATTGCATGTATGTTCTTGGGTGTGCTGTACATACTGGAAAGATCACATTTTTTCTCTTCCTTAAAGCCAGAAATGTTTCTCACTGCTGAAAACTGTATTGGTCTGGAGGAGGTCTCTGATATGCACATCTGGAAAGGAGAGAGTTCTCAGTGCTTGCATCTCTACCCTAAAAAAATAAAAAAGTTGGGGCTTTTTTTCAGTAACTTGGTTTGTATGTTTTGAGTGTATGTATGGAAGAGGGACATAGGAATCTTCTATGCACATGTATTTAGATGGTTTAAGTCCAGTTTTGATCAAAGAATGAAGTGCTTCTTTGACAACTCTCAGCACCTGTGTGTACTAGATAAATTTCCTTCTTTGTATACTTGCCAAAATTAGAAGTAGTTTGAATGTATCTTGGAGTGTTGAAACTGGTGAGACCTTTCTTATCTTGTGTATGTGCTTCAAAACTTTACCATCATCACATGCATCAGTCTTCTTTGAAACAGCAAAATACTTTTATAGACTGCTTTTTCCCCTTGAGATTAATGGGCTTAAGGTTCTCTCAACTTGTTGCCAAATATGTGCAGTTGCTGGCTCAGGGGGTAGATTCACAGTTCATTGTGAATTCACTGTCACTTCCAGCAGCATCACTTCAGAGCACAAGTGTCTGTGCAGGAAACATAGGACTAGTTTCTCTTTTTTTACCATGCCCAGTCCATGTGCTCCCACTCAGGTGGCTCCCACTCAGGCTTTGGAGTCTCTATGAGATTAAAATTTTAATGACAATTTAAGTGATTTCAAGGCTTTGCTTGGCACCTCTACCGCCACTATTGTGACACTGGTTTTTGAGGCTCTGGCTAAACATGATAATCTATTGAAGAGTTTTAGAAGTAGCTGTTTATGGGGAAACCTTTTACTGTGCTTAGTTCAGTGAGTTGAAACATTTACTCTAGAACACCAAAAACTGCCTGGAGGAATTTCTACAGCTTCTACCAGGTTGTCTGGTTGGCCTTCTGTTGTAGATCTTCAATTTTTCACAGCAGTTTGGGATCCCCTTGTACTTGTGGGATGTGTTCCTACTTCTTCCCCTAAATATCTGTCTTCATTTGCTTGTTCCCGGACCAGATGCAGATGAGACAAACATGTTTTATTCCTGCTTGCTCAGTTCAGTGCTTCCCAATCTCATGGATTGATTTTCCTTCCTTCCAGGGAAGGCGGATTTTCTGTCTCCAAAGAACGTAACAGTCAACCTTTATTAATGCGCATGGCTTCAAGAAATCTGGAAATGTCATAGAATAAATAAAAATAGAAGATATATTTTGTCTGTACAGTAAAAGTGTTGAAGTACTAACTATCCATGTAGTATCAATGGTTTATCGAGCTGTAGTGGCTCATAGATTTAATATAAAATGGTGTTATCCCATAGGCACATTCTCCTTTTGATTTTGTTTGGGTACAACAGTAGATCTGTTAAAAGGGTGGATAATGTAATTATTTTACTGTAGAGCATCAAGAATATTTGAAAATGCAAGCTGTACAGCATGCTAGTGGAATGAGGTGTCAGAGATGACATAAGATAAAAAAGGGTTTTGGCTCCAGTCATTAAGTTTGGTTGCTTCTGCTTTTTCTGACCCTTCAGGTAATGGTGCCTGGGAGACAAAACACTCTTCTGCTTCACCCTCTGCTATCTGATACAGAATACAAAGTTACCGTAACTCCCATCTATGCTGATGGGGAAGGAGTCAGTGTCTCGGCCCCTGGGAAAACTCGTAAGTACAAACTTTCTGTAGGCTTATTTTGCATGACTTACAGGACTTGAACTTTATATAAATCTCAGTTGATTGATTTATAAACAATGGGTTTCTTCTAACTAGCAAGTTGTATTTTATATTCAAATACTGTGAGTTTGCAGAAACCTTTTGAATAAAAAAGCTGTTAAGTCCTTGATAACTAACCCACCAAGGACAAGCGAAGTGATACAGAAAATAAACAATGCCTCCTGAGATGATACCAAACCAGCCTTTCTTTTGTGTGAGATCATTATTTCCTAAAGGTCATTAGAAATGCTGCTGAAGTTCTTATAAAAGTGATTGCATTATTTCTAGAGTTCTGACCAAGTACCAAACGATTACTCAGATGTAGTTTTAGTTTCCTCTCTACTGGATATTGAAAAGAATCATATAACTGTGCACTATGAGTCACGATAGTATAGTTTTATTGAATTATTCTCCTGATTTACATAATTTCTGCCTAAATTGAAGTGTTGTTTGTGCATAGACTTAAATCGTAAATCATTCCTTTGATTCCATTTGACACGATTAAGTGTTCAAAAGAGCATGATTTATGCATTGAAAACTTCAGTGCACTTGGATTGGAAGAAACTGTACAATATATAATTATCTCTATCTTATGTTTTTTGGAAGAAAAAGTAAGATAATTTTTTTTTTAAAATGTATTGACAAAGTTTGTAATTAATTTAAAAAATCATTGTTAATCAAAGTTCATAATTAATCCATTGATGGAATTCAAAGGAGGAATTTGATCAAAGGTTTCATCATGGTAATTTTACCTGTAAATCTGAGAGTACTGGGTATTGCTTTTTTTTTTTTTTCCATGTATTGATTTTTCTGTATGTGCCTATGTGAGATAAACTTGTAAAAGCCCCGTTTGGTTTCCTTTTAGTACCCCTGTCTGCTCCTAGAAATTTACGTGTCTCAGATGAATGGTACAACAGATTACGCATCAGTTGGGATGCACCACCATCAACAACAATGGGTTACAGAGTTGTCTACAAACCTATCAACAGTGAGTTTTTAAACTGATTTTTTAGTGGTAGCTTCTGACTGTACAAGGTCTTGACATCACCTTTTACTGAATTTTGTACTTAAATCTATCAGTTACAGTTACAGCCTTGAAAGTACCATTTACTTAAGTGTCTGGAGTTTTGAATATGAACGTTTCATAGTCACAGAATGATGCAGGTTGGGGGAGATCTCTAGAGATCATCTGGTCCAACTCCCTGAACAGGGCCAGTTTGGAAAAGGTTTTGCTGAACCTTATACACTGGAGTTTGTAAGATCTTCAAGGACAGGGGTTTTAAAACTGCTCTACGCATCTCTTCCAGTTTTTAACTACTGTCACTGTGGAAGTGTCTTTCCTAATATCTTCCCATCTTAAGGCTGATCAATCCCAATTCTTTCAGTCTGTCCATGTTGTCATTTTACCATGACTATTTATTTCAAAGACTATCTTTGCTCTCTTCCTGTTCCTCTCTTCTTTGTTCTCCTATTCTTCAATTTCCTTCCCCTCACAATACCCAAGTTCTTGTTTCTTCCCAAACACTTGACATTTAATTCATTGCCCATTTTGTGTGTGCTGCATCCCTTGCCCACCTGCACATTGCAGCTAAACAAGGCAGCCAAACTCCCCCAGATTTCTTTAGAAAAACAGGGTCCTCTACTGAGAGCAAAACACAAATGTGTGACCGTTAAGGGACTAAAACACTGTCCAAAGACAATACTGCTGCCTGGCTTCTGAAGTGTATCCAGAACAACTAGGGAGATGACAAAGGAGCTGTTTGCTGTTCTGATTTGAGAAAGTTTTATTCTTTTCTATTTTCATTATCATTTTTGCACAGTATTAAATGATGCTGTTGTATAAGAACCCCTGAGGGACTGCATTGCTGGCTGGCATCTGCTGTCCCCCCTGTTGCTCCTGGCACACCATCAGACTGAGAAGATCTTTGGCTGCCTATTTAGAGCAGGAGTAACTGGGTGAAGCAGAACAAAAGGGTCTTAACAGATGCCAGTGTCTAGCTTTGCCTTAATGAATCCCCCTGCTGAATTTCCCAAGTGTGTTGCATTTTCTATCCATGCAAGGATCGAGGAGAATGTCTTTGTCTTTGTGTATGATAAAAAAAACGGGGCCAAAAAATAGCAGTAACTTTAGGAGAACAATTTTTGGATGTATCTAATTCAGTGGATGAGAAAATGATTTTCTAATTTATTTCGCTTTTTGCAGCTCCTGGTCCTGCGTTGGAGACCTTTGTAGGGGATGATATTAATACCATTCTCATTCTAAATCTCTTCAGTGGAACGGAGTACAGTGTTAAAGTATTTGCTTCGTACTCAACAGGCTTCAGTGATGCCCTAACAGGCGTAGCTAAAACCTGTAAGAATGATTTCATGCTGTTCAGATCTCTACAGCCTGCTTTTTGTTATAACTATTGGTTTGTGCAGCTCCCTGAAGAAATTTTCACATGGAAGACTTTCTCGGTTGTGTGCAAATTGTTTTCCTGAAATGAAGTCCCTCTTTTTATGAGACGATATCAGGCTTTAAAGTGATCTCCTACATATTATCAAGACAGGGGTCATAAAGTAGATATTATTTATCAGCCAAAAATATATTTGCCTAATAGTACATATAAATTTCTTTAATGAAAAGTCTATCTAGTCTATTTTTTCTAGCTCCATATATATAATATTATTTGGTCTATATGTATCTACAACTCAATTTAAAATTGGATTTTGACAGAAATGCTGCTGCTATTATGATACTTCTATACTTATTTTTAGTAACTGAATTTTTTAGCAGTGTTCATTATTTAGTCTTAACTAAATCAACTAAAGTTCCAAACTTTTGGTTTAGGGGTTCTCTTTTTTAAAATCCTGTCTTGGATTTTCTTGACTTTTTTTTAGCAGTTATGGAAATTATTTGTTAAAAATGAATTGGCATATGTGTTTCACTATAGTTATTTTATCATTTTTTCTTGTATGTATATTAGAGGCTTAAATCTAATTTTTTATATTTAATTTTCAGTGTACCTGGGTGTGACAAATCTGGATTCCTATCAAGTCCGCATGACTAGTCTATGTGCTCAGTGGCAGCTTCACAGACATGCTACTGCATACAGGGTAGTTATAGAGTCACTTGTGGGTAAGTTACTAAATAATTTGATAAGCAGCTACAGCCCAATGCAGAGATCTGAATTGCATAGCTAAGGAATTGTATGCAGTCAGACCTGTAGACTGACTTCTGAAATACTGGAAATGACAGACAGAAGAGAGTTGTGTACATAGTGAAACTTCCAGGAGTAAAAGTAGCATTCCTGTCCTTTTACATCAAACAGATGTTGATAACTTGTGCTTTTTATGGAAGGGACTTTCATCTATCAGTAGAAGATAGATGATTGCCTGAGGTTTTCACTGGTGTGAGGAGCAGAAGATGGATAAAGGATGAACTGAATACATCTAAGTTTGTAAATAAACCATCAGCAACAGCTCTGTAGGATTAGGATGGACAGGAGAGGAGGACAGAAGGGTAAGGAAAGCACTGAATGAATACAGAGCATGCTCACAGAGTCAGAACAATATCCAGTTTTGTCTGTTCTCATTCTGTTGATTGTTCATTTTAGCTTGTAGTAATGTTACTCATGTAGACAAACATGACATATTTTTATGTAGCCACACAAGGTGTCTTGATGGTTTTATCACTATGGAGAGGGTAGATTGCAGCCTCTTCTGTCTCACTTATTCTCAGGTGTAGCTAGAAGACATTATGGGGGTGTCACTATTAGTGCAAACTGCCTCTCTTATCCCAAGGGGACATCAGTGATAAATTGAATGGTGATAAATTTAAAACTTTGGATAACTTGAGAGAAGTGCCATTTCATGGCATGTATTAAAGGTACCATAAAAATAACACTGATTTGGTGGCAAAAAAGTAATGACCTTCCTGTGGCGTGGCAGGTGGGTGGCAGTAGGGTTTGTTTGAAGGTCTGGAATACAGACAAGCTGTTCATATAGCGGAGACCTTGGCTGGCACAAGACAGCACAGACTTCCCTCTGGTCTGGGAGCTTGCCAACATTCTGCTTTCTTCATATAGAACTGCCAGAATTGTTTTAACTGAGCTGAAAGCACCTAAGTGTGAGCAGAATGAGGTAGAGTGTGAACAAATGTTCCTTATTAGCATCAATCATGATGGGATTTGATTGTCAGATTGGGTGTGTGACTTGTTCAGGAAGCGATCAATTATTTCTGTACTAGTGTAACATCTGATAAACATCAGGTGTTTTCTCCCTGCAGTGAATGACTGTTTGGCATTTTTTGTATATTCACTGTAAAATGTGAGATCAGTTGCTTGTATTTCACTTCTTTCTGCTACAGATTTTGAATTGTGCTGAAGTTTTTCTTATTATTAAAACATGCCTTACTCTATTTTCAGTACCCTGGCCTTTTCCATTGACAACATGCTTTCCAGTTGGAATTTAGCAGAATTAGTTTTGAAACCATGTAAACACTATTCCTTAACCATCTTGTTAAGTGGTTGCTAGTGGAATACAATATCTTGTTCAGTCTCTCTTGCAATTACTAAGCCCATTACAGACTCTGAGAACCAGAGGCATTGACAAAGGTTGCCATAGAATTACATAATGCAACAATTCCTCTTTAGAATGATAATTTAGGACCAGACTCTAAGCCCATTGATGACAGTGTTACTGGTTTTTATGAACTTCAGTTCATAAAAATTTCAGCATGGGCTGAAATTAGTAGTTTTTTCTTGAAGATGTTTGACACGTTCCTCAACTCCTATTTAATATGAAGAGTTAAATTTTACAGGGACCTCTGCATAGAGGTGAATTTGTAAAAATAAGGTAGCATGTAGTTTATTAATTTATGTCAACCACTTGCCCTTCATCTGCTGTCATGTCCCCTTCTTATTTAGGATTCAAATTACATTATTCAATAAAACAGTAAAACAAGTATTTTAATAGTTTCTTTTGTAATTCCAGATGGAAAAAAACGAGAAGTAAATCTCGGTGGAGGGACACCTAGACATTGTTTCTTTGAGCTGATGCCTGGAACTGAGTATAAGATCAGTGTCCATACCCAGCTTCAGGAGATCGAGGGCCCTGCTGTAAGCATCCTGGAGACAACGTGTGAGTAAAACAGAGCAGAGTTCAGCCAGCAGCGATAATGCTTTATTGCTTCTCATGTTCTGCCCTTTGCCCACAGATGTGCTATTCCCACACAGTTTCCTTTAACCGAGCTTTTAATTTTTCAACTACATCATGGCTCCTCCACAGAGGTGCAGGATTCTTACCCCACTGCTGTGAACTACTTGTGAAGTCCCATTCACCAACTGTATTGTACTTCGTAATGAGAATGAAACAGGGAGAGTTTAGCTTTCTTAATAAAAAGTCCCACTGGGGGATACTCTGAATATCTGTGACTTCAGGGAAAAAATACAGAAAAATGAAGTAAACAGAGAAGGTTTTATGTGCTGCAGCTCTTGTTATTTAGTAAAATTTTATCAGTGTTTGAATAATTAAATACAATTAAATGGGATGTTGATAACTAACCTACTTAAGTATTTTAAAACAAACCAACCAACAGTTTTTATTATTATTCTCAGTGACTTATTGACTAACAAACAAAAAAATCCCACATCACAACTATTTATGAAGGCAATATCTTGCTCTTATGAGTTCAAAATACTGTAAAACAAAGTACAGGAATAACAGAATGAATATTTCAACATTATCCTTCTTTGAGTCTGTTTCCAGTCTCAGTGGTACCCTTCTTCTCATACTGTATTGCTGTACACCACAATGCTGTTACTTTCTTTTGGGATAGGTCATGTTTATACTTTTCTTCCATTCCTCCCACACTTCTGGTTTCACATAGGAAAAACTTGCACAGGTGCATGACTCCACTTCCCAGTTGTCCAGGGCTCATTCTCAGGGCAGTGGGGAACAAGCCAAGCTTCTCCAGCTTTTTGGGGAATGCATTTAGGGTGCTCTGCAGTTAAGGGAGTTAGAAAACATGAGGAAGAACACGTCTTGGCCTACATGTCCATTTGAGAAAGATAGTTGGTGATGTGGACAAATTATTGTATCACCTCAGAGGGAAATCCTTTAAAGAAAGAAAATCTTCAGGGTGACCTGTACCTCTCTGGTGCTGAGAGCAGCCTTTCAAGTCACCTTACATTAGTTATGACCCTTTCTAAATGGGTCTGTTCCTGGTTTGCTGCGACCATGGATGTCCTGGGCATTGGTTCCTTGTAGGTGTTTCAGTCTTAGCCCTTTATGTTATTGAAGCCAGTGGGAAAATCCCCATCAGTTGCAATGGGAGTCCACTTGGATGTGGACATGAGGCTCATAATGAATCCTGTTTTCACTAATCTTTTGCAAATGTAGGTGCCTTCTCTCAGGTTGTCATATCTAACTCTATCAGTTGTTTATAAATGTAATTTATGTGTTATAGCAAATAACAAGTTTAGTCTTACTTGAAGGACTGATATTCTGTCACCTACGTCTTCTTAGGCTGAATGCATTGCATAAAAATGGGAAAAATGCCCTTGAAAAAAGCAGAAGGTTTTCCTTACATAGGGTTGTGGAAATCAACACATGTGCATGTTATCTCTGAGAATTCAGCTGGGCTGTATTGAAAGGCACTAAATAGAGCTCTTGCAGTCAGCAAAGCTGTCAATCAGTGATTGGATATTCAGCTTGGTCTCTGCAAGGTTGTCATCCAAAGTTAATTTTCAGAAGAGTGAAGGACGTTTTCAGGAACTCTGTATAATAACCTTAGTAGAAGTTGCTGCAGGCAACAAAGCCACAATCCTGTAGAGTTGTGGTTGGAGCTGTGCTTCTAGCTGGAAACCTAACAAGGTCTTTCACCAAATTCAGAAAAATCTTGAAAAGGGCAGTCTGTGATGTACTCTGAGTGCAGGCACTGGCTTGCTTTTACACTTTGTATTTTGGATTGCAGGACTAATACCTTCTTCCTTCCAGGGTGCGTAGAGACCTACCTTCTGTTACTGAGGACTGGTTGTGATCAGAAAAAGAAAGGACACTGACCTTTTAAAAAATGAATTATGCATTCTAGGTCAAGAGTAGGGCTGTCACATGGTCTGCTACACAGGAGAAACTTTATTAAAAGGGACAGTTCCAGTAGTAGTTCAGCTGTATCATTGTATAATTCACATTGAAATGCAGCCATTAATTGTTTTGTAATAGTAGCAACCTTTCTTGGGTAGTCAGAGAGGAGGACATTACTTACACACACTCACCTATATTTATCTCCAATTGCATAACCAGTGCATTAGAGAAAATGAATTTTAAAGGTGGAGATGAGTAGAAAGTGCTGGGTTCATTATAAGTAGAACATATTGGGCTTTTAAGCATGCTTGAATATTCTTTCTTTTTATTCTGCAGTACCATTTCCAACTCAACCACCAACAACACCTTCAACACCACCTCCTCCACCTACAATCCCGCCTGCAAAAGAGGGTAAGTGCTGCCTATGTGAGTTTATAGTAATTTTAAGGTGTTGGTGCCATGTTTTTCTGCTTCTGACAGTATTTTAGACCTGTGGGGAGCGTATCTTAAAATGCATTTGCTACAACAACACTGAGATGGATGAAACCTGCATTGCTCCTACATAGTGCAGTTGAAGTGCATTAGATACTACAGAACTTAGGGTAACTTTTTGAATGGACTAGTTTCTCTCTGGGTACTTCCACAGTCAAGCTTCTCTAATCTTGCTTACTGTGTCACGCCAGGAGTCTGGCATTGTATAAGTTCGTGTGTGAGTTTACTTAAAAAGCTAAATAAAAATAAAAATGGCTAGCCAGACTTTAAAGAACCACTATGGCCTTGAAGTGTGTTCTGTGATAGGATCTGTCAGTGCAGACAATTCACCCCTTGCAGAGCTCAGCTGGTTCTACACCTGCGCTGCAGTCAATGCCAGCAGGTCTGTTTGATAAAGCATTATTAACTAATATTAAACAAGGGCTTTTCATGATAGTTGCATTTTCTTAAGTGATTTATGAGATTTTTTGAGGAGTTGAGGCATTGCTTTAATTGAAAAATTCTTGCTTTTCTTTCTCAGTGTGCAAAGCAGCCAAAGCTGACCTGGCGTTCCTGGTGGATGGGTCATGGAGTATTGGAGATGACAATTTCAATAAAATAATAAGCTTTCTCTATAGCACTGTTGGAGCTTTGGATAAGATTGGTCCTGATGGAACACAGGTAATCAAATGTAGAGAGATGGAGGGTGCATGGACTTGGCAGGTTATTTTAGACTAGCACCAGAAGTGAAATGCGTGAAAAAGTAACTGACATAATTTCACAAATCTTGTGAAAATATAAACTGCTTAAGGACAGTATCGTTTTTCTATATCTTTTTATGCACAACATATGATAAATTTTATGATATGATTTTTGGTAGCATGAAGGCTGGGTATAATTTCAGTCTCCTCTAAATCATTCCAATGACAATTATGTTGTGTTAATGCTTTTGGTATTGGTACTCACTATGGAGTTGATTTCAAAATAAGCTAAAAATGGCATTGATAGGGAAAAGTGAAGATTCTTTTATTTAAAATCACATACTCTACAGAATCTACAGTGCTTGAAATTAAACATAGTGTTTACAATGATTGTTCTATTCATGTATTTGTTTAGAGAGATGTTTGAATCTGCTCCTGAACAAATTATTGGCAAATATATTACTGTTGTGTTACCTGTATAATACGTGGTTTGGGATCACATTGGAAAATTAATTTTAACTTTCCAAACCCTGAAGAATACTTAATTTTTACTGTCTCCTATACAGCTATTTTCCATGAATATAGTTCACGGTGCTTCAGAAACTTAGGCACAAGCTTAAGCATAATAGCTCCTTTTAAATCAGAGGCACCATTTATAGAACATGAAATTCAATGTATGCTTTGTGAGTTGTAGGGGTTTAGTGTGTAGTATTGAAACACAGGGTCTGAACTCATGTAGCATCATATTTGAGAGAGGCAATATTTCAGAATATGTTCTTGAGTCTTTCTGTTACTTGCTTCAGTCTTGCTCCCTAGCTTGGGTTACTTAAATGCAGCTATTAATTTGTGGAGACTGGATAAAGTCTTGCAGTTCTATGTATGAATAACTGTACATGTGTGAGCAGCTGTAACCAGGATTTTGCTTTGGGGCTTGATTGAAAATGCTTTACCAAAGCGGGTATTACTTTTCTCATCCTCTTTGCTGCAAAATGAAACCAGAAAGTGTTAGATGCTTGCCAAGGTTTCAGAGAGTAATATCAAACTTTATTTAGTGAAAGCTTTCTTAAAGAGAAAAAAAAATCTGGCTTCAATTGAAGGATGAAGCAAAGTTACAAGATAAATCCTTGTTATAAATGCTCAGATTCACTTTTTGCTGATGCACTGGGTGGTGCTTTTGTAATGAACATCTTCTGTGTGCACAGGTGGCAATAATTCAGTTTAGCGATGATCCCAGGACAGAATTTAAATTGAATGCATACAAAACAAAAGAGACTCTTCTTGAAGCTATTCAGCGAATAGCCTACAAAGGAGGAAATACAAAAACAGGTGAGAAAGATCATGACTGTGAGGCAGATTTTCTCCCTGCTACTCTCTGTGTGGTATTTCTTTCCCATTAGCTAAGTGGTTTAATTCATCAGTGCAAAACCAGTGAGAACATGGTATCTCCTCACTGGAGATGAAAGGTTGGGCACTGAAATTAGAAAGTCTTTGCAATCTGTAGTTTACACCCTTCGGCCCCTTCAACCTGCTGTGCATTCACCCCACTGACCAACAGTGATGGCAAGGATCAGGAAGGCAGAGAGAGAGGCAGCTGGGAAAAAGCAAATGACTTTGGGGACAGTGGAAGGTGGAATGGGGATTAACACAAAGTCAGCTTGGTAAGTGGATAGAAAAGTGGGAGGGGAGAGAGGGTGTGAGGGAGCTTGCAGAGCATGTCAAAAACTGGAGAGAGTGGAGGGTCTGTTTGGTTATAAGCCAGGACAGTTAAGCCTCAGTGGGATGTTTAAGACTGGGGTGGGGAAAGATGTCTGTTAACTGAATGAGGTTGCATTTTAATTAATCCCATAGGATAGTTTTCTGATGTGAAGAAATTAAAGATGAGTGTCGAAAGGGTTAAAATCTGTTTTAGTTGGAAACCATATGTATTATTATTCTCAGACTGCACAGAAATTTCTTGCAGCTGTTGCACTGCATCAAGTCCCAGTATTATCAAAATAACACGTTTTCCATTTACTACAATGGCACTCTCAGTTGTTACATGGACCCTACAATCCAGAGAAGGAAGGTTTTGTTATCTCTAACCCAGCCAGCAGCTGAATACCACACAGTGCTCACTCACTCCCCGCCCCTCTCCCTAGTGGGATGGGGGCAGAATCAGAAGAATCAGAAAAGGCTAAAACCTGTGGGCTGAGATAAGAACAGTTTAGTAATTGAAATAAAGTAAAATATATGATAATAGTAATGAAAAGGGAGACAACAAAAAGACAGAGAGGAACGAAACCCAAGAAAACCAAGTGATGCACAGTAGAGTTGCTCACCAACTACTGACCAATGGCCAGCCCATCTGAGCAGTGATTGCCCACTCCTGGCCACCTTCCTCAATTTATATACTGGGCATGATGTTTTATGGTGTGGAATATCCCTTTGGCCAGTTCAGGTCAGCTGCCCTGGCCATGCTCTCCCCCAGTCTTATGGTGCAGCTCCTCAATGATAGAGGCCTCACTGAAAAGGCCTTGACTCAGGGTAAGCAGTGCTCAGCCACAGCCAATGCATCCTTGTGTTATCAACATTATCCTCACACTGAATCCAAGACATAGCACTGTACCAGCAACTAAGAAAAAATTTAACTTTATCCCAGCTGAAACCAAGACACCCACACATTTCATATTCTTGATCTTCACCTTCTGGATTGAAAAATGGATGGCTGAAGCCATCAAATTTTCAAAGGCTAGAGTCAAAATTAAACTTCTCTAAATCTTGACTTTAATAACTACAGAATGCACTAATTGACGGACTACCCAGGACCCAGCAGATTTCTCTTTTTATTTATGTCTAACATAAATAAATCTGAGAAGATATGAGAAGATAGTTATGAGAAGCCAATAGAAACTGTATTTATATTCACTGAAAGTATATTGTCAATTTTTGTGTTTCAGGCAAAGCCATTAAACATGCAAGAGAAGTCTTGTTTACTGGAGCAGCAGGCATGAGAAGGGGCATTCCAAAGGTTTTGGTTGTCATTACTGATGGGCGATCACAGGATGATGTGAACAAAGTCTCCAGAGAAATGCAACTAGATGGTAAAATGTGTAGTTTTAAGAACTACTCGCATTTCCTTTTTTTTCCTCATTAATTGTATCTGTGTAAGTGTGGGCGTGAGATAAGCATAACTTTTCCTTCAGGAAGATTTTCAAATTTAAACAAAACAGCAATTCCTGAGAAAGACAGAATAACACTAGGATATGGTTAGATTCTGGATATATTTGGTGATTAATGGCATTTTTAATTTTGGCAGCAGTGCTAAAATCACATGGTGGTCAATGGAATTGCTCCCAGGATGAAGAATTTGGGGAATATGATACTGAGAATCTGGATTGTCATCTATAAAGTGTAGTCTCACGGTTACGAGCAAACTAAACTATTTCAGAGTCCTTTGACAATTCTCTCGTGTTCTTTTACTGTTTCTGATTGCTCCCATGTTACAGTAATTAAATTTAGGAATTTTTTCAAAGCACTGATTTTAGAGCTTTAAGCAGCCACACCGTGTTGTGAGTCTAAGTATTTAATTGTTGGAGAGATTTGTGTCAAAACCCAAAGGGCACAGTGTGCCACATGGAACAAAACTACAGGTTGGAAGAAAAAAACAATCTGCCTATTAATGTGAAGCAATCTAAGAAGAAATTACATTTGTGCTTTTTATTTGCTTTTAACTTTGAGAACTGTGAAGTTCCCAGTGTATATCACTGATTCCTGAAACCCAGTGTGATTGTCCAGCTTGGTTGCCTACTTGTTGTGTTGCTAGATGCTGCTTGTAGTGGCTTCATAAATAAAGCATATTATCTCATAGTAGAATTTGCACAACTTGTTTTAAGTAGCAGCCAAGAAAACCCTGTATTTGTGAATAAATGGGAGTAATGTCTAAGCTGAACAAAAATCGTTCAGCTCTCAGGTAAGTCTTGCGGTTGCATATATTAATTATTAGACTGGCAACAACCTTGAGAGGAGGTGGTTTGTTGTACGGGTTCAGGTGCTGAGTGGGATGCGTCACCTTGGCAAATGAGTTCCCCTCTCCATGTGCCTCCTGAGTGTGCTGTGCAATGAGGCTGCAGATAGGTTGGAGCAGGTACTGACTTGTGTGTTTGACAGCGTCTGGCATGAAGAGGTGCTGATCTTGGATGAGACATGAAGATATTGTTGTAATTTATTAGGTCAAAGTTTTGTTATGCTAAAAGCTCTGCAGAAGGTGATGAACGCCACTGGGCTTCAGTCAAACTTAAAGATAATATTGCTTGACTGGAGTAAATTTGGGACTGAGCTGTACAAGAACAGTATGTCCATTAAATAGATTCAGCCTGATGTAGAGAGGTTTTTTTCCTTCACCTTTTATGGAAAGGAAAATGTTGAAAAACTTTTAGCTATTTTGCTGCTCCTGAAACATATAGGATACAATTTCCATTTCCTTTAAATCTTTGAAATCAGGCTCAAATTTCGAAATATATTCGTGCTGGATATATAGAACAGATTCAACCAATGCAGTTAAGTTGCTGATGAAATGAGAATGCATTTATTTCGGTGTTCACTCATGGGGTAGCAGTGGCTTGAAATATTATATGTATTAATATATGGGACAGAAAAAAATGTGTAAAGGACCTACAGGAAATTAATTTCTCTGCTTTGTATTTATTATATACTTGATACATGGCTATTTTTGTGTAGGAAAGCATTTAAACATATGCTAAAACTTTAAACTGCTGAGTAGTCATATATCTTCAAGAAAATGCTTAAGGTTTAACTTTATTTAACTAATTAAGCATAAATAGCCAAAAGAAATATTTCACAGATAATGTATGAACTTTATTTTGGATTATATAAGTGAATTTTCTTGTACTTAAGGATAATAATAAAATGTCCACCTTTGTATTTAATCAGGAAAGGAGCCAGTGCAAATACAGTTGTGTTCATATTGTATTTCCACTCTCTAAATGAATGTCTCACAAGACTGTTCTTTTCTGTTTTACAGGTTTCAGCTTTTTTGCTATTGGAGTAGCTGACGCCGACTATTCAGAGTTAGTGAATATTGGCAGCAAGCCCAGTGAAAGACACGTCTTCTTTGTGGATGACTTTGATGCCTTCACAAAGATTGAAGATGAGCTGATCACTTTTGTTTGCGAAACTGCATCAGCAAGTTAGCCACTTTGATTTATGTTTGCTTCTAGAGTAACTGCTAAATACTGGGGGGGTTATAACTGATAATTTTTTATTATTAGGTACTCTTGATATTTTTAATATAATTTACTGCTGATGTTATAATTCTAATGTTATTTCCATAAAAGGCTAAGGAAATGAAGGTGTTGTGACTTCAAAATAATTAATGGTTGTTTACTGTAAATCCAGAATGCAGCCACTGGTTGTCAAAAATTTATTTCAAATACGAAACGCAGTTCAGAATCATAAAATGTTTTATTTTTCTATTTTATTTTTTTTTTATTTTTGTATTTTATTTTCTATGCTAGTTTAACCCTCTGTAAGAGTTAGCTGCATTCATTATTACTCAAGTCACATGGTTAAATTATCAATGGAGAGCCAATCGTTCATGTTTGTATTATGAGAGAAAGTAGCTGAGTTGTAGCCTAAGGAAAAGCTTAAAACACACCCCAACTCTGAAATCTGCAAAAAAGCCATTTCAATCTCTCTATGAAAATTAAGGAAAATACATTCTAGAGCAGCGCCTAATGGATAGAGGTCAATAATTCGTATGCTTTTAGGTGTGTGCCCACAATATATTTCTTGTATATAAGCCAGGAGGGAGGCAGTGTACAACTGATAATTTGTGACTGTGAGGAGGTCTTGTGCACAGGGCTGTGAGTTATCGTGAGACTCTGAGATATCAGAGCTGGTAAGCACAAAAAATGTTGCTTGTGAACCATCAATTCTGAGATTTTGACCACAGAGAGAATTTTGAGCATATGAATACTCCACAGTAGCATTTATTGGTCACTTGTGCTTGTATTCTAAAAGTGATTTTCAAATATGAGTATCCTGAGGTGCTGTATTTGGTTGACATGCTGCTTCTAGGCTTACTGATTTTCCAGGGCACCTTTTCTGAAAGAGATTAGTGTGTGCTCTTCCCTGCCAAAAGAAAAATACAAACCAGACTTACAGCTACTTAAAATGTGTGCACACGTCTTAAGGACTGTGTGCAATTCTGGTCTCTCTTGCTCATGGAAGCTACTGTGGAATTTTAAAAGATACCGACAATGCCAGCTATAACAATTGAACTTGAGATGAAATGAATTTAGGCTGGAGAAGCTCACAAAAGGAGAATTAGGAAACACTTGGTTAAACCCCAGTATAAGACATACTTTTTTTATGCAGCAGGCAGTGAATTTGTTGCCTTTTTCCAACAAATTTGGATTTATTGAAGAGGTTGTGAAGGCAGTTTCTTAGAAGGATTAGACAAATTCATGGATGAGAAATCTGTAATAGGATATTATATGGAACACATAGGAACATACCCCTTAATATTTTTGCTAGAACTCTTGTGGATCCTGTGGAGTATCAACTGAATGGAGTGGCCAGGTGGCCAGGTTTGCATGCCCTTCCTAGACAGCATCTCCTTTTGCTGCTGTTGGGGATGGAGTACTGGGTACAGGGCTGAGTGAATAATTGTTCTGACCCAGTGGAACATCTCTTGTATCCTTAAATATATCTTTTCTTCTTTTCCAGCCTGCCCATTGGTAGTTAAAGATGGCAATAATTTTGCAGGTACAATATTTTTGTGTTAATTTTTGTTTCTGATTTATAGAATAGTTTTCATAATGTGATTTTCACTGTATTAGGCAATAAATTTCTCTTCAGGCTAACAGGTATTAAACAGTTGGTAAATTAAATTCTTTAGTACAATTGGCTTTGTCTTTTTTTGTTTACTGTAATGCAGTATTATTTTAAATTATTAAAATATATGTTTTGATACCTTCCAGGATTTAAAATGATGGAAATGTTTGGTTTGGTTGAAAAGGAGTTTTCTGCTGTGGAAGGGGTTTCAATGGAACCTGGTACATTTAATGTTTACCCATGCTACAGACTGCACAAGGATGCCCTGGTGTCACAGCCTACCAAGTATGTATTAACATATAAATACTCACAAAACACATGAAAGTAATTTTCTGGTGCAGGCAATTATTCATTTCAGGGACTAGTATTTTTAAGTCAGAAGAGCAGAAGCACTAGTGTACATCTATGTTATACTGATGAATAGGAAGAGTGTTTTGTGTCCTGAGCCCTCAATCAGTTTCATTTAAAACCAACAATTGTAGGTAAAAGTAGGTAAGCCCACTGGCTATTCTGGGTTTTCCACATGAGCCAGTTTCAGGCTTGTGCCAGTGTAGCACCCACCAATTTCATGCAGGCAGAGGTCTGGGCAGATTCCAGTGTGTAGTATTTCGTGAAAGATGCCTCTGGAATGCAGGCTGAAGTCTCATGGAGTTCAGAATGTCTTTTAAGTGGGGGTCAGAATGAGAATCTGCTTTAGCTGTCCTTGGTCACTTTTACTTCAGTCTATGTCCATTCATTGGTTACAAAGGAAGATTATCCCCTTATGCTGAAGGAAGTCTGTGTGAACTCCATCTAGTACCTTCCTGGAAGGAGGGACATATTTCAGTCACAAGGACTGTATCATGGGAGAGTTATGGAGGAGGCAATGAGGAATCCTCCCATTGAACTTTTACAGTCATTCATCAAAGAGGAAGTGATGGAAACTTTTTATTTCTTCTATGAACAGTGTGTATGATGTGCTTTGTTCCTCTCAGTCCAGTCCCTCACTTCATATTAAGTAGCACCAGAGAAAAGCAGTGGCTCTGCTGGATTACACATGGGAAGATCTAACAAGTATTCTTTAGCTTAGATAAATAAGAAAGATGGTGGGAAATTTCACTGAAGGTTTATATATCTTATCAGTCTTTTTGTGTGATTATCCTGTTGTGTGCCAGTTGGAGCTCTTGGGGCTGTTTCATATTCTTCATGTTTTGTTTCCCCCTGGGCCTAGATGGACTGAGATGACAAGGGATTAGCATTTCTCACTTCTTTTTCCCTTTCTGCTTCTTTCTAATTGGATCTGCTGCATTTATATGCTATTCTCTAGCTGCCACCCCAGCCCAGTCTTACTGCTTCATAGGCTTTCACTCCTTTTCATGGTTCAGAGAACACCTTTCTCTTGATGATCTACAGGTATGTCTGAATAATACCACTTGGCTTTGTCATCTCATTTATGCACTGAATGTCATTAATGTTATTCTCCTTTTTGAGCTCTGAATCCCCGAACCTTGTGTTTGACCCACCCTGCTTACTGAATTGTCTTTCATTCTTGTACAATGGACACACCGTAAAGCTTTTTACTTTTACTTATTGACTTCCCTCTCTTTCTCTATGTGAAGTGGGCAGCGTAATATCACATTTGATCATCTACTGACACTGTGCAGAATATATCAATTATATATCACATTTGACTCCCTTTTCAGCATGTATCATATCTATGCATCTTATATGTGCCAGAAGCACTTTAGAAGGAATGGGATATATTTAGGGAAAAAAAATTGTTTAAATAACTTCTTCAGGCTTCTTTCAGATTCCTTTGCTATGATTTTAAGGAATCAGACTAATTAACATTTTAAAATACAATCAGTTTTCTCAGACACTTGTCCAAACATCCCACTTTGGGATTTGACAAGAAAAGGTTAAATTAATTTGGAAGTACTAAATAACAAATTTTTGGAAATGACATAAAATAACATACTTCTTTTATATCATAAATTTCTTCTCTCTTCTGCAAAAATTCTAGGAAACCAAATTGTATTTCTGTATATGATCTGTTTTGGCTTCACTTTCTAATGTATTGGCTTTGAGATTTTTAAACTCCATTCCCTATATTTTATAAGGCTTCCTATAACAGTCTGTCACTCCTAATTTTAATCCATTTGTAACAGTTTAATGACTAAGGACATGTCTATTGAGATTGGTCTTCCAAGCAATTTCCATTTTCATTGTCTGTTGTATCAGACAAGTGCAAAGGTCTTGAGAGTGGCTACTGTCTTTTAAAAGCTTTTAATATTATTAATTTTAGCTTTATTTCCAACTGACCTCTAATTTCATCTTCAAATTAAAAAAATGTTAATAATTAAGGACAATTTTGTGAATTTTAAGGGAAATGATAACTTCTCCTTTCTTCACAAGTATTCTTTTAGTAGTTGTCAAGTGGACTAGATTGTGTAAACACTTCTTCATATCACTTCTCAGTCTTGATTTCTAAAGAAATATACGGAGTAATAAAAAGCATGTCAAGTGATCATCTGATGAGTAAATCACCAGATTTAATGTATCAGTTTAAAGGACATTATTTCTCTTACAGGTATTTGCATCCTGAAGGTCTCCCTTCTGATTACACCATCACATTTCTCTTTCGTATACTCCCTGACACACCTCAGGAGCCCTTTGCTCTTTGGGAGATTTTAAATGAAGGATATGAACCACTGGTTGGAGTTATTTTAGATAGTACGTATTTTGTGTTTTGTTAGTGACTTTAACTGTACAAATGATTCATTCTGTGTCTAGATTTATTATTGCCAATGTTTCGATCTGCTGCAAGAAAAACTACCTGAATCTGGAAGGTGGTAGTCTCTAGTTTTTGGTTTTTAGATTCAATTTAACTGAGTTTAATTTGGAGTTAGAGCCAAGTTTTGTGTTATCTGCTTTAAACTAAGGCAAATGATACTGAAATCCGAAGAGCTGTACTAGATGTAATTTGGTGTGAGGTACTAATTTGCTTTTAAATTTTTCAGTGCTCTGAATCTGATTCTAATTGAATCTATCTTGATATATGTCAGTGGTACCCGAAGTATGGTGCACACAGAGGCAGTGCAGACTGGTGGATAGCAGGTGTAGAGTCATAAACCCTTGGTGGCTCTTCATTTCTACTTGATTTGACTTCCACAGTTGTAAAACAGTTTATAATTTAATTTTAAAACAGTTTATAAAACACTGGTTTATAATTTGGAGGGTTTCCATATTTACTGTTGAAAAGATGAAGATACTCTGATAGCTGCCAGTATGTAACCTTGAAATAAGTGGGAATTAAACATTTAGCTGGCTTGAGGATGTGTTTTTCTTGTGTAAGTGCCACAGAGAATTAGTGGGAGAGTAAGACCAGCTAGACATAGATGAGGTAGATAAACAGCTACTACTGACCTGTCCTTTCTGTCAAACCAGGAGAGAGCATTGCTTTGATATAACTTGTTACTTCCAGGTCAGTATATTGCTTATGAATGTGTTTTACTGTCATTTGAGCTGTCATCTTTGGTCTGCTTTGTTAAACGCAAAATTGACTCCTTCAAATCTTGTATCAAGCCTTTTCTTTAACACAGAGTCCTCAACTTCTGTCTCACACAGATGGTGGTAAAACTCTGACTTTCTTTAACTATGACTACAAAGGAGATTTTCAAACTGTGACTTTTGAAGGTCCTGAAATAAGGAAGATGTTTTATGGGAGTTTTCATAAGGTTAGTAATTGTAATAAGGAAAAAAACCCACTCTGAATAAAGTTTTGTGAGTTTTTCATGTTTTGAAATCATCTTTCATGAGGTCAGCCGGTGCCAAAAGAAGTATATTTTGCATCTCATACCTTACTACCCTAAGTCTCTTTGCAATATTGGATTAACATTAAGCAAATCATAGTTTTTATCATGAAGATGATGTGCTCAATTTTTATCTCATGCCTTGTGCCTGTATTTTAGAATCATTTAAAAACACTTGCCTTGAAAAGTAATTTTGAAATAAATTGGCATTTGCTTTTAAGATTTGGTTTCTCAGTGTCATTCAAAATAAAAAGTTCAGCAAAAAAAAATTATCCTTTTTTCATCAGAGTTATAATTTCTAAACATATTATAAGGGCTATGCCATACTTAACTTTTCTTGGCTGTTAGAGGAGTTGTAATGTTCTTTCTGAAAGCAGGTTGTGTTGGGATTGTAGAACATATTTGTTGTGAAGGATGCTTTTGTAGTTTACTTTTATTCCTGATGTTTGTATCTTTCTGAAACAATTAAGGGAGCTTAGCCTTTCTTTACTTCCTTTTCAGTCAATGGAGAAAGAAAGGGGAGGTAAGTCAGAGCTGGTGTACAATTCTGACTCTTTAAAAAATTTGTGGTTTGGAGGAAAATATGAGGCTCTAGCAAATTCTCCTCTTAAGCATTTTTCTGATGTTTGAATAATGATTTTTGCAAACACATTTGCAAGGCGCAAGCAAGGCAGATTTACAGTAACTTCTCAGTTATTCAGTTCCAGCCAAGCCTGGAGCACAGCAGGACTCCTTCGTGCCATTCTCTCACCTTGGGCTCATTGTATTGTAGTGTACTGGTATAGGGAAGATACTGCATTTCTACCAGCAATTCATCTGGTCTCCTCCTACCCTAACCCCATCCCTAAATTTTTCTTTCCTTTGCTTAACTGAGAGATTGCTTGTGACAGGACAATTGTAACTACTTCTCTCTGCTGGGAGTGGCTTTGCTCATCAGAAGGGACCACCGAGTGTGATCCCGGCAGAAGGAAGGAACTTGGTCACTGTGTTCTGCTTTTCCATACTGCACTTGGTGTGATATGACTTTTTCAGTGTAAAAACTTCACTAGGACAGCTTTTGCTGCGTGGTTAATGTAAAAATTCCAAACTAAATTTCACTGCTTTTTTTTGGTTTATGCAAGTGGCTGGCTATAAAGGAATCATTGGCAAAATCCAGTGCTTGATAGCAGGATCATACAAGGTCCAGGAATTATTACTGACCACATAAATCAGGAGTTCTATGGGATCTGAATTGTATATGAACATTGTGTAGATCTTTTGCTGGGAATAAATTATTTTCTTACTGGATAAATTCTGTAAATTGACAATTTGTATGCAGATATTCCTTAAGTTGAAAAATTACCTATATTCCTTAAACAGATTAGAATCAAAGACTAATTCAGGTTGGAAGGGACCTCTAGAGGTCATCTAGGTTATTTGCTATGGATGATTGTATGAGTTTCATTAGCAAACATGGAATTAGGAGCTCATTTCAAAAAATGCCCCCCCTTTTCTCAGGAAAGAACATATCTATCTCACATGCTCCTTTGTATGTTAAAGCATCTTTTCTTTTGCTTAGCTGCATGTTGTTATCAGCAAGACTACAGCCAAGATAATTATTGACTGTAAGCAAGTGAGTGAGAAGACAATTAATGCAGCAGGGAATATTAGTTCTGATGGCATAGAAGTGCTGGGGAGAATGGTGAGATCCAGAGGACCAAGAGACAACTCTGCACCAGTGAGTAGAACAATAACAATTCTTCAAAACATTTAAAATATCCTAAAGAAAACTGCTTGGGATATTTGCAGTTAGTTTTAATTTGAAGCCAAGTGAACTCATATTTTAAATAGTAAAGTTCCAGCATTTCAGAAATTCTGCAGAAGTCTGCAGTAGTTGTCACATAGGGCAAAATCCATTTTTTATTGTTTTAATAAATGAAATCACAAGTTCATCATTGTTCAAATGTTATTCTCAAACACATATGTAAACACAATTGATACATTCAGATATGGCTTGTGTTTCACATTTCATTACATAGAGTAATACAATGTATAACTGCTTTGCCTGGAATCATTTAAACTTTGTTTTGATGATAACTATTCCCCATGTGTCTTATCCCCTCTTACACTCTGTCTTCTGAGCTCTGTCCCCAAGCTCAGAGTCTGTTCAATTAAATAATTGAACTGGTTTGGCACAGTCAGTCCCCAAAGCAAAAGCTCTCATCTTAGCATATCTAGCTCTTTTATGATATAAAAATATTTAAATGTAAAAGATTTCCCCCAAATGGTTAAGTACTCTTTCATTCCTATGAAATTGTTCTCCTAGAACATGTTTGCATGACAACCAATGGGAGTCTTTCAGTTTTGTTTCAGATGTCTTAAAGAAGATTTGTTTGGGGGTTTTGACTTTTTTGTTGTGTGATACTGTTCGCTAATTTTCTTTGAACTTGTTTGACCCTAGAATGAGGCTAGCAGAGAATATGAACCTTGAACTCACGGCTTGATTTGAATAGGAATGAGGTTTCAAAAATGTATTTACTTGTTAATATATGAAAATACTCCTGTTTAGTAAAAAGCCTTCAGAATATGTCTCTGTACAAAAAAAAAAGTGCTTTTAACCCCCAAACTTATGGATAATTATTATGTGAAGCCTGTAAAGACAATTACATAGAGAAACCCTTGTAGTCACATTCCAATAGAAACAGAAAAGGGCAGACTTAGGAAATCTTGGAATTAGAGAAGGCTTTGTAAAGAAATGGAAAGAAATGGTGTCTTTTGTTAGAACCTAAGAATCTATAAAAGAAAAGTCAGACTGCCCACTCACTGAAAAATTTGATTTTGTTCAAATGAACTGTAAAACTCATGTAAGACTAAAAATATGTAGCTGAGGATGAAAATTCTTTATAGTAGTGTTCAGCTGTCTTTGGGTATTACCACATATACCAAATTACAAGCAAATCAAGAAAGCACCCAAATACCATTCTTTAAAGTCTCCATTCTGCACAATTTATTTATGTTGAGTAGGACTTGTGTGAATACTCACTTTTAAGGCACAAATGAGTTGGTTTCCTACTCCAAAAATTGAAGGACATCAAAGGACTCTAGTAGGAGGCAGGATAGAGGTTCTTCTCACAACAAGTACACTTTTTAGTTTTAGAGATGCTTATTACATAAAATAAAAACATGCCGGCAGTTATTTTGGAATAAAATTATGGATGATGTATTCTAACTGTATTCACACGTTTAGCATTGTTGGAATGGTTTTAGTGTATTTTTAATTGAATCAATATAGTGCAATCACCTGAGTTTTGCCAAACCTTTCAATTTTGAGGGAATGTAATTGTACCAGAGTTTTTTTCCCAATTATGCATATGGTGTGCAGCAGTAAAATGAACAGGCAGAAATAGAGATAGATAAGACAAAAAGGGCATTAAACTAAAGATGCCTAACCCTTTTAACATCCCTGAATAGTGAGACTTCTCTGGATTAAACATTCCAGCTAGCCAATGAAACCTGACTGCTTTTTATTCCTTCAGTGAGATTTAATGAAAAGTCCAGCTTTAAAAGATTATTTACAATTCACAAACTTTATTGATATTTCCTCCTCTTTTACATTTAGCTTTTTTGCCTCCATGTATCTGTACTGTTAAAAAAGTAATGCCTAATGTGATCTTCTGTTGAAAAATCTTTGCAGAGCTGTAGCTTTGTTAAATGATGTCAGGTAGACTTTTCCGTCTCATATTACTGATTCTGCTTGGAGGGCTGGATATTTAGAAAGCAAAATCACTATGAGTACAGAGAATTAGAAATAAATATTTAGCAGTAGCCAAGAAAGCTTTGTTCTGTTATTTAGCTTTAGTCAGAACAACCCACATAATATTTTAAAATAAGAATACCATGTCATTCGACATTTGGTTAGTGAATAGAGCAATTCAGAAAATGTCTGTTTGCTCTTTAATTTACACTAACATACTTTATCTCTGTGGATCTCTAGATTGTCTAGTCCAGAGAAAATGAATGCATATACACGCCTGTGTAGGACTGTATAAATTCAGCCAGTACTGTCAGCCTTCCATTGTTCAGGATAACAGAATAGCTTGGGATGGAAACTTCTGAACCCAAGCTGCTTTCTGCACAGCCAGCTCAGGTGTTGCTGCACTCTTTTCTGGGATGTCTTATTTGCTTAAGTGCAGTGTCATGCAAATGCCCAGAGTCATTCTGAGTCCCAGAGCAATGTGTTCATGCATGTTCACAGGCTAAGGAGTCCTCCTGGAGTGGGTAGCTTAGGGATGTATAGCAAAGAGGGAGGCATCTTAAGTGTCTCCACATGAAGCCAGCTTGCATTTGACACAGGCAGAGACACAGACTGGCTGCACTCATGGTGGATCTCTGTGTATCCAAACCAAGGGCCCAAAGGCTGCCTTCATGCTGCACTTCAGCTGTCTGAGGTGTTTAGCAGGGAGCCAGATCGTGTGGGTCTGCATCAGTAGTACAGCAAATCTGCAAACCAGCTAGTCTGCTGTAAGGTGAGGAGAATGGTTTTGTCTCATTCTTTTTCCTATATAGGTCAATTACTGTATTTTGAATAAAGGCATACTTTCACATAAATAGACAAAGGTGCACATATGTAGTTCATTTAAACAGATTTAGAAGCAATACAGTTTTAAGAAATCTTTAAATTCATTCCTCTCTTCTGGTCTTAAAATAATGCTACTGAAAATAATAATGGGAGCAAAACCAAACAGAGTTCTATCTCTAGCAGCTCCTCCAATTTTTTAGCATGTGGGGTTAATTTAATGGGATGTTCTGTTCCATTCCCCTCTCTATTCAATATGCACATAAACAAGGCATGGAAAAAGAATAGAAATAGTAACAGAAGCTTCATTTCTCTAGACCATTTTATTCAGTCAAGGCTGTAAAGGAGACAATTGGTTTAACCATTGAGCCCTATTTAGTATATTGTTTCTGAGTATCTAGCAGCCACTACTTTTAGCAAATGTGAGTGTTCTTGTAGATTAAATTCTTGTCCAAACCATGTTCCCAGACCTGTGATGGGAATTTTCTGCCCAATGTTGTCATGTGTTGAACAAGCTTTTCACCATCATTAAACTATCGTTGGCCTGGGGATAAAAAGGATAGGAGAGGGCATATTCTAAAGTAAAATTAAACTGGAGAAAAATATAAATATTATCTGTGGCTCAGCTCCAATGCAAGTAATAGGCTATAGGAGACCTTGTCCCAGATAAAATCTGATCAGCAGACCAGTGGGTTAAGAGGAATTACTCAGTTTTGAGAAGCTGAGCTCTCTTTTGCCTGACTCTTGATGCCTCCTTTGCTATATAAAAAGTATTGGGAGGCAACATTGTGAAAAATCAGAAATTTAATCAAGGAGTGGGGGATAATCCAGCAAGTGCAGCAATTAACCTTGAACAGCTCCCTAAATTCATATAATGTCTGATAGTTAGATGACTTGGTTAGAACACACGTTTGGTAAAAGCAGTGGATTTGCCATTTAAGTGAAATATTTGTGGCTTGCTGCTCCAAGTCAATAGCCTCTCCTCTGTCTAATCTCAGTACTTAAGATAGCTTTGCTTGCTGATAGCTCCATTCTGCACTGCTCTTACACCTAACAGTCATTTTGTACATCACTCTTGTTTTAAAACAGCTGCAGTTACAGATGTTTGACATTGTTTGTGCTACCTCATGGGCCAATCGAGACAAATGCTGTGAGCTTCCTGGCTTGGTAAGAAACCTCCTTCAATAACTGTAGAATTTACCTTTTACTTTCCCCTTTACTGAGTAAATGTTTTAATTGAAATGGATGGTTAAGTGATTTCAAAACAAGCCCAGGTCTGCCTGGATTATGTGTCCTATTGAAAGTCAATGACATATATGTTTCTAAATCAAGTAGGTGCTTTTGAGGCATCCACAGAGTACTTTGTCTTAGATGCATGAAATCCCTAACTTCTGAAGTTTTTGAGATCATTCTTCTCCTATCTTAATTTTTCCCTAGAGAGATGAGGAAAACTGCCCTGCCCTTCCCCATGCTTGTTCCTGTTCAGAAGCCAATAAGGGTCCTCTTGGACCTCCTGGACCACCGGTAAGGTTTTATTCAGGTTTTTAGTGAACTGTCCTAAATAGTCCACTGGTCACCTTCGTTCCAAAACGTGTGAATATAGTGCCATTATAAAACTAATAAGGTTAAATTAGGGGTTTAAATGTTGGTGAAGAGATAGAATTATATCCAATTTATAGCAAAGATGCCAAGTATTAGACTGTAAAAAACCTTTTGCACAGTCAGTCAAATTTTTAATGATTAATCAAGACCTGAAGCAGTTGTGGTATTGTTCAGACCTTGAATCCTATTACCTGTCTGTAGCATTAGTAGATATGTCATAGTTAGTGCCATTTATTTTCAAATTTTTAATCACCAGCTTTATGTCTACTGTAATATATGTGTATTAAATGTAGTTTGGAGTTTACCTTTTGAAATGCTCAGTTTACAGTATTCTTGTGAATTAAAGATATGGGTTATGACAATGCCACTTGTATGGTATGTGATGAAAGAAGACTTTTCTGTCTACCTAAATACAATATTGATTGGAAAGCACGACTCAAAGTGTAGGTTCTTCTGAGACCTCCTAGAGGCAGAGAGGTACCCAAAAGCCCTGAAGGGAAGAGAGGATGAAATGATCTGCTTTTGGTGAAAGCTGAATTAAAATTTTTTCCAGCTTTCCAGTGAATGATGAAATGCACACTGACACAACTTTTACCTTTACTTTCTGATGTTCTTTTAATAGCACTCATTAAGTGTTTACTGTGTAAATGTTAAGTGTGTATGTATTCCTTGCATAACCAGTGGAACTAGATAGTCTCTTCCAGAAGCCAGTTATTTCTCTTTCCTTCCATCTCAGTGTAGTATCTTTGAAATATGGAATAAATCTCCTTTCTTGGAAACTTGTGGAAACTCAATGTATAAGACATGGAGGTACAGGTCACTAAATTTTGATAACTCAGTCTCACATCCCAAGGCTTATTTTTATCAATTTAGAAAAGTTGCAGCCTCTGTTTACAGTGGCCTGTAAGTGGTGTTTAACAAGGGATAGAATGATCACATGGTTTCTTTTTTTACAGCTAGGTTGTTAACTCTGATTGGCATCTGATTGGCCTTCTAAGTTAGTTTGAGATGAGGCTCTCTTGTGAAAAGTTTGAGCTGCATGTTTCTCTGCTCATACTGAGTCCTGTGTTCTCCAAGAGCACGTTTTGAAATGAAAGAGCAAGTGAAGAATGTGAAGGAAAATGTTTCTGAAAATGTTAAAGGAGACTATTTACATGAGATACATGTTTAACAAAAAAGTTAACTTGCACACAAGACATTCATGTTGTTGATCTTAGCAGACATTAATCCTACTAACAACTCAGAGGTTAGTCTTTCTGCGAGAAGGGTTCTTCAAGCTCTGGTACAAAAACCTGTAAAGGAATTCAGGAGAAAATCCACTGAAGAGGTGTGTCTTTAACAAGAAGAAATTGTTCTGTTCCCCTACTTAAATACAGGTTATAAATCAAGTATGGATTAAAGTTTTAATTTTTGTATCTTAGCATCCAGTTTGTGTTCTTTGACAAAGATAATTGGCATAATAATGCCACTGAAATTGAGTAGTTGGACCACATTTCACAGTAAAATGAAAACTTTTAAAATTATTTGACTGGAAGGTTGTGTATTGCTATAGTTCAAAAGATACATGAATCAGGAATTGCTAAGGCTTAACCCAGCAGTTAAATAATGTACTTCTATATATTACATTTAGAATGAACAATGTTTTGAATAGCATAGTGCCATGCAAGAGGAGGCTTAAAATCAAGCAGAAAAATCACTGCCAAGGCAGGCAAGTGTGTGATTTTGGAACTCAGTCTGTTTGAAGTGATGCTCTTTTGCCAGACAGTTAGATGGCATAGCTCTGGAAAAAAACAGTAGTACAAGGCCTAAGAAAAAGCAGAGCAAAAGAATAAAGTCAGCATTCATCTCTGTGCCAGCCAAAAGTCAGGAAGTCACATGTGCTATGTCTGGTCAATAGTGCTCCAAGTTGTTAAAATGTCATGTGACTTTTCTCTAAGCCAAGGATTTTTCTGTTTAAGAGATCAGGATTCTACCATGTAGCCAGTTTTAGACATTAGGCTAAAGAGACTCCAAAGAAAAGGCTTCCATTTGTTTGGGATAGTGACTCTGGAAAGATTTTCTAGGCTTTTAGGAAGCGGGTCATTTTGGGTAAGACAAAGTGTTGTTTAGAGTTAATATTATCTGGCAATTTTCATGATGGGATACCATTTTTATGGCTTCATCTTTGCCACAATTTGATCCTGCTGTCTGAAATTCCCAACACAAAGTAAAAATAAGTTATCACACAAAACCCATGCCTGCATTTATAAGGAGTGCTGCAGAACTGAAGAAGGTGAAATAAAAAAAAAATTGGAGGATTTTGAAAGTTTACTTACAAGAAATAGCTTTCAGTGCTTCACAGGTTTTGACTATTAAAAAGGAATAAGGAGATGTCTTGATAACAGTTGATTAAGGCTGTTTCTGGGGGAAAGCACTGCCTATTAAGAAGTTATTCAAAACAAGGGAAAAAGGCATAACAGGAATTTTGGCTAGAAGAAGAAGTGGCAGAAGAAATGAAAAATTTGAAATTAGTCACACAAGCTTAGTAGTGCTGGGAAATAACTACCAAAACAAGTTTGAGAAAACTGAGGGGGGCTCTTCTAATGTTTTCATCTTAAATAAATGGTGTTCTGGAACTTGTACTTTTACCAAGCAGAGGTTGCTGAGTTCAGCACATGGATAAATGTATCAACTTCAGCATGGATCTGAAAGTGGATGATTTAATGTCTCAGCATCAGGCTGGTTTTAAGTATATATTCTTAGTAAAAATGCAGTTGGTTTCTGAGAACAAAATGGGAGAAAACTCTGTGGTTTTGTTTATGTTAAAAAGTTGCAGTTATTGTGCTGAGGAATTTTCAATCTTGGAGAGAGTAATCTCAGGAGAAAGGCAGAGGCAAGAGAAAGAACAGAGGGAGCTACTGGGCTTTTATGTAGAAGTACAAGTGTCTGGAATTTTGGAACTGGCAATTGAGACGTGATTCCATGGAGAGAATGGGGTGAGATTTTAAGGGTGGGAGCTGGCTGTGGTGGAATGGGTTGTGGCCATAGACCTGTGGAATGGAAGCAATAAGACTGAGGAAGCTGAAAGGGGCAGTGGAAAACTGCTCTGTGATCACACATATGAAGGCCATGCCATGATACCTTTATTGAAAAGCAAGAGTGCTCTAATATTTCCAAACATTTCTGTTTTTTGCATTTCTATATAAAGCCTCATAGATACTACATATTTTTGTATCTTTAATTTAACTGCTGTTATTTTTGTAAGTACTTGCTGTAGCCTCTATGGAATGATATTCAGTTAGGGTGCATAGTTGTAGAAGATCCTTTTTGAGTACAAAGAAGGGCAGAATATCTGTAAAGCTCATATTCCAATAGGTTAAGCAATATGCTCAGGTGGGAGAAGAGGGACATTAGCATGAAAAAAAGTGAAAAAAAAATTTATGCTGTCCCAGAACAGAAAGCACATGCAGCATATTTTTCAAAACACGTTCATGGCAGCCATCCACAGATATATGCTACTCCAGTGTCTCAGATGATACTAATAAAAAAGGCAACAGTTGGTTAATAAATTATGAACAGATGTAAGCATTACTGAAGAAAGCAAAAAAGAGAAAAATGGTCAAAAGAGCATTTTAACTAAGAGTAGCTCTAAATTAAACCATGGTAGATGTAGTAGATTCTGGAGTTGTCCTTGCTGAACAATATTCCCAAGTCATTAGAATAAAAAAATTATAGAACTGTTTAGGTTGGAAAAGACCTTTAATATGTATGAGTCCAGCCATTAACCCAGCACTGCCAAGTCCACCACTAAACCATTTCCTCAAGTGCCACATCTCCACATCTTTTAAATACCCTCAGGGATGGTGACTCCAGCACTTGCCTGGACAATCTGTTCCAATTTGTCTCAACCTTTTCCGTGAAGAAATTTTTCCTAATATCCAATCTGTGCCTCCCTGGTGAAACTTGAGGCCATTTCCTCTTGTCCTGTCACTTGTTACCTGGGAAAAGAGACCGACACTCACCTGGCTACAACCTCCTTTCAGGCAGAGAGTGATGAGGTTCCCCCTCAGCTAAACAACCCCATCTCCCTCAGCTACTCTTTATAAGACTTGTGCTCCAGACCCTTCACCAGCTCCATTGCCCTTTTCTGGACCCACTTCAGTCCTCAATGTCCCTGTAGTGAGGGATGCAGAACTGAACACAGGATTTGAGGTGCAGCCTCATCAGTGCCAAATACAGGGGGATGATCACTGCCCTGGTCCTGCTGGCCACACTGTTTCTGATACAAGCCAGAATGCTCTTGGCCTTCCTGGAAATATTGCCTTTGACAATATGATTTTGGTGAGAACAGACATATGTGCAGGAGGTTTCAGCAACTGGAAGGGAACCAGTGACCACATTTCCATCCGTATTGTAGCTTTCAGTGTTATTTTGGTGCTTACGTGGTGTGCATTCTTGGCTCTAGAAAGCAGTCACATCTGTGTTTAAATCTGTTCCTGTGTATGGCCATACTTAAGTATGTTCTCAGTTTAATTACCCCAGTGGAGGGATAGCGACAGGATATTTACTGATTCTTGAATGCTGATTCAGGAACAGGAAAACACTGCTTGGGCTTCTCTGGATTTCATTTTTGAGAGGTTTGGTTTTCAGTGCGTGCTGTACTTTTGGTTCACAGGGTGGTCCAGGTGTCAGAGGTGCCAAAGGTCATCGTGGTGATCCAGGTCCAAAGGTACTTTGTACAGCATTCTACATTTGATAGATGTACAGGTTCTTGCTTTATCTCTGCTGCATGTAAGCCTTGAAATTAATTCCAGATTGTCTCTGGTGTTGTTGAGGAAAAAGCATAGTGAAATGCCATTGGCGTTTGGTGTGGCTCTTTTCGTAACAATTGCCTGTCCTGTTTGTTCCTTGATAAAATATAAAATTCAGAATTCAGCTTTTGCAGCATAAATAATAATTGTTTTTAGTATTTAAAAGGACCCAGGCAGTTTTAAATTGAACTCTAACTGCTCAATCACATATTAATTCATATTTCAGATGTTTTTGAGTCTATTGGTATTTAATTCTTCAAACAGAAGCTGCCTTTGTCCATATGATAAGAGTTTAACTTATGTCCTGTGCTACTTTAGGGACCAGATGGACCTCGAGGTGAAATTGGTGTTCCTGGACCACAAGGACCTCCAGGACCACAAGGACCCAGTGGACTTTCTATTCAAGGGCTTCCAGTGAGACTTAAGAAATCAATAGGCTTCTTTCCTGTGATGTTTTAAACAGCAAATATCTTAGACTAGACTGAAATAGCTTTTGGTGTTGTAATCAGAATCTGAATTTCAATATTTGAGGTGAAATCACAGATGTGGGTTTGACCTGTAGTGAACATGGGTTCAATGCTAACATTTCTGATTTTTTTTTTTATTTGGATCTGAACTTTTAGTCAGCTGAAGGTATTCAATCACAGGTTCAATATGACCTGGGTATTAGCATCCAAGCCTGGAGACAAGTGAAAAAAAAAATTGCAGTGGGGTTGTAACATGGCACCAAACCAAAGTGTTAGTATTTTATCTTTTTCTTGTTGGGGTATTGCTCATTGCAGATCAGTTCTAACTTGAAAGGTATACCCAAGCAAGAACACCATATTCTCTGCCCAAATTAAATAACAAGGTTCATTATGTTACAAAATCTGTCATCAGAGGAGGTGATTAGGCCTGGAGTTTGCAATGCTGTTGTGAAATAAGTCACAGAATTTCATCATAAAGAAACATTGGTAGCACTTACCTTGTTTCATACACTTCTCAGTAACCAGTTCATATAGATGAACACAGGTACATCTGTAGATGGGTACACACAAGCCTTGAAATGTAGTAGATAACACATCTTTTTTCTGCTAGATTTTTTTCAAATTTACTACATTGTAATACACTTTCTTCTTTTTATCCAGTCTATATGGTACTGTTGTACAATATAATGATTTACCAAAACTGTATATTCTTGATGATGCTGTCATCAGAGAATAATAGAGTACTTTAATTATAAGAATAGTTATTTCTTAGAGAAGTTATTTCTGTATAAAATTTAATTAAAGTTAGTTTATTATCTAGAAAGATGTATTTTTTGTCATGCATATGTAATGTAGAAACATGTTTATTTCCCGTAGAAAACCCCTGGGTTTCATCATTGTAGGAGTTACTTCTGAGGCCTGAAGTGAAACAGATTCCTTTGAAGAGAAAAGAAAATAGCTATCTTTTTTTGTTTGTTTGTTTTTTGGGTTTTTTTGGTGTTTTTTTTTTAACATAATGGCTATGGTTTTGTCAGGTTAATTCTGAATTCTTTTAAGATGAGTTTTATTTTCTATATTTTTAAATTTATCATTTGCAGTTTCGTTTACAAGAGTCTGTGTGTTTGCTTTCAGTAGGAAAAATAGTTGGGTTTTTTATTGGTTGCTTTGTTATTTTTTTCACAAGAAAATGAAAAGAACTATTAAAAATAGAAAAGTAACTATATATTTGGTTTACTATGTGTGATTCTTAATTTGCAGGGGCCACCAGGTGAAAAAGGAGAGAAGGGAGATCTCGGTTTTCCTGGCCTGCAGGTATTCCCTAAGTTATTGTCTAACCTGTCTCTTACGAAGTTTGAATGTTGAATTGACATCACTGTGAGTTGAGGGTGGGTGTTCCAAACCGCTGAGAAATGTGGTGCTGGGGTGAATTTAACAGGGCTTTAGAAAATGAAGGAATCCAGGGTATGCTGGTGTGCAGTGACCAGTTCATCTGGGGCCTGAGGAACTGGTTATTTTCTTGTTTAACACTGAAATCAGGTCTCTATAGACTCAAAGTCTGTGCATTTTAACAATGTCTGTTTACCCATCTTATTTCACAGAAATACCTTCTTTACTGAATCTTTTATGGCCCCACCCATTATTGAACCTAGTTCCATTTATCCAAAACATTTATCCAAAAGCATGTCATACAGTTTCACTGGAAAATGTTGGATTCTGTTGATTTGAACTCAACTTGCTCTCCCTTGATCATGCTTAGGGTGTCCCAGGAGCATCAGGTTCACCTGGACGAGATGGAGCTCAAGGTCAAAGGGTAAGGTAAAATGAAGTTTTACATGTGTTTTATTTCCATTCTATAATGGGTATGTTTCCCATTATGTGGTTGATATATCATAATTTATGTCACCTTTATAATTTCTGGGGACCATATTTCTGTGCCAGTCAGCACAGCAGTCAGAGGCAGGGTATTCTTCCATCTGCTAGATGAGGGTTGAGAAACACTGGATTAGTGATGGGAACCATCCACGATGGCTGTGCTTAATGCATTTGATAGAAGCAGATGTCTCTTCTGTTCAGCACTGCTAATTAGTCTCTTTGCTTATATGTTTAAAATTAGGTGGTTGTTAAATGATACATAATTAGTATGCAATTCAATGCAACGACATAAGTTAGCTTTCTAGCTAATTAATGAGTAACAGAGAGAACTACAAGGAAATTCAATATTAGAATTTAGAACACTACCTATAGAAACTGTTGACAGGAGGAAAAGTTGAAGAATAATACCAAAATTTACTCAACCTTATTCTGCTCTGGTAAAGCAACTGAAGATACTTTCACTCTGTCTAGGAACCAATAAAAAACCAATTCATATTCATTTGTGCAGTTAAATATAGAAGTCCTTCTCCTTGTCTCCTTACAGAGGCTTTTGTTTCATTATTAGTCAGGCACAGGAAAGTTATTGTTGGCATAGTATTAGGTTTCTGTCTACAGCAGAAGTTCATTATTAAATATGACTTTTCAGTTTCATTTGAACAAGATTTACATATTCATGATCCTTTCTTTTGGGTATGTTAATATTACTTGAACTTCAGAGAAATCTGGACCTTCTTTGATCTTCTGGCATTACCTTGAGACCTTGTTATAAAAAACCCATCACTGTAGCAAAATGTATATTTGAACTCACTATTATGATTTTAAACACTGGCATATCTTTATGCCTAGAAGTAAATCTACTGAAGTTACTGTAGAATTTGGATGATACATAGATATGCTTTTTTCTCTAAAAATCAAGAAAATAATTTTCTTAAAATAAAGATTTGCACATTATCAGCAGATGAATAAACTAATTGGCTGAATAGCCTTCTAATTTTCAATTAAGTTGTGGTGAAATATGAAGGTATATATATTCTTTTTTTCTACTTTATAATACTGTGATGTCTTCCTCTGTTTTTGCATGCTTTGAATGTGTTCTTTTTGGCTATATTGGCATATTTCCCTCTAAATTCCCCAAGCTTGGTGTCACCTGTTCATCTCCAGGTTAATAAAGACCTGGAGCCTGATGAACATTTGGATTTTTGCCATGTTCTGTCTGATCTTGGTCATGGACAGGTTGAGATGACCTGGTGCTAAATGCTCTACATGTGAGTGGTATGTGCCTCCTCCCTCTGCCTTCCTGATCATGGGGGACATTGAGGGGTTTGCAGTTCAGAGAAACTTGTTTTTATGTTATTCTGTAGCTGACTTTATATTTAGCAGTGGATGCCCTCAGACAGGCCTTGATGTCAGTCAGCAGTTCAGAAGTGGTCTAGTTTTCCTGCATGTGAAAGTCAGCATGTTGTTGCAGAGAGGTGGTATTCCAGAGAAAAGTGAGGAAGGCTAATGCAACAAAGGCTTTTGATACAGCCTGGGAAGGTCATGTGGTGCTTATTCTGTAGAATACCCCAGTGTTGTCTATAAAAAGGTAGGGCAATTACGTAAATTGCTGGTTTTTATAGATATGGTAATAATGCTTTGTTCATGTGTGTTCCTTTTCTTCTGCTGTTAATCACAGGAGCTGGACGAACAGCCTAGAGCTCATAAAATTAGGTCTGTTATTGTCTCTGTGCGACCCTTATGCGATGTTGTCCGGCAGTAATTATTTCTATGGCAACAAATAATTATGTTATACTAATTTTATGGTGTTGTAACTCATTTGATTCCTGTGAAGTTATGACAACATAAAATTGCTTTTAATGGGTGAAGATTCAAACCAATTATTTCACCGCAGTCCCTTTGAAGACCCACTGCTTGAGAAAGGCACAATTTTGAAGGGCATCACTGCAGCAGCAAAAGGGAACTGGAAAATTCCTGAGAAGTAAATTGCCTTTTTGTATAATGTTTCTTTTGTTGGGCTTCTTCCTGTTAGCCAAGATGCCAGGCTGTTTTGCAACTATTACACTACTAGAACTGAGATTTTCTATGTTATTCTTAGCTTAGTTATCAATTCCTCTTTAGTATTTATTGATCATTTAAATATTTTGGTGATACCAGTGCTGTAAAGTCATTAAACAAATGGCTGTATCACAGTGATTTTAATGGGAGATATGCATGGGACTCGTATTTATTGGGAGATCTCTGGGAACTTTGCTGAGCTGGGTATAATGTGGTATTAGACTCATAAAGTCCTGGAATGAAGATTTTTTTTTTTTTCCTTCTGGTTGCTGGTAGTTGGAATCACTTCACTTTTACAGTTCTTTTTCCTTCCTTTTTTGATTTTGATTTCTAGTGTTCATACTTTATGGTTTTAATTTTGAAATCAGTTGAGAAAAGGGTTTGTTTTTTCCCTTCTTAATGTTGTAATTCAACACTTAGTCTGCAAAGGGGTTTTTTTTTTTTGTATTTCTGGACTTCCATTTTTTAGTCCCTGGTTTATTTGCTTTTTCTTGAGTTTTAGTACCTCATCAAGTAATAGAACATCTTTCCTGTCAGTTTTGTGAATTCATGCAAAGATCACTCTCATAATGACATACCCTCCCTTTGAAGAAAAGTGGGATGTAATAAAAGTACTATGTGAAGCTTGAATCAGAGTAAAAAAATGCATTTTCTGATAATAAACATTCTGAATATACATGATAGTATTTTATACTTGTCTGGTAACTGGTTTAAATCTACATCTCAGACTTCACACGAGGAGCAGTCCCTTCCCCTCTTATCTGCTTCCAGTTATAAAAGAGTGTCATCAAATATTTTATGAAATAGAAAATTATTTTATTTTATGGCTGGAGCTGTGGTTCTTTGGCATCCTCTCTTGCTGCCCCATATTTGTAGCTAGCAGTATAGAGAGGTTTTACTAAAAAGAACAGATTGTGTTTCTCCACAAACACTCCCAAGGATTTCATGTTGAAAGATAGAGCTTGAATTGCACATGTAACACCTTCTGCTTTTTCTGGGTCAGGCAGTCATGGGTCCCAGGCTGCAAGGTTTTTTTAAAAGGCCCAACAGGAAACTCTTTCAGTTCTGGGCTCAGTGGCTTCAGTTAAGTTTTTGCCAGTATCTAGTCCTACTGGAAAACTCACCTCTCCACAAGTCCCCCAAACAAATTCCAGGGTACTGAAAGCTCAGGAGTTTATAATTGTGTCAGCAGCAGTTCTGACTTCAGCAGACTAGAGATTTTACACATGATGCCATTTGTATTTTGGCGAATAAAATCCCCTATAAAAATCCTGTCTGAGCTACACTGTTTCTCCATAATTTTTTTTTAATATCATTAACAAAGTATGTCTTGATTTGAGCTAACTTTCCAAAATAATATACATCTTGATTCTAGGATCTACATCCTAGGTCGCACATCAAAATCTGTACCATCCTGCTCTTGGACATGCAGCTACATAGGGGACATTCAGTGGCTCTGTACAGTCATTTCTATCCTGGATGTGACAGAGAGAAAGTGCTGTTGTGCTATGTAATTCCTCTAGTCTTGGAATAGAGATGGTTAAGCAAGGAGGAAAATTCAATAACTGGGAGATTAAATAGTATCTTTAAGGCTTCAGTACTCAGAATACATCTTTGTGAATTCTCACAGTGCTCTATTTTCTTCTACATTACACACACCAAAAATAATGAGAGAAAGAGCCAGAAGAAATACATTCCCAGTCTTCCTGCCAATTTCCTGGTACTTACTGATCTCTGTGCACTACTCACAAGTTCAGAAAGAGTGTCAGATCCATTCTGGCCATTAGATGGTCTGAGTAACATCATCTTCAAACCCTGCTGGCAGCACAAACAAGTATCTTTAGTCTTTTACCTGCATGAGAGAATAGGTATTGCCATACTCTTTCTTGAATCAGGCTTCACTTTGACTTCATTTATATATAGCAGTTTTCACATCCAGCAAATACAGTAGGAGGTGATCTTCTGTGGGCAATACAGTCACAATGCCAAGAGAAATAAACCTTAGGAGAATGGACAGGAAGTGATTCTTGAGCAGCCAACAGTAAAAACATTGCTCAGAATAAAGAAATTGTGAAATATATTCCAAGAAAATGTAATTTTGATCATACTGTTAATTCTACTCTTTGACTGGGATGGGAGAAGGGAGGGACCTACAGCATTATTTTTCTTTAGAAGTTTGTGGGAATCCACTCTAGATCCTGGAAGTCAGTGGAAAGCTCTATATTTCCCTACTCATAGTTAAATTAAGCCCTTAAAAGAGTCCAACCAGTTTTTATCCTGCTTTAGAACTGGTCAAAAATAAGTGCAGATTTTACATCTTTGCTTTAAAAAGTCAAACATGCTTGCAAATCTGAAGGTATCGGCCTTCCTGAAGGTTTTACCGTTAGAAAAAGACGTCTAGCTTGCATTACCTTTAGGGACTTACATATTATTGTAAAAATGTGAATACCTATCATTGAATTTTTCAAAACATTGTTCACAACTAAATACTTCTTCCAGAGAATATTAGAAACCCTGTTTTATAATTTTCAATGCATTTCAAAGTTCCTTCCTTATACCATTCTCTCTTTCCTCTAGGAATACCAGTTTTGGAGTCTGAACACACTTTCCTTTGCAAATGTATTTGAGCTAGGCTTGCAACCTTTTTCTGTATATGTCTTAAAACTTCTGTGATAGAGATACTACTACTATCTTTATTTCAATGCCACTTAGCTGTTCCAGTTGCTTTAGTTCTTACTGTTGATAGAGGAGCTGCTTTGCTCCTTTCAGCTTCAGGAACCATCTGGCTACACTGTGAAATAGGAAAGTATTTCCTTATCAAGTCTAAGGATACATAGATGACATAATGTGAGTTGACTATGTGGCTTGTTTTATCACCAAAACACACTTCTGGTGGAATTTTAAAAACCTTTCCAGGTACATGGCAGATAATATTCCCCAGCCAGTTTTTTATGCCATATGATTGCATATTTGAATAATATTTCTGAATTATGAAAAGCATAAAACTAGTAGTTCATGCTGGAGTCATTACTAAAGCTCTGTCAGAAATAAAGATTCAGAAAAAGTACAAACCAGAAAAGCTCTCTGAGATACTGAGGCCTGGAATGTTCTTTACTGTATGTGTCAGCATAAAGACTTTCAAACCTTTCAGCAATAAACCAAACACTTTCCAGCTTAAACTACCTTTCAAAGTGATCTTGAACCAGGGACAAGACCATATTTTTCCTTTTTAGGTGCCGTAGTAATTAAAGAGTTGCCTTATCACCAGGCTGGTCAGAAACCCATGCTTTACAGCACAAGGATACAAAGTGTGCACATTGGTTAATTTACAGGAATACTTCATTAATAGTGTATTTTCTTCTACATCTGGTCAGTCCTTTTTTTTTTTGTGATATGCTTGCTTTCCAGTTTCCAAGTTATCTTTAGTTTTTGGCTCCCATTTCTGGAAGCTCTGAGGCATGTTCATAATGTAAACCACATGAGCATTCCCGGCGCTTCCTGAATCAGGACCTCAGTGATAGTTAGTACACATGTACAGTATTGCTGGGCAGAGAGATCGACTCTCAGTTGCCATCTTTCACCACTTCATCAGTGGGACTGTGAATAGTTGCAACCACTGAGAACAGATGTAGAAACGTGACCTTGTGCTAGAGAGGTTTAGCAGCAAATCCTCTCATTTATCTCGCCACAGAAGCGTTCTAAGTGAAATTCACTCAGAGGTGAAAATAGCCAGTATGAAGAATTTTGTATTACTTCTTATTTCAAAAGTATTGTGAGACTGGCTGGATTTTTTTTTTTTTTTATATTGGTGACACTATGGTTTCTTTTCAGAAATAAACCCTCCCCAGGGCAAATAAGGGAATTTTTTTTCTAAGAAACCACTACCACCAGTTATTAATTAAAACACAAACAAACAAACAAACAAAACCAACAAAACCTCCCCAAACAAAAACCAAACCAACAAAGCAAAACAAAAAGTAAATAATATAATCTAGATGAAACATAACAGATTCATGAGGTACGTATAAGAAGCTGATAAAATTGCCCTTATTTCACTTTTATAGGGCCTTCCTGGCAAAGATGGACCCACAGGCCCACAAGGACCTCCTGGCCCAATGGTGAGTATTGCCCATGGAATTCGTTACAGTAAAAGTCAGCAGGATTTGGGGGGATTATAGGTCACACTGTTATCTAGGCTACAGTGGATAGACCAAGGCCAAGGGAAGTTAATTTTCTCATGACGCACAGAGTTGGCAGATAGCTGTTGTCCAGTGTCATTTCTTTCCACTCTTACTTAGCTCCAGAAAAAATGACTCCCATGGGAAGGAGAGAGGGTTATTCTGTCAATAGATTGATAGCTTGTTCTTAGGCAAGTAGCTGCGCTATATAGAGGGAATGAATGTTCTTAACATTTCAAACAAGACTTTCTTTTTGTAAAAAATTCCAATTAGGACTGTTAGTTGAAGGGAAATGCCACGTCTTGCTTGGTCTGGAGGCTGGAGGTGAGTGCAGGTGCTCTCATAGAGTAATCAAGGAAGACAGCAGAGTCCACATTCAGCCTTCAAAGTAAGATGTATCTTGCCTTCAGAATCAGTGTCAACCTTCTCAGCTAGGGCAGCTGGGCAAAGTTAATGCCTTCTGGATAGGTGTAAAATGTTAGCTGAAGCTGCTGATGGTATTGAGTATTCTCCAAGCCATCCTGTGGTTTTTACAAAGAACATTCCAAGTCATGCCCCTTGAACACAGTATCAACATCACAGGATTTAGTGGTTCAGCAATTCCTTCCTGTTCCAGAAAGCAACCCAAGTTATTTTTCTCAAGTGCTTTTCTCAGAGCTGTGCTCTTGGTGCTCTTTTTCCTGCAGCATTTACTTCTCAGTTCTCTCTCTCAGCATCTCCTGTCTTTGACAGAACTGATTGTGTATTGGCTGCTTTGTGTACTTTTTCTCATCAGGATTCACGGATTTTGACTGTCATCACCACTATTTTCTTTCTCTTTTTCCATGTAGGGCATACCTGGTGCTCCAGGTGTTCCAGGTATTACTGGAAGCCAGGGGCCACAAGGTGATGTTGGAGCTCCTGTGAGTAAAATATTTCTTTATCTGCTGTTGTGTATTAGTTGGTTTCTGATCTTGGCTTCACTGTTTGACAAAACTCCTCAATATTTATAGCTCATGATCTGTTTGCAGTTAGTGGCTAAGTGAAACATCATATTGGTCTTTCTTTGTTCATTCTTTGTAACTAAATTTATTTGTTGATCTTCCATATAGTGTTTGGAATATAGGGATTATATAATCAAAACACAAAACACAGAACTTAAGAACATAACTGAATTTTTAGTCTTTGTGTAATTACTTTCTCCTTTCTTTCATTTACGCTTCTAGCAACTCTCAGGAAATTCAAGTATGCCATTTATTAACCTGATTTTTTTTCCAAAATATTATTCTGATTTTCAAACTGTGAAAATATTGCATTAAAAAAACCCTGGCTTTTGTGGTTACTCTGTGTTTGCATCAGAACAAATGACTAATGACCAGGGCTTTTCTAGATTATTATTATAAATTATTATTATAAAATTATTATTAAAATGTTATAAATATCAGTTTCCTTAGTGGAAAATTACATCCTCTATACCTAAAATTAGTATTAGGAATCTCCAATATTAAGTTTGTCTTTCAGATATTATTTTTTATTATTATCAAAACAACTCAGAACAAAACAATTTGATTGGAAGAAAGGAATACAACTATGAAATGAGTGTGTAAATTATATAAAAGGCAGTATTTGTAGTGGACCTCTTTTTTCTCTGTGTATTCATATTTAAACTACACATTTGACTACTTGGTTAATTAGAAAGCCTGCTCGTTTTTTTTCCATATATTCCAGTAAATGTTCTATTTAATTTTTAAAGACATCAGAATGGGACAGTGTGTATTTCTGACTCTATTTGTAGACTAGAATTTTTTTTTCATAATCCAGTTTGGTTTGGAGATTTAGGCCAATGCAAGCATTTTTATTTGGTTAAGTGGAAATGAAATTAAATTGACTGATAATATATAAACAAAGATAATAACCTAATGCCCAGTTCTGCATAGTTTCTCCATGTAATCATGAAATCTACTAAGGAGATTTGATGAGCTATGGAGTTTATTACTATCAATATATAACATGTTGACTATTCAGTTCCTGTCCAAATACATGTTTCAGATATTGAACCAAATTTCCTAGAGTGTAGATATTCCTGTGAGTCATGTAAGAACTCTGCTGTGTTCAGAAAAAAACAGCTAGATGGCTGAAAAATTACTGAGCTTTAATAACTGTCTTTCTCAAAAGGTAAAGTAATAAAAGAGACACCTTAGAAATTATCTTGCAGTCTTTGTATGAGTTTCTTCTTTCCCTGGGTAGAATTAAGCTGTGCTTTAACCATGTATCAGTGAGAAGTTTACCTATTCAGGCAGATCTTTCCTTGCTACCCCAAAAAACTGCCACTAGTGAAGTTAAAACTGCCCTAACCAACTTGTTCCAATCCATAATAGTCCTTGCCATCATTACAGTATTATATTATCTTTAATGTCATACTTAATTTTCTGTGCAGTTTAACCCCTTTGCTGACTCTGTTCATAGTGGATGAAGAGTCTCAGTGCAGTAAATGCCACAAATTTCAGACTGCTATTTTGTCATAATTAGACCAATTTCAGCCATGTGATATGCATGCCTGCCCTTGCTGCCATTTTAAACAAGTGAATTCAGTGTGTGACAAACATGTCAGAAAGTAGTTGTTCCCATGTAATAACCAGAGGTGAACATTTCGTTGAGTACTGAAATGGAAATGTATTTGTTAAAGTCACATAATAGTGGAACCTTTTTTATTGTTTATTTTTTCTCCCCTTACTGTGAATCTGCAAGGGAGACAGTGTTTAAGTGTTGAAAATTTTGAGCAGAACAAAATGAGAATTAATTTTTGGTGTTGATTCTTTTCATAGGGTCCTCCTGGAGCTAAGGGTGAAAGGGGTGAGCGGGTAAGTCCATGTTCACATTAGCCATGCTTTTTTCCTGTCTGCCTTCTCTCATGAAAAGCTTTTTCCAGCAATTTATGTTTCTCTGTGTTTACAGCCACCATAGTTTTCTCTTTGCAGTCAAGAAAACTTTCCTTCTTTTCCAGACTTGGTCTTATATATAGCTACATTCATATTTTGAAGGTGAGAAGTATGAGGCGTCAAGCACGTCTCTAAATTTCTCATTAGGGTTATCTGCTCAGACCTTGGCTTACTGGCTTAAAACAGTAATGGGAACCAGCGAAATCCCAAAATTTCTTTGGCTTGTTTTCCCTCATCTGTGAGGATATATCTCTCAGCAATGATAAATGTCTTTCATTGCTCTAAGCGTTTTCAACACAGAACTGATGCAACAAATTGTTGTATGACACCGCTGCTGTTGTTATCCAGGGCGATCTCCAGTCCCAAGCAATGGTTCGTGCTGTTGCTCGTCAAGTGTGTGAACAGCTCATCCAGGGCAAGTACATCCATAGTTCATATGCTTCTATCTCCAGAATTGATCTTTTCCTGCCACCATTACTTAAAAATGCAATGCTTTTCAAAGTATCTAAGGGGATCTGTTTGTTTTAGGCTAGACAGTCAGGATTTATGTTCCAATTAGATTTATGTTCAACTGGATTTATTGCCAAGTGGAGCTGATTAGCATCAGCCATCTAAGAAAAGCCAGAATTGTCTCCAATTTATTATAGTATACAGAAGCTTCTGCTGTAACAATTTTAAATTTTTATAGACATAAAATACAAAAAACCCTGAAACCCTTACCGAAGTAAAGAAATAAAATTCCACACAATAGTTTTTCCATTTTCTGTGCGCTTCCTAAACCACTATTTCTCCACCAACAAGCACACAACTCCATGCACATAATATCAAAGCATGACAGACCACAGCCTTGAGAACCTGCCAGTGCTCTGTTCAAACTTTTCTGAACCAGATTTTCCACTGCAACTTGAAAATTATGACTTTTTTTTCCTGACAGGTCATATGGCAAGATATAACTCAATTCTGAACCAGATTCCAAGCCAGTCTGTCTCAACAAGAACCATCGCAGGACCTCCTGGTGAGCCAGGTCGGCCAGGAGCTCCAGGGCCACAGGGTGAACAAGGATCACCGGGCATGCAAGGGTTTCCAGGAAGCCCTGGTCAACCTGGAAGACCAGGAGAAAGAGGTAGGCTTCATACTTCACACATAGAAAATCATACCTCCCTTTCCTGATACATTCTGATGGCTTTTGTCTCCTGTCTAAATCTGAAAGCAACAGTTTTCTCACAAGTTGGTTGGTGAGTTTAACGCAGACCATAATGAAAGCTCTGTAGACTCTCTGTCATGAAAGTCATGCAGGCTTTGCTGAGTGTGATTTGGCAGGATCAGACAGAGGTTTAATGTTTAAACTGCTAAACATTGGCGGGACCTAATTGTGCACACCCCATCACATCATGCTTTCATATTAGTAGGACTCTGAAGTGAGCTGAATCTCTAAATGTATCAGCAAAGGAGCTACTGAAGAAGGTCAAATGCATAACTGACAGGTGCATGCTGGGGAAGGATTGAGCTTTGAATGAACCTGTGAGTCTTGCCCTCAAGACTGTAATTCCAATTATTTTTTGGAAAAAAAAAAAAAAAGAGTCAAGGTTTCAGGTACTGGTTCCTCAGTCATGCCTGCCTGCTCCAGATGAGCAAAATCCAGACACTGTCCAGGAAGAAGAAGGAATGAGACAAGTAGAAAAGAAGATTGGAAGAGAAGGCAAGTGAGGAACTGACTTGAAAAAGGGTGACCTGGGGAGATTGAATGCAGATTTCAGGGTACTTGATTCCACACTAATACTAGCATATATCAATTGGCTTCTTGGCAATAGATTGTTTAAGCTAGGACTTCAGGAATGGAAGACCCAAAATAACAGGCTACAAAAAAGGAAACCTGTCCAGCATTTTCCATTGTGTTTGTTGTGCTGAGGCCCAGACACACATGTTGTACTACTATGAAATCGCAGAGTGATTAGATAAAGTCATTTAAATGAAACAGGATGTGGGTTAACCCATTGCTGATAATGTCTGAGGAGCAGCATTGGCAATAGAGTGAGTACAGATAGGGTAAAAACACATTGAAAAGAGTATTTATTACTCTTTTCTTCTCTGTATAGGTAACTGATGTTAGAAGGGACTGATTTTGGCAGGTAGTGCTTGCGGGGAGTTTCATAATTAGAGAGAAAGTTCTGTTCAAGCATCCTTCAGAATTACAATCAGCCAGCCAGAGCTCTGCAGATTTTCATGAAATGTGATGCCAAATGTTGGGAGTGTTTTACAATACTTACAACTTAAAATGAGATTGTTTCAAGAATCAAGAATACATGTGTAAACTTAAAAGACAAAATAATTGGCTGGTTTATTTGGAGTGAAAATGGGATTTTAGGATGTTCATGTAACTGGAGCCTTAAACAGAATCTGGAAGAAAGAGGAAGGAGCTCCTTCAGAAATTAGGCAAAAGTATAGCATAATATATTAGTCCTTGGGGATTTAATTTCTTCAGAAGCAACTGAATCTTTATTCTGATGTGTGTTTAATATAGCAGCACTTTATTTAGCAGGAAGATACCTTTTGCTACAGACCATTGGGATATTTCAGAATCTGTTTCTAAGGAATTTATCTAAGCTAACCCCAGAATGAAAAAATGAAAATTGAAAATTATTGTAACCAGATTCACGCTTGTGGAGAATGACTGGAAGTTTTCGTGCATTCTCGATTATCACTTGATTCCTAATTACATATCATACAGGGAAGGAGCAGACTAAAATTGCTCTGCTTCTGGATGAAAGGGTTTTAAATTTCCAATAACTACAGAGAAGAGAGTAAATGGAGCGAGACCCCATCCCTTGGTGTGTTCTGAAGCGTTGTTTGCATTTAACTTGTTTGGCAAACACAACGTATAGTCCTGTCCTGAAGATCTCCAGCCAGGCACTTGGAAGTCTTTATGAACAATGTGTTTCTTTTCACTGATGTCATCAGCATTTTGGTTGTATATGAAGTCAATTTAATGTTCAAGACCAGTGCCAGATTAACAATTCTGAAAGTCAGGCTCCACCTTTAAGTTCAGAAAATGCACTGCTGCCGAGTGTACTGAGAAGTCATAGGCATTAGAAGGAAATAACACCAGCTTATTTAGTAGTGTTGCTTTTTTCCCCTCAAATTATTTTTTTCCCTCATATTATTTGGATTGCTGCAAGAACATGTTACTGGCTCTGAGCTGAGTGGCAAGGTGTTGGTAGAGTGGGAAGAGAAAAGGTGGGACAGGAGGATAGATGTTTCTTCCTGCTCGCCTCTCCTACCTACCACCCGTTCAATCCCGGCCTGTAAGAAAGGGGCACTTTGGAAAGCAGTGCGTGGGACTGGTCAGAAATTGTGCACCAAAGAGAGCTTTACTGGAAAATGTCAGCAGTGAGAGACACCAGTGAACTTCCCTGCTAACTTGCCTGTCCAATAGCTTCTTTTCCCTTGTTTACCTTGTCACTCTGCCAAGCATTAATCAGATGTTTTGGAAAGAGACTGGGATTGAGAGAGTGTTTTGGAGTTCTGTTTGAAACCTCCACTTGAACTTCTAGGTCCAGGATGTCCATTCTTGGATGTGTTCTCTCACTAATAAAGCAGTGAGCTGGTCCTTCCAAGAAAGACCACCTCAGGGAAAAAGGACGAGTCATTTCTCCTGACAGATTCAGTTCTCAATGTCTGTTGCCAGCTGAGAGGCCACATTGTATTACCAGGCCCCTACAGTACATATTCCCAGATAAACTACTAGAATTTTGCTCTCTTACTTATTTGCATAAATACCTAAAACCCCAAACCCAAACACTAATTATTCCCATCAACTCATCTCTATTTTAATTTCTATTTTAATCTCTATTTTAACTAGTTCACAGCACTGGTTTCTATTTTCATTTCAGCTAGTTCAAATATCTTTTGTTTTGATTTTATGTCTATGAACTGGGAGCTAAACAACTAGTGTCTGGCTTCTGAGTGCCCAGGAACTAGTTGAAACTGCAAAATAATATAAAAGCCCCAAAGATTCAGTATGCTTTTTTCTTCTTTTTTTTTTTTTTTTTCCCAGTTATTTTTATAATAGATGGGTAGTTTTCTCAACTTCGAGGAAAAATAGAAAAGCCCTAGTAAAAATTATTCTGAGGTACTGTTAACTTTCAGATGCTGTAAAAGTGCAGTTCTTTTACTACTGGGTGGACTTTGGCTCTTATGTGGCCTGAAGTGACGCATAAAACTTATGGCTATTCACTCCATCCCACTTGATTAAAGTACAATAAATACCTAGGCTGTCACTGGTAAAGTCACTGTTCTCAAGCACAGTTTGATCTGTATTTACTTCCTGGCTTCATATGAAAGAGGCAGTTAAACGTATGTTATCAAAAGACACATGTTTACAGCTGTGATGGCAAAATTCCAGGGGAACTAAATGGAACTTCTGCCAGTTGAGTCAATTAAATATTTTTATTTCCAATTTTAGCTTCATCTGGATTAAAAAAGAAAAAAAAATCACAACCCTGTGTTATTATACACTATGGTCACAGCTGAACATCTTTAAAAGTGGACATTTTTGGTAGCAGCTTAATTTTTCTTAATTGCAATATTCTTCTCTCAGGAGAATTGCAGTTCTCCTTACAGGTCAGTATTCTCTTAAAGACAAAATCAGATAAGCAATACCTGAGGTTTTCCTTTTGGTGCAGAAACCACGGAAATTTAATTTTCTTTGCTAGAGAATGTGTTCATGAGCTTGGCTGTGTTTTTCATAAGTGATGCTATCAGTTATCTTCAGAGGAGCATTGGAAATAATTGATTTCAGTTGCTTATGATCTCCACAGGGCTGAACTAAAGCCATTGCTTATTTTGGATGGGGACACGACATGAAAACGTGGTTAATGGGAATGGGGAGAGACAATTTGAAGGTATTGCTGAAATATGTCCAGTGCACAAATTAGAAAGCAGTTTGTGGGATCTGAAGGCTCAAATGACAAGCTTTGATACCTGCTTTCATCCCTGAGGGTGATTAATCATTGCAGTAAACCCACATGGGGAGTGATGGCTTGTCTGGTTGGCTTTCTGTAAGCCGTGCTCTAATGACAGCAAAGGTGACTTGGGTGAATTGTGAATGTTCTGTCATTTATTAGGAGCAAGCCAAGAGGTCTGTGAGTCTGTTAAGTCCATTAGGGAAGCCCATAGTATGCTCAATTTTTAACTCACGAGCATTTTGCATTAGGAATAGGATATTCTTGCTTCAGTGTTTATGTTCTCTTTAACTTGGGTAAACTGTACTGAAAATTAGAGTAAAAGAAACCTAAGGTAGACTTTTATCTTGGCCTTCAGTATTTGCTTAAGATCTTGATATCTATGTGATTTCAAAGAAGGTTTGTCCTGTACAAGAGCTTCATCGCTTGTTCCAGAATGAACATTTTATTCTTAGCCTGAGTGGATTTGTTCCTTGTTTAGCATTTCTTACTGCCATTTTATTCTGTGAACATCACATGTGGGTATGTGGTTTTGTGTGTGTTAAAAACAATAATTGAGAGCATGGAAGGCTGTGATTTGAAATTATTGTGGCCACTGTCTTTGAAGTCACCAAGTAACGTTATCATACAGTAGGATAAGCAGTGGTCCTTGTAATAAACATCTGTGTAGATTCCAGGGGAAAACACCCTCCCCCCCAAAGTCTGCAGTTGAAGGAAATAGAAGGCATAAAAGGTGAACAAGAAATACCTTAACTGTGCTAGGACAGTGGCAAAGAGCCTTGTAGAGGAAAGACAAAGAACTCGTCATGATTTGGTTGAAAATTTTGTGCTCAGTTTGGAGTTACTGTTTGCAGAGGTGTGGCCTGTGTTTTCCACCTGGTTGGGTCACACGATATGTTGCCCTTCTGTTCCACAGAAGACCCAGAATTCCTCAGCAGATACCGAATCCCCTGCAGTTCAGCAGACTCTTATTTGATAAACTTCATGTGAGCAATTCTGTGCCAGTGATGGGTTTTAATTACAATTTTTTCCCCACTTAGGCTTTGTATTTACTTACTTGCTTCCATCAGAAATTAGCTCATGAAGATAAAAAAAATCTTCTATGACTCCTTGCAAAAATGAGGTATTCTCCAGCTGCTTTGTCCTAAAAGGTAGCAGTTACCTGAGCAGAGGGGAAAGAAGGAATCAGCTGAAATTATAGATAGTGCTCCTTCCAGGGCAGGAGCTGTTTTCTCTCTGGTTTGTGTTGATGAAGGTGCCCTGTATTGGCTTTGACTCTGAAACTGGGGAAGCTATGAAGAAGGGAGAGCAATCACCAGTGCTGTGAGGGAGGTCTGGAAAATGGGGGGAAGTCCCACAAACCAGCCTGGATTTGGTGTCTTTGAACTATCCAAATCAAACACAGACTTTCATTATGAGAGTTTCCAAGTCATCAGTGGAAACTCAGGGTCTGGAATTTATAGTTTTGACACCTACTATAGTTTGACACCACATATTGTGATGGCTGCATATAGAAAGTGTTTTTATAGGATGCCATAGTGGTAGCACAGAAGGAGATGGAAAGCTGGAAGAAGGCAGTGCCTTCTCTGAATTACTGGATTTGTGATCTCCATGGATCAGACCCAAGGATAGAAATTTAGTGCCATGTGCAGGAACACAACTCACTGGCTGTGCATGTTGGAACATCAGAGTTCCATGACTGGGAAACACTTGGATTGGGCTTTGTTTGTGGGGGACAGATTTTGACTGTGATGAAACTCCTTTTCTTGTGTTTCAGCAAGATTCTGCTGTAATCCACTCACCATGTGTGTGTAGAACCATCTTGTGCTGAACCACACTTTAGTGGGTGAATGTTTGAAGAAAAATTGGCTGTAGCATTAAAAATTTGACTTTTCGGGGCCACACAGTAATTTATAAACAGCTTTGAGGCTCTGAGGAGTCTTCTGACTTACAGTTGTTGCACCTTGCTATAGACCAGAGGCAGCTTTCCAGCAGGAAGTGCAGCCTGGAAACTGGCCGATGCCTCTGCATACCACCTTGATGAAACCACCATGGCAGCAGGAATGGTTAAGACCCCGGGAATGACATGTTTCCCTTGAGAAGCTGTCAGGGAAGGGATGGAAAAAGAACCAAATAATTTTTAATTTTCACCTCCTTCCTTTTCTGCCATCTGGTTTTAGATGAAAAATAACATATGGAACTATAATCCTGGTTAACTAATAAACACTGCCCGCACTTTTGATCAAAGTGTGACCGAATACTATTTCCTTAGGTTTACCAGGTGAGAAAGGAGAGAAAGGCAATCCAGGTGTTGGAACACAAGGACCCCGAGGCCCACCAGGATCTACAGGTAAAGTTACATTTGAAGCATCTGGATTAGACCACTCTGACCCAAGTGCAAAGCAGCTCAGACTGGCTCTGTCTTTCACTTCTAAGGCTTAAGCAGCAGAAGAGTCAGCAGTTCAGGCACCTTAACTGTCATAATCTTCTTATTATGTAATATGATATTGTGATGTGCCACATGAATGTGTTGTCAGTCACATGAGTGGTTTCCTTTTCCCTATAATAAACTGCTTCTCCAAACCCAACTTCTTAATTTTTTTTAAAGTATTTTCTTTAGATATGGGTTCTGGAAGGGGAAAAAAGTAGTCTGGACTAATTGCATTTGTTTTCTCATTGACTCAAGGTCATACCTAAGTGTGAGTTGACATAGAAATATATAGTAGTTAAGCACATTAATCACAGAGATTTATATTTAGCTCCTGAAAAAGCAGAGGGGTGATATCCAGGTCCTGTTGAAACAGGAATAAAATTGCATTGACTTAATTAGGATATTCTGGCCATGAGAGCACCGGTATCAAGGCACAGCATTACCCAGAAACTGTATGGAAAGGGAGTGGGGGAAATCAAGAGCTGTGCAGGCATCCAGGGCTGTCCCTCCCCCATGAAACTGCCTTTCTGGAAGTTTGATGCTTGGTGAAACATTTGCTTTAGTATAAATTTCTGGCTAAAAGCTGTGTCTGGCAAGGAAGGCGAAGCAGCAGCCAGAGAAGGAGGCTCATCGGGAGCGGGTCTCCTCTTGGGCTGCTGCTTCGCCTTCCTTGCCAGAGGCTGCAGTCTTTCCCTCAGCTTGCCCAGGGGAGTCAGAGCCAGGATGCCCAGCTGCTCTGCTCAGGCTGTCTCCTGGAAGTGTTTGTAGCACACTCAGTGCCATGTTTTCTAGGCCAAGGAAAGTGGCCTCAAATCTCTGCTTTCATGAAAGACACTACTCAGATGTTTCATCTCCCCCTTTCCACGCAGGACCTCCAGGAGAAAGTCGAACTGGCAGCCCGGGACCGCCAGGATCACCAGGCCCACGAGGTCCTGCCGGTCACACGGGACCCCCAGGCTCGCAGGGTCCTTCTGGTCCCCCTGGGTACTGTGATCCGTCCTCCTGCGCTGGTTATGGCATGGGAGGTGAGTAGTCAGGAGCTGGGGCGGCTGCCGTCTGCACAGGCGAGGGTGGCATTTTCTAACAGCCAAAGTAAGATGGAGGCTACCGGTGAACCCTGTGCTAAAATGTGGCAGCTCCCTAAAAACCTGCGTGTCCAGTGTGGCTGTACTTTGTGGAACTGCAGCACAAAGAGAAGGTGACCCCAGCACAGTGATCAAAGGAAGTCCACCATCTGATCCCGGCCTGCAAAACACATCCTGCCTAGTGGGTTTTGTCCTGTATGTGTTTGTGTAGTTGTATGAGCCTGCTCCATCTCAGCAGTCTGTGTGTTGAACCCCCACCATGTAATGTTTGTGACAGCAGAGTTTTTACATTTGTAGTTTCTCAAATGTGTTGCTGAACTTCCCCTTCTGTGTGCCTCTGAGTGGCATGAGAGCATGACCCTTACTAAAACCATAGCAGTGTAACCTGGCACAGGGATGCACGTGTCCATCATTAACCAGTGAAGCCATCTGGAAAAATGATTCTTTGTACATCTTCTCTGTATCCTACTTTCCCCTCTCGTTATAGCATGGAGTGGCCATGGGATTACCAATAATTATGTCACCCAATCTAAAACTGAAATTTATTAGTAAAGCACTAGTCCCTACAGATGTTACACATAAAGCATATTTGTTTGATGTTTACAGTTTAATCTGCCCTGAGCCGATTTGTATGTTTTACTTACCTGAATGTTTTTGTTGTCGTCTCTTCCTATCCTTTTCTCCTCACTTCCCCTTCCCGTTGTTCATTTCCTGTTTTAAGGCCCAATCCCTTACAATGGCTACCAATCCAGAAGGTGAAAGGCTCATTCTGGTTCAGGTCTCATTGGGCTGAAGGTCAGAGATGGATGCTGAACTGCTCTGTGCTTTCCAGCAACGATATTGACTACCACTAATGAACTCTCAGCTGCTGTACATGCACTTGGCTTCCTGGCACTGCTAAAAATTATTGGCTGACCCATTTTTGCCTGTTAATCATGTATTCTAGCCCACAATTGGAATAAGCTAAAGCAGGCAGAGTGTGCAGTGTATAATGAGCACAGTATTACAACTGGACATTTGACAAATTCTGGTGGTGGTTTCCAACTAACTTGGCTGTCTGTTGGTGGGTTTCCAATTGCTCCAGCTTATTAATTTTGTTAAATGTTTTCATTGTTCCTTTATGTGAATAAAAGATGTGTATTTAAAGATTATATATATATACTCTCACACATGATATAGAAATATATCTATGTATAAAATGTCAATTTCCTAATGAATGCTTTAATTTTCTACTCCCCTTCCCCTGTGTTAACCGTATGAATACTCTTGGTGGTGGTGGGTTAAGGTGGATACGGTGAGCCAACTGATCAAGACATCCCAGTAGTGCAGTTGCCACATAACTCCTACCAAATCTATGACCCTGAGGACCTTTATGATGGTGAGCAACAGCCGTACGTAGTTCACGGGTCCTACCCCTTACCATCCCCATACTCCCAGTCCTATCCATCACCTCATCTTGCTCAACCAGAATTCACTCCTGTTCGAGAAGAGATGGAAGCCGTTGAACTGAGGTCCCCAGGAATCAGTCACTTCGCAAGGAGGATTGCCAAAAGGAGCGCCAAGACTCCAGCACGCACAAAGGCAAATGGAAAAAAACCCTCTCAATGAACTGTTAAAAAAAGGGAAACATTTTATGTGCATCTGTTTGGCCTTTTGTCCAGGTGCCTCATCTGTCACAGAAGATGTTTACAGGCTCTTATGTTAAAGGAGAAAAAGGTGTACATGACTGGTTGACACAACAAATAATGGTAATTATCTTGCATGCCAGAAGCTTAGTTGTTAGTGGGTTGGTGCTAGATGATGACGAAAGGTCACTTGTAGATCTTTCTCTGGAGTACTGTTCCGTTCACTGTTCAAACTGTACAAAACATGCATCCAGCTAGTTGGTGTACGTAGAACCATCCAGAAAAGTTAATGTTTTGTTATCAGTTTTTTCCTTGTTGATTATGTTCTGTTGGTTTTGGATTAATTCCTTTACTAGCAGAGTAACCCGACTAAATTCACTGGAGAACAATCATAATCAGGTTTCCTTGAACCCAGCTTATTACCCTTTTGCAAAGAATTCATATATTAACAGGCTGTTGTTTTTTTAACTCACATGATATAAATACACAAGAATGTTCCGTGGGAGCACACTGATAATTTATTGTGAACCTCTTTAATTTCTGGTTTGTATGCAAATAAAAGTGGCAGGCTTTTGTACGGTAATTCTGTATTCATTTGATTTTTAACTCTGAACAGTTACATTAGATTAGGGGACAGACTGCAATGAGAAATACATTCCCCTTTTTCAACACTTTTGGGCAATAGTTTTATTTTAAAGGGTGTAGGCACTTAGTATAAACATTATTTAGCCTTATTTTTAAAATTATATATGGACAAATGTAGAGAGTAACTGTGAGATGAGCTGGTTGTACCATCTGTAGAGGTGAGATTTCACATATTGGCATGCCAAAGTCAAAAGACTGGCAGGTGTAGTTGGGATGGCAACTTGGATCAGCTAATGAGGAGAGGAAGGAAAAATGCCAACCCAATCACCTGAGCACAGAGCAATTCCTTGTCTATAAATAAGTTATGAACTGACTCAATAAACAGCTTTGAGCAGCACTGGAGACTAAGCATCAAAGCAAGATTTAGCTCAAAATGGCCATTTAAGTTGAAAGCATAGGTTTGGGGACACTTCTAATTCAGTCTTATACAGAGATGGAGAGACTGGTCTGTGCATCCCAAGGCTGTCTTCCTGCTCATCCCTGCCTGGGGGAGATCTGTCCATTCTCAATTTGGAAAAACCTGTCAGGTTTTACTTCTGACCACCACTGGCAGCTCCCTTAGTTCACCAGGAGGAAGATCAACAGGTAATTTTACTGTGTAATCTCCAATTATCTCACCTAGAATTCAATCTCATTAGTAACACACACCATTTGTACACGTGACTAACCATGGGCAAGCTCTGGCTGGGGGCTGGATACCTTTGTAGGCTGTGCTTCTGCTTTCCCATAATTTCTTTCATCCCTAACTCCCAATACTTTCTTGGAGAAAGGTGATAAAAGTTGATGGAATGTGAGCTGAATGTCATTTCCTTACCTGCACTTGTATGTGGTAGTTTAAATTATAGTGTCGTTTATGGACTTTATCCTTCAGCAGCTCAACCCTTGGCTCTGAACACCCACGTTAATTTACCCCAAATGAGAATTCCCTGTGCCCTCCCTGGCTGACACTCCTGCCCATGTGTTGTACTGACACTGTCTGGAGTGTTCCCCCAGACGTGGTGACCTGCAGGTCCTGTGGAAGTGACTGAGAAGGTCACTGATGGAAAATGAGCCTTCAAGCAATTCTGCCTGTGTTGTCTCAGGAAGACTTTGAGCCTCCTGTTACAGTTAATTTAACTTTATATCTAACATGCCATTTACTGGCACTCCACTGGCCAGAATGCTTCTGGTATCATTGGTCATACAGTCACTTGCTGGGTATACCTTGGTAATAAAAAGTAACTAACTGGTGGGCACTACCAAATTATAAAAACATTACTCAGGATTTGTATGTTTGCCAAAAAAAGTAAGACACAGTTAAGATTTCCTCCAAAATCCAGTCTCTGAATAATCAAGTGTCTTGTATTTTTTCCAGACCACCTAAGAAACTGAAGTTGCTGACTGCAGTATTCAGCATGTGATGAACAGCTGATGCCACCCAGATCTTACCAATAAACCCTCTGTACTGTGTCCTTAGACAGAAAAGAGCATTTACGGCAACCTAGTGCTTTTAAAAATACTTTCACTTGTTAACAAAATGTTACTGACTTGGAAATGCAGGCTGCATAGTCACTGGGTAAGAATGTTTCCTGGGATAAGCTCACCTGAATGCCAAAGAAATGCCTGATACCAAACCATTATTCCATGTAATGAAATATGATTATAAATAAACCAACGTTTTTCTTCCCATATGACACTTGTATAAAACAAATGTAGAAAACTCAAATTCTCGTTACCAGACGTGGTCAAATTTTGCATCTTCCACAACACCGAAAACAACAGATTTTTCACTTATTTACATAACAGATTTGGCTTGAGGATTTTCCATGCAGAAAAGCAGTAAGGAATTTCAGGGAAGTAGCTTGCAAAAGCAAAGTAATTTTTAAGACTTTTTTGCATCATTCAACACCTAAGTTCAGTTTCCTCACTTGGTTTTCATAATAAAAATGTTGCTTTGTTCTGTAATATGTTCTTTAAAGTAAGTAAGGCGTGTTCCTGTGACTTGAATCAAAATCAGATTTGTGCTTAAGGGGGGGAAAAATGAAGAGTATCTCCCTGTAATCCACCTTTACTGCCTGTTACTTCAACAAACTCTTCAGTGAAATCACCGCTACACTGGGTCAAAGCTTGAGAATGAAAAACCATGGCTGGTGACCAAAATTATGCTCTTGTTGCACAGAATTCAAGTTTTGCAACTTTCAGAGTGAGATACTTCATTTTAGTAATCAGTGTACTGTTTCTGTGAGATGCAAATATTCATTAAAAAGGTATCAATTCTTTTATTAATAATAGTATCAAATCAAATGTCACAAATACCATGCAGAGTACAGGTGGTATTAACAAGATAATACCTATTTTTATCTGTTTTAAAGACAATAATTTTCATGTTTGTTAACAGCCATCAGAAACATTCAGTATGGAAAAGTTGACTGAGATGCACAGATGTTTCCATGTTAGAAGACTTTTCTTTCAAGGAGGAGAAACAATCCTGATGGCACTTCTTCTCCATGTATTGCTATTACTTCCATCGAAAATCTTTAGGTCTGGAAAAAAAACAAAAGTGCTTTAAGAAATGTGTGGGCACTACAGTGGCTTTGCTTTAAGGCTCCAGGTCTAGTTTTATTTCCTTATTCTGGTGCTTGAAGATTTTTGACAAAGAATATTTTCTGTATTAAACAAAAAAGAACAAATTAAAGAAATTTCCTAAGACCTCTAAGAATTTACAGACATCAGGACTAGTTGGTCAAGGTGTTTCTTAGGAGCCACTCCTACTTTCCTAAGCAAAAGAAAAAGCATCTTGAACTGAGTGCAGTCTCACAGTGTGTTAAACACTGGTACTAATTTGTCTCCACTTTTAAAAATTGAACAATCCCCGCATAAGATGGCAAGTTTTAAGTTAACAACACAGTCCACCACAACACTGCTGGAATAGTTAAAACTGATGATTTAAAAAAACAACCCTACTTTGAATCTTAAAGATTCTGCAATCCCCTCTGCTTGGATGGCAAATGTGAAAAACTGAATTCAGACAGCAGCAGACTGCTGTTTGTAATCCTCTATGATTTCCTACTCAGACACACGTCACTCCCCTGCCTGCCACAAAACCACTGGCTGTAGGAACCACATTCTCCCTGAAACTATATGACTCAGACCAACTCATGGTTTTTAGAATGCTGAGTTTGAAGGCTAGATGGACATCTACATCCCTAACACATCCTGGAGAGAAGCTGCATGTCCTGGGCTCTGCCCAGTGGCTTCCAAAAACCCCCCAGTGCAGGCTGATGGTCTCAGAGGTGCCTGGGACACATAGTGTGTCCACAGCATGGATGGGCTGCTCCTCACAGCACCACACCCACATCTGCACAGCCTGGTGTAAAGACAGCACCCAATCTCCTCACTGCTTCCCTCATCCATGAATCCAAGCAGGCAGGGTGACTGTGTCTCACCAGGACTGAACAAAAGAAGTAATCAAAAAAGGTTTTGTAGACATGTAAAGGGACACAGGGCCAGGGGATCTGCTGTGAAGTTGAATGAAAAATTCTGGAATACAGGAAAATCTGCAAACCACAACAGTAACCAAGTTAAATTTACAAAGGTGGTCAATTTAATCATTAATTTTGTTCATCAATAGAAATGAAAGGCAGACAGCAATGCAAGCAGGGGGCTTACTGGAGACTGGCTGCAGAGATGCCCTACAGAAATCCACTTCTTAATCAGTCATATGTTGCTGTTCTAGAATTTCTCAAGCAAATAGCAAAGTCATTCACACAATTCTTGTATGAGCCTGTAGGTTCTTATGTGAAAGCAACTCTGGAATTCAGTCTGTACTATTTCAAACGTATTGTATAAAATTTGATGATTGTATGAATTTTGCAGAACAACCTAAAGAAGAGTTAGTGTTCATACTGTGATGAATCACAAAGCTTCTCTGTTTCCCATTTAAATGCCCTATTCTGTCCTAACATTTGGACTTGTACTTTTTGTGCAAGACAGAACTACTGTAAGCACTATATATGTTGTTTACATACTTATTTAATGTTGGACTTAACTTTCCTGTGTGCACCAGCCATCAAACACTGCGTATATCCAAGTCACTCTTCATAGAATCCTGGATTTCAGTACTTGCACATACTCATAGAATCACAGACTGGTTTGGGTCGGAAGGAACCTTAAAGATCATTTAGTTCCAACTTCCACTTTTTGTTACTTTGATACAATGAAATACCTATTCTGGTGTGCGTGGGTGAGATCTAACTTTGTGGAGTAGTAAGAATGCAGGATTTTGAAAATCTATCAGCAGTCACTTAAAAGTTTTATCACTGCATCCATCCTAGATGGGTGGACAGTGATGAAAGATTTCAGGCAATGCAGCATGGCAAAGACATCCCTGTCTTCCAGTTTACAGTTATCACTCTGGTTTTTCATAGGCCAATTCATCCTCTTGTGTGTTGCTCAAAGGATTTTGCATTTTTCTATGAATAGCTCACTTAAAACTTCACTCTAGGATTATGCTTGAGTGCCGCAGAACTACGGGTCTCACAGTACTTTGTTCTGGGGTGGAAATCCATTTTTTTCTTTCTTGTTTGTAATCTGCATTTCAACTTTAATGCCCATTGTCTTAGAAGTTAAATGCATGAAACACTGGACTCTTAGTTTGCAGTCTTACAAAGTTAATGAAGCTTAAAGGCAGGATTTTCTACACTAAAACACTTGTGTGAACAAATACAAAAGTTTTTAAAGCCTTTTCTATTGCCACAGTAGGCTTTTATGCACACTACTACTTGCCTTTTGGACTGCTTTTGAAGAGTCCTTGGCACTAGGAAAGCTAAGCCTTGAAAAACTCTGCCTTTGGCAAAAGTGTTATAGGCACTTTGTCAGACAAAGAGTATGAACCCACAAAACCCTTGTCTACTCAGAGAGAATTATGAACTACTTGTGAACACCAATGGATAAACTGCTCATTGATAAATTACATAAATTCATGCAAGAGTGTTCTTCAATGGCAGTGCTTTTGCTCTTCCTCAACAAAGCCCTGAGTTTATGCATTTTGAACAAAGGAAATAGTTATCTCCTGGAAGAGACAGTTCAGAAATTCACCCAAAGGCAAGACTTCACATAGCTGCTTCTCTCTCTTTTTTTTTTTTTTAAAGTAACATTCTTAGGGGAAAAAACCCCACTTTGCTGTATATTGACAACAGACTCCAAGGCAAGGGGAAATAGGCAGCAGAATGTGAAATCTCTGAAATCTGAGCTGAAAGGCAAAGTATTATGGGTTCACTGAAAATATGCAGCATTAGTCTCTGCAGCAGATGTCTGCCACCAAAACACGTAAAAAATATCTGTCCCACTTACATTTTTATACTCCGCATAAAGAGCGTTAAGACACAGTTCAGCGAATTCTAGGCAAAATACTCAGTAAATTAAATTAACATCCTGTTTGTTATACCAGGCCTCTCAGTGCTTCTCTCTTAACAAATATGTTACCACTAAGTAAAAGGAACTGAAGAGCTGGTCCTATGCTCTGATTACAGCTTTTAAATCCCTTAATGCTGCCCAGGGAGGTCATGGAGTCTCCCTCTCTGGAGACATTCAAAACCCACCTGGATGCGGTTCCTGTGTCACCTGATAAACCTGCACATACGACCAATTCATAAGATGTGTTTTTGTGATGGAGGACAAAAGGGTCTCAGCGGTCCCCAAAGTTACTGGGGGTCCTGGTGGAAAACAAGCTGTCCATAAGCCAGCAGTGTGTCCTTGTGGCCAAGAAGGATTTGTAGATCTGGACAGTCTTTTCATACCTATTATTTGAATGTAATGAAAATCACGGGCTAACTGCACATTGTATATAAAGGATAAAACATCCACTTGTGAAGAAACTGTTAAAGGCTGGATCCACAGAAAATGCAAAATGTTCGTGGAATTAAGGATCAAATGGAACAGTTATTTAAACTCTCAGAAATAACATGCTACACTTGCGGGATTCTGAAGATACCCTATATAAACAGGTTATTTTTGGCGATTTAAAATTGAGACCAATTTGTGAAATCTCCCTGAATCACAAAGCTGACTTACTCCTTCTCAAAATAAGAGCCATTCAGATATATTAAGATACTCAAAATATTAGTTAGAGAGGATAATTCAGGTATGGAAGTGTCTCAGGTACCGCTCACCTGTAAATGATTTGGGGATCCTGGTGGACACCGAGTTGAACATGAAACAGCAGTGTGCCCTTGGTGCCAAGAAAGCCAATGTCATCCTGGGCTGCATTAGGCAAAGTATTGCCAGAAGGTCAAGGAAGGTGATCCTGCCCCTCTGATCAGTGCTGGTGAGGCCTCACCTGGAGTACTGTGTCAGTTCTGGGCTCCCCAGTACAAGACAGACATGAACACACACACTGTAGAGTCCAACAAAGGGCCACAAAGTTCATTGTGGGATTATGGGACTGGAGCACCTCACAAAGGCAGGCTGAGAGAGCTCTTACTGTTTAGCCTGGAGAAAGGAAGGCTCTGAGGGATCTCACTGATCCCTCAATAAATACCTGAAAGGAGTGTGTGAAGAGGACAGAACCAGGCTCCTTTCAGTGGAGCACACTGAAAAGACTGAGAAAATGGGCACGAACTGAAACACAGGAGGTACCGTCTGAACATCAGGAAACACTTTTTTACTATGAGGGTGACCAAGCATTGGAGCAGGTTGCCCAGAAAGACTGCAGAGTCTCCATTCCATCCTTGGCAACAGTCCTGGGCAAATGGCTCTAAGTGGCCCTGCTTGAGCCAAGGGTCTGGATCAGATAACCTCCAGAGGTCCTTCTCAACTACTTAGTCCTAGTGTTCTGTACAGCGATGCAGACAAAACTGTAACTGTGAAATCTGCACAGACACTGAAGACAGAATTTACAATGGCAACCTTTAGCCCAAGGATGCAAGTCTTTTCGAGTAGTCTCTAAAGTCAGTGAAGGAAGGCAGGACTTCCCCAGCAGACTTAACTTAAAGATCTAACATTCTAGTTATTCCAAATGGAGCTTAGACTACCTGTTTGATTAATCCTGAAATTTGGTGATCATACATGTGCTTCCCTAACGACCCCCACTAACTCTAACCCCACTCTAACACCACTAACTCTAACACCATTTTGTGCAGCTGCATAAAACAAGCTTATCTTTAATCTAGGTCAGTTCCCTGATTCTCTATTCTGTTGCCACACAAGCAGAATGGAAAGGCAGGAAAAGTGATGGATGATATTTAAAACCCAGCCTTTTTGCTGGAAAAAATGCTCGTGAAGCTATGACCTCAGCCTTTGAATATCTCAGAGGGCAAACAGAAACTAACAGCACAGAAAGACCTACTTGTATAGCTGCAACTATGATGGGACCCCCCACTCCACAGAACATTCAATATTCCTTTCAGTGTGATGTGAAATGTCTTCTTCCAAGGGTATTTTTCCTATCAAAGTGGACAGGACAGAGATCCTTTCCAAAAGTTAAATGTGTTCAACTTTCAACTCCTGGAGTGAATATTTATTTCCATCAACTCTGAACAGACTTGCTGCACAGCTCCATCTTTATTAAATTCTTGTCAGCACATTCCAACAATGATGTTTCCCTTTGCCTAGCAATGTTTTGTGGAGGTAAAACAGCCTCAGAAAAAATAAAATAAGGGGTGTATATGTGTGTGTGTTACTTTGTGAATGCCAAATCTAAGGGATCAACAGTCTATGTTATACTGCAACTAACTTGATTTCAAAAATATACAGGACAACTTCACCACCTTATTTCTAGGCAAGCAAGAGAACACCTTATAATACAGTCCTTACAGCAGACAGGTGAAAGATAGCATTACTTACCTCAAAGAAATAATAATGTTAAGGATTTGGAGTAATATATGACAGTGTCTATTTTATATGCAAAGCAGTTATTTTACAATGCAGACAATCCTTCAAAAATATTTTCTGTTAATTTTTAAGGACTCAGAATTTTTAATAACTCAGAACACTTCTTAAAAGCTACATATCTTAACCCAAATTACTCTGTTTTTTAGAATTTCTAAATGCACTGGGATTAGCTATATATTTTCTACCATATGGTAGATGTTGTCCTTCCTTCTTCTTCCAAAAGAAGTTACACACCTGCCTAGTTTCTTCAACCACATGCTGGTGATAAATAGCACTTGATAACGTGACCCTATCTTTTTTCAAACTCAAAATCCTTGGATAGTCATCTCTCCATAAACAATCCCTATCCACACTGCTTTGTTGTTATGTTGCATTGTCTAATACTTTTCAAAACAAGAAGTATGAAGTCAAATTTCATGGAGTAAACTACAGTCATTTGTGTGGTTACAAGCCTGCATTAATGACTGCTAACTAATGTTTTCAAACCTGCCTCTCTGAGGAATAGGACTGTCAGTGCTGCAGAAGTGAGTGACCTGTCAATACCTGCTCTTGACTCGGCAATGCACACCTGGTGTGAAGGCTTTGAAGATCTCAAATTGCATTTTTCTCTTCACCTGTGGGCAATTATCTCACCATTGGAGAACGTGACCCAGAGAGCTGGGGTTCCCTGGACTTTCTGCAATCTCACCAGCAATGACAAAGAGTGTTTGGAAAGGATTTACCCTTGTGCTTCAGCACTGCCAAAGGTCAGTGCCTTAGGGCTAAGTAATGCCACATGCTAATAAACTGACAGAGATGAGAGCAAAAGTTGAAAAAGACAGAATTCTGTTAAGATATTACCGCTTCCATGAATGTCAGAAACCACTCCAGATGCATTAAAACCCCGCCTAAAAATTAATATACATCCTGTATGAAAGGCACATCCATCCCTTCCATTCACAGTCTTCACAATGCTCCCTATTACCTGAAAAGTTTTATGTCTGGTGGGCTTCCCATTTGCAGGGGTTATCCATCAAAAACAAAACCAAAAAAGTATCAGTCTTAACTCGCAGTTATCAAAATGTTTTAAGAGTAACTCATGCCAGAGGGTTTTAGGTCTGTGGCTACTAAGGTAGCTTTTTTTTCCATTTTTTTTTCACTTTCTCCCACCCTGTTTCCTGCTGAACAGTGGAGAGTTCCCCAAACAACTGAAAGAGTCTTCAGTGCAGTTGTATAGAAGCTCTCTGTGATTTTCTTACCCAAATTTCCAGAATTTTAAGAAACAAGGATAAAATCTCTCCAACCTTGGCTGAAAAACTAAAACATGCTAAGAAATGTAGTTTGATTGGTGTTAAAATACTTCTAAACTACCCCTAATTTTTTGAAGTAGTTAACCAGTGATATCCACTGGCTCATAAATGTCTCATTTAGGAGAGTTTATAAACAACAGTTTCAAGGAGATGACAGATAGGGGAAGACCAATTAGTGAAAAGATTTTGTGGACTGATCATGCCACTTAGTATTTAGCCCTCAGCCACTCTTTGATCCAATTACTCTGAGGTAGGAGGCACGCTGGATCTGTATTACTGCAATGCTCTTCTTCGTAATTATGGAAATCACAATCACAGGAATGTGGAATTATTGCTAACTGATGACAGTCATTTGCTTACACAGGATAGTTCTATGGCTCATCTTTCATATCCCCTTATTAAAGGCAATAGGTGGGTTTTACCCTTTTCTCATAACAAAGGGTTCCAAATAATTAGTTTTTGTATAATACTCATGCACAATGCACACAGCATGAAATTTGTGGTCCATCTGGCACACATTTTAAGGTTAATTTATGAATTAACTATGAAATTTTGAGTTTCTTAAGACTCCTTCTTATGGACAAACTTAAACACAGAGCCAAAATTTACTGTAAACCCTGACACAAAAGAAATATATATATTTTTCAGGTACACTTCGCAAGTTGAGCCAATAGGTATTAGGTAACTGCACTATAGCTAAAGGGCATTTCTGAATACATTTCATCTTTTTCACTAACCACACTAGTAAATCAAAAACCAAGGATTAGACATGTTTGTCATTCTCTGTAAAACCAAATTATGTGGTTGCACTCAAATATCAACTGTTTGGAGCTGGGGGGGAGATGAATCGTTTTTCTACTCAAGATGTACCTACTACCCCAGGGTAGCTCTGTGTCTCTGGTAAAATAATCAGTGAAACAGCTAATGATATTTAAACTATCATTACATTTCCAATAACCACCCTGGCCTATCCTAAACCATGAACCTGCTCTGCTTGGGGCACAAGAGCCTTTTCCATGTTGGTGTAGTTCTCATGCAGACTATTATCTTGGCTAAAAAGCATTTCTACAAGTATAACTAATTTTGCTTGGAAAATAAACCACATTTATGGAAGCTGCATTTTGTAACAAAATAGAGTAAGAAAAGATGATACTGCTATGACAGTACAGCCACTAAACCTCTGACTAACCCTCTTCTGCACAAACACTTCAGATTTATCTTTTGTGGTCCTCAGCTGCAGCTTATTTTGTTTTTATTCTACATAAAACTAGCACTTGCTTTAATTTTTAAAAAGTGTCCTTAAGTCAAGTTACCTAAACCAATGCTATAAGCGTTTAGGTACACTCTTAGTGAAATTAAAAATGGCTTATTAGAATTAAAATAAAGTGGTTACAGCCCAGTTTCTGTAAAAACAAATTACGCAAAACTGATCTAAGATGTTTGAAAATTACTGTAATTCCCAGATTTTGACCTGCATTACATGACTGCTGTCTGGAAAATGATTTAAGTTAAATCAATGCAAAGTACACATAAATTTCATCTTGGTATGATGATGCTTTCTGCAAATGAAAGGTTTCTCTTTAAGTGATATATTCTGCTAAAAACTGTAAGGCTATAGAAAGAACTGCATTGCACACTTGGCTTTGGACAAAGAATTACGTTATTCTTCAAATAAACAGAGAACTGGGTGAAGAAATGGTGAAATACTTTCCAGACTTGATGTCAGCACCACAAGTGAAAAAAAGGAAATCTAGACATTTATAAAAGAGCAATTAAAAAATAATCTAACTCTAATTTCATCTGGGCAAGTAGTTCAACAGTATCATTTACAACCATTTTCCTACTGCTTGTCAAATTCCCATTAATTTTATTTCTATTCTCACATACGAGATCCAACAGATTTTAAGGGAAGGGAAAAGCAGCTTTAGAACTTTCTTTTTGGGAGCCTCTTCAGACAGCTCAAATAAAAGGGCCCAGTTACCCATTTATTATCTCTGACCTTCAACTCTAATTTTAGATAGAATGTCAGCTGCCCCCAGGTAAAGGGTATGGGAATCAGCAGCACTGATGTGTTTCAAGTATGCCAGAGAAAAGCCAGGAATTAATTTCAATCGGCTAAACAATTTAAACAGGAATTTGTTGGATTTTTAAGATGATTGAGCTACTGACCCTCCTCAATTAGTGTCCATTTGCTGCCTGCAACCTCATGTAGATGAGAGAAATTCGTTTCTTAAGTATCTGTGTGGCTTTTTGTCCACAGTAATTTAGATCTAGCTCTGGTAGTCTGAAGTGTGAGACTTGGTTACCTTCAAATTTCCTGTTAAACACAATGCTACACAAAATCTCAAGACCTTTTCATGCCCTTACTATTAAAAAAGTCACCAGTGATAGTTTCTAGATTTTACTGGGGGTTAATGATATCCAATTAGTAAATGTAATTCCTAACGAGAACCAAAAAAGCCACAGAAAACGAACTTCCAGAGGGATTCCTCAAAGAGTACATTGGAACAGAACTGGGTTGTACTGGCAGGAGAGCTTTTTCCTGGTTTATAGTTTGTTTTTAGGAAAAAGTAAGACTGGCTCAGTCTTTTACAGAAGTTTGTGTTGGCCACCTCTTCTCTCAGCACTGATACATGCCAGCCCTGCTTTATGAGAGAAGATGAGCAACCAAGTTCTGGGCAGTACATGTTGCCCACAGCCCAAGATAAGAACCAAATATTACCATGCGAGGCACATGGAATTCAAACCCCAAAAAGCTGCAGACACATTCTACAACTAAGCAGGAACTAAGAAAAAGACTGGAGAAATACCTACTTTAGTACTGATTTTTTAAAGGCTAATAAATAACCTCAAGATGGTCCTTATAAATATAGCTCAAGACCTTACCATCTTTGGAGGAGATCTTTATGGCTTTCCTTCTGCACTTCTCCTTATAACTAGAGTAACCAATCCCACAAGTTTTCCTTTATTTATCTTATAATTCATTGTAGAAAAAAAAGCATTTCATAAACTTAGTAATAACTGCAAGTTATAATTTGTATCCACAGCACATCACTGGAAATACTCCAAATATAATTTCTCTATGCAGTATAATGTGAGGTCTTTTGGTGTTGGCTCCTTGTGAAGTTATCTGAAGACATTAACAGACAAAAAAAAAACCTCATAAGAGAAACCTCGCAGCATCTTGCATATTTAAAAGTACTGTTTATAACACCATTTCAGCCACATAACCAGCATATCCCTGGCTTCTTCAGCTCTGTTACTCCATCCCAGAAATAATGTGGGTAACTAAAAATAGGAATTTACACTAGAAATTGTAGAATTGTGCAAGACAACTATTGCTGCAGCTCTTGTAAGAAAACAAACACAAAGGGCAGCTGTGGCTGAGAGATTTCTAAATCCAAAAGCCCTTCTGTTTACCAACGCCCACAAATTTGTTTGCTGGGAACATGACAGTTGGCTTCTGTTTGGCTGAGTCTAGCAAGGCTGGTTTTAAGGACACAAAACCAGGATGGAACTGGAAGCAGAAGTTGCCTTTAGCGCAGAATGTGCACAACCATTATCAGAGCCACCTGCAGTTCACAGGTGTCCAACACGCTTGTGTTTCATCACCTACAAACCTTTCTTCCTGAGAACATTGTGATTCTCTGCTTTCAAAGCCATGGAGTGTTGCTGATAAATTACCAGGAATGCGTGTGCCATGGCGTGGGATGACATGCAGTGTGAGTATTGGGACCCTGCCCAGCCCAGGCTGAAACAAAATTACGGCTTCAGACCAGTTCTGCAACCTGCTGCCTCAGAGCAGGACGTACCGATGGGGGCGGAAATCAGGCAAGTTACTCAGAAAAATAAACACTAAAAAGGTGTTTGGTTTTCTTAAACCAGATTTCAGAGTTTACAATACATCAAGTTTTAAAACCATCAAAAGTGTTCAAGAACTTTTCCCCTGAAAGGACAAGGGAGGGGCTGTCTGGCCCGAGGGGAGTTCCCAGGAGGGCTGGCAGTGGAACAGGAGCTCTGTATGCAGCAGCAGCAGCCCGAGCACACTCCTTCAAATCAGATGGCTCTGCTTTCTTAAGGGAAACTCTCAGGAATGCATTCATCTCACTGGACCAACACAGAGCTGCTGTTCCATATATCTGGTAACATTCTTATTTAAATACTTCTTGAAAAACAATTTCCTGCCTTTAAAACTGTCTCAAAACATATATATACCCAGACAGTAAAACAACTTTAAAATGGTATATGACAGGAAAATTCACCCGTGAATCTGATGTGTCCTTGCTTTTATGGAACAGAATTGTTTGCTTAGTCATATATGACTGGTAAATTCTGTGATGATTTCTGTTTAAAAGACATACAATCTGAAACTTCAAACACACTTGAAATAAAGCTTTCATTCATAGTACAAAATCAAACTTTGTCAAAAGAACCAGTTTTTGATCTTTTCCCCCTCGAAATATGTCTGGAAAAGACATAATTTAACTTTCCTGTATCTACATGGTTTTCCACCACACTTAACTTCAGACCTCTCCATGGAGAATCTAAGTAGGAACTTCTGCACAAGTTGGAAAGTCGGTTGGTTCCCATTATGGATAAAAGGAAAGAATGCTCGAAGAAAGTCTCTCTGACTAGAAATTCTGACATCTAATTCTCCATTTTCATGGAACAGGATCCCGCTTGATGTCCCATTATGAACTCTGCTGTGGTGGAAGGAGGGGTGATGGGAATGCTCTCCACTCTGGACACCAAATGATTTGCTGGGTTTCCACACCAGACCTGTGCTTTCCTTAAAAACTTTCTCTGTTTTAGAGTTCCACATGGCTATTGCATATTTCTCTGTGGTGGGTCAGTCTCCAATTACCAGCAAAACAGCCTTTCAAAACATATCTACAGCAAGACATTTATAAAATACAGGTTAAAAGTCCAATGAAATTGTTAGCAGCATTTACCATGTTGTCTTCACATTCCAAATGAAAATTATTTACATTATTATTTCAGATTAAAAAGGCTATTTTCCTCCTAGTACTAGTAATTTCTCATATAAATTCAGTTACTTACATTCATTCCCTATTATCTGTCCTATGGCTGTTTTACATATAGTGAGGTACATTTCTTGGGAGTAAGTTTTAATGTAAAACCTTAAAGATTAATTTTCTAGTTATAATTGTGTTTATCTATATTTATAGCCTTACATACCTTTAAGCAAGCTATGCTTTTCAATTGATCTTTTTCATTAAAGCATACAGTTATTTTAAAAGGCTGATATCAACTCTTTTTTTTCTGTAGAAAGAAGATGAACCACAAACACTGTTTTCCTGTAATTCCTCCTTTTTTTAATCACTCTCAGAGGTATTTAGCTCCTTTTTGAACCTCTACCCTATGTTAAACAAGGTGGTCACCAGGCTCAGAACTTCATGGAAGATAAATAATAATTAAAAACAAAAGTCACACAAGGCAAGAAGAATTATTAAAACCATCTGAAGAAAAAAAAAAGAGTTTATAGCTTTTCTGCATCCTTCATTTTCTGGTTTATTGTAAGGATTACTCTTACTGCTTGGAAGCTATCTATGGGTTCTGCAGAAGCTCACATACCCAAGTCTAAACAAGGCTTTTTACATCCCAAATGCAGAATGCAGGACACAGAGGACAAGAACAGGCTACTCATTTTAGCACCGTGTGTTTGTTCTCACACAGCAAACTAAGATCCTAGTACAGAATAACAAACAATAGTCCAAGGAAAAGCCAAACAGGACCAACACTACTAGCAACCTGTGCACTGGGGTTTTTTAATTTATTAAAATTTATTAAATATCAATTTATTAAAATACTAATCTATTTTACTATCTGTGTTTGTTTACTTTCATCAAACATAAAGAACCATAGAAAAATTTGCATCTGAAAGGACCACACTCAAAGCGGGACTAACTTCAACATTACATCAGGTTGCTCAGGAACCGTGCAGTGAGTTCAAAACATCTCCATGGCTGGAGATTCTAAAACCTCTCTGGGCATCCTGTCAGCTGGAAAGAATAAAATGATGAGGAACCCAAACAGAGAGTCAGTTTTTCATTCTGAGATACACGTGTGCTTCTGCAATACTTGGATTTCCAAAAAATAACTCATGTTCCCTTCACATTTCTTCTGAAATAATGTCAGGTAGTTGTTTTTTTGGTACATCTCAAATTATCAGATTTATACAATGATATTTTACCTAACTTCTCTTCGGTTTGTGGAACAAACCTCTCTTCTTTTTTGACTCATTTTTAGAAGAATGTTTTTGCTATATCCCCCTAAAAAGAATATGTAAATACTTAAATCTTTGTCACTTCTACAGTCTTTCAAAGGAATAATGCAAACACTACTTGTCCATGGGTTCACACACTGAAAAAGCTCAGAACACAGAGTCTATTACAGCTAGATACTCATACACCCTTTCTTCTATTGAGTTTGCTGCAAAGCTGTCTATCCTCAGTCACTCCTCCTGGCAACAGTGACAGCTACAATTCACCTTGAGTCCCCTTTACAGACTTCTGTATTTTACTTACCACATCAGGAAGTTATTTTACCAAATATGCTCAATTCTTTATCTTCTATTTCACAGCTAAGCCCTTCCCCACATAGCACTCTGCATGCTAGAGAATCACAATACACTTACTCCCTCAGACAGGAAAAGTATTATTATTTTTCTCATTATTTCAAATTGGAAACTCTTCCCAACATCAAAACTACTAAAAGAAAGTGAGCTGAAGGCTAAATTAAAACGTAGCTCTCTGACACTAATATCTGAGATTCACAATGGTCTGGTTGCAGGCCAGAACAAGAAGCCTGAAATTACAACAGTGACGAGCCCTGCGGCTGGGGGAGAGACGGTAGATAACCATCTTCACTATTACCTCTCTGCCAGGTCTTACCAGTTCCTGAGCACAGAAAAGAAGGAAGGACTAAGGTCCAGGGCAGCAAAGGTGTGGCAGTGTTACTGTTGCAGTGTTAGATATGCCTTCCTGCCTTTAAAAGTGGCTTTAGATGGAGTAGGTGACTGAAGGGAAAATTCTGGCCCAGTCTCTCCACTCAAGAGCACTAAAATTCTCCCAAACTCCGATCAGTTTTTCCCTACCCGACCCAGACCCCAATAGCTTCACTTCTCTCGGGCATTGTCTCACACTTATTTTAGACCCACTATTTCATTCCTCTCAGGTGCACCTATATTCCTCTGGTTCTTCTCACCAGAGTACCCACTTGAACTCCTCAGCCCTCCCATAGAAGCACTATGATCCCCTGAGCTGAAAGCCTCCAAATCTGCTGCAGCTGCAGGGTTTCTAAGGCAGCAGCATTCCCCAGCCTCCATAACTGGCATGGAGTAAAAAGATTGTATACAGATAGCAGTTACCAGCAATCAGCCTGGATGAGACTGTAGAGGAGAAAAATATTAAAAAAAGGGAATGATTATTTTCCCTGTGCTTTGAATCCCTCCAGAGGGAATGGTTCCAAGAAATGACGGGAGGGGAATTTAGCTTCAGTAGCGTTTGTACCTGCAGATTTTCCTCAAGGATCTACATGCTGAAGTAGCCTTCTCAATGCTAAGATGAAGATACTAGGAAACTTAGTTTGACAGCAATGACTAAATTAGATGGCATCAAGTTTACTTGTCCTCTGCCATACACACCACACACACCTATGAGTCAACACAATTAAGGTGCCCCAGTGCTAAGGAGACGAACTCAACCAAGACTATGGCAGTGCAGGGGGACAAAGAAACGCATTTCAAAAGCTCTGGCAGCGTAACACCATTTCCTTTGACAATACAGATATGCCCAATTAGTTAGCTAAGCTAAGTGCCAGCTCCCCATTCAGTGCTAGATTATCATGAGAGAGTCTTTATGAGTTTTAATATTAGAAACAGTTATACAAAACTATAACGTGTCATATGATAGGAGAGGCTTATCAGCCTTACTCTAATGTACTGCAGAATTCTGGTCATTGGTGCAGAGTCTAAATTTCTTCAGGGCTAATCCACTGAAATCTCATAGGAACCAGGACATGCCAGCATCTTCAGCTCCATCCAGTAGTGAGGATAAAAGCAAACGCAACAATTTGTATAACTGATACAGGTTAGAAAACGTCAAACACCATGACCCTGTTTCAGTCCTGAAGAGGACTTAAAGCATTTACTGGATTCTGTTCTCTTCAACACAGACTGTAACACAGTGCCTTGATTACAAAGAACTGACACACAGACTTTGTTTTAGTTTCATCTAGGATGAGAAGCCTAAGAACAACTGATTTTTAATAAGCTTTTGAAAGCTTACAGAGCCACAGTTATGCATTATAGAGAACACTCAGCTCAAATCGGGTCATGAAGTTTTTTACTCAACTCATTTTGATGAAGTAAAAAGTTGAAAACATGATTTCAAGTAAAGCTTTTCTCATTAAAACAAAGGCCAGAAATACAAAAAACTTAGCAACCACTGTTCCTTGTTTTAATGATGTCTTCTCTCCAAAAGTAGATGACATAAACAAAAAAATCATTACTTTTTTTTCTAACTAATAATGTGAGAGGCTATATAACACTTATTCAAAGTGTCCTTAAAAAAAAAATCTAAGATACTCACGGAGTCCAAACCCTTGGAAAGGCAGCAATTTCTTCTGGTGTATATTCATCTAACCTCCTGGGGACTGCACGTGGCTGAGGAATCTCTTGTAGAAGGTTCTTCTGTATATCTTCTGGAATAACCTGAGGCAGGTGAGAACGGTCTTAACTATCTGATTGTTTAGAAAACAACACCACTCCCCCAAAGATAGACCAAATTTTGTCAACATTACTGCATTCTTCATGCTAAGTGTTTGAATTAAATATAGAAGAAAATCTCACAGTTTTGTGAAATAATAAAGAAAAAAGCATCAACGTTTCAACTACGTATAGATATATTAAAAAAATCAGCTTGATTTTTTTTTTCATTTACCTTATGACACAAGTGCTATTACTAACACTCCCTCTTCACCTCCAAAGCCCACACCAGTGAAAATATAACTTCATGACTACTCACATCCTCTGGGAACAGGTGTAGCCTTTGCATCATAGTTCTTCTCTGAAGGTTTTTTGGAAGCATTCTATAAACAGTCAGTTTAACAATCTGTGGAAAGATAACATGGTAACAAATAATCAGACAGGTTACAGATAATATGAAAAAGGTAAGCTGTCTTTCCCTCTGTCCTTTCCATTAGTCACTGAACCTTTGTCCAGTCATCTTCTTCCATGCTGAAGAACTCTGGCACCATATTCAGCAGGTGATCCAGATAATGTTAAAAAAAGAAATACTTACTCCCCATCATATAAACAGTTACTCTAAACTTCAGCTTATAAAGTCAAGAGCTATATTTAGCATTGTGGATGATTGCATATGATCATTCAACTTCAAAAAGAACTGAGGAGCTTGTGGTAACTCCGTACTGTATTGCACATTTATATACACACATTATTGAGGAAAAAAATAAAATAGGCTCTAACACGTTTCCCAAGTGTTCCCAGCAATTAGTTTAACAGTGTAATTCGCTGTGTTTGAAACTGCTTTATAATTAATGTTTTGTATCTTAAGCAAAGCTGACATACCAACACACTCCATTATGAACATACTATATATATAATTGATTAGTTCCAGATGAACAATCTCACTTCTGAGCATCAGGAATGAATAGAACTTGTGCATCTACGCTAAATGATGCTCAGTGAAAAGTAAACAGAGTTCAACAGGATTTTCTCTTGGACTCTAGTTGTAGATGCCTCTAATTTAAATACAAAACACATTGTTATGGAATTCACCCAGACGGGGAACATTTGTACACGTAAAACAAGGCACACAACTGTAGGAGACACAAAGGGCTTTACAAAGGACAGCAAAGCATTTCGGGGGAGACCTACATGCAATTCTGTAAGTAAAATGTGTGCTCCAAGCCAACTGGACATAAACTATCTCTAAATCAGAAACTACCCAAGTACACTTACTGAAAGGTTAAGCTCATGTCAATAAGACACACTGAAATGTAGGGCACTAAGCACAGACAAACCTCCCAGGCATCTGCACATTTTGAGAAGTGTATTGAGCAAAGTTGCTTCTTTTTATAAAATAAAGGAATTCAATTGAAATTTTAGAGACAATCACTGAGTTCCCAGCTGGAATCGTGTAGTTAAGATAGATTTTCAGGTGTTATGCAGCCGGTAACACAGATCCATGGACAAATACAATAAATCAAGATGACAGAAGAAACAAGTCAGGCAGAATAACCTATAGTGTTGATACCTTCTTAAAAAAATTAATATGCATCTATTAAAAACCAAAGATGAAAACTAATGCTTTTTAGGGATAAAAACTATTCACGCTTGTACAGCAAACTGCAGGTTTTTTAGGTCAATATACCATGGGCTTAGATAAAGGAAGGATGAAGACAGAAAATGAACCTTCACCAGTTTACTTCACTGAATGCTGACAATCGAGACACCATAACAATACAAGAAAATACACAGATGTTAAAAGCCCTCTTATCACTAGTAATTTTAATTTTGTACACTTATTTTCCTTTCTATCCAGCATTTTTCCCTATAGCAAATGAAAGATCAAAATACATAGGATCCAAACCAACAAACCTGGAGACTTCACAACACATTGCCTAACTGTGGGGATTTTTTAATCTAAAAATTACTTTTAGCTTCAGACTCAGATAGAACCAGTGTTAACTTCTTAGAGTAATAAACTGTACACACATGGTCCAACATGTGACCTTTGACCTACAGATACACAGAGCTAGTTATTTAATTATTTCAGTCCAAGAAAAGAGAGACTTTAGAATACTTTAATGAACATTATGTTCAATATTTTGTTTCTTCAAACAACTAGTGTTCATGTCTGGTTTTTGATCTTCCTCTGCAGCATGTGGCACAGACACCTGTTGAAACAAACCAGTGTGGTAGAACAGCTGGTCTGTTCTGGCTGTAGATACTTCTGACTGGTGAATATATATTCTGATTTTTCTAGCCACATTACAAAGAGAACAGTTCAGTAGTAAAAATGTGCTCATTAAAAAAAAAATCCATTCTGTAAAGAATGACTGATTTTATATGCTCAAGTTTTAACAATGAAGAAATACTTTCAATGTTGTATAGTCACTGCAGCACTGACAACCTCAGGTTGTAACACTTACATAAAAACAGGGCTTGAAGAATGCTAATGGATAATGAATGATCATGGATAATCATATACCCAATAATGGTTTCTGTAGGTAAGTATGCTAAATGCGATAAGCATGATCCAAAGCATGCTGTGGTACATCTGCCAATCTCCACGCTGCTCAAGAACTTGTTTGCCCTTCCCTGGCCTCTTACACATGCAAGAAGTTCTGTCATGGGTTTGCCAGTCAGCCCCCCCTGTGGGCTGAGGATGGTTTTGCCAGGTGGATTTCCGGAGCAAAACCCCCAATCAAAAGTTTTGGTAACGCCTCTGCCAATTACATTTTTAAG
>JAWWLV010000088.1:139465621-139529691 GCA_035041135.1 Platyrinchus mystaceus
CCATGGCAAAGCCAGTGTCCCCTGTGCAACCATGGAGGACCCCCACGAGGCCTGGGTCTCAGCCCAGGAGGGGGGTAGACCCAACCCTGAGGTCAACACAGAAGAGAGAGAAGAACTGTTGTCCCAGAAATAACAAAAGGAAAACTTTCAAATGCTGCAGAATTGTTTTGGAAGACCTGTAGCTTTAAAAGTGAAGAAGAGATTGTTTTTCTCCTCCTGAATTGATCCAAAGGGGAAAAGGGTACTTCTGTAAATATATAGTATTTTTACTTAGTTAAAATTGTTGTATATATATAATTCTTTAGTTTTTATTTGTTTAGTAATAAATCCTAATATTATTACCCCCCACATCAGGTCTCTTTTTTGTCTGCATAAACCTTCTCTCAACTTACAGCAATTGTGTGTGTGGGGGGAGAGTGAAAAAAAATTGGCCCATGACCAAACCCACGACAAGTTCATTACCACAAGACCTTGCACAGAAAAACCATGCTCACATGAAGCACGAACCATTTTTGACTGCCAGGCAAATCATGGAGCCATAGAACGGTCTGTGCTGGAAGGGACTTATGAAGGTCACCTAGTCCAACCCCTGCAATCAGCAGGGAAATCTTCCACTAGACCAGGCTGGTAAAAGCCCCATCCAACCTGACCTTGAACACTTCCAGGAATAGGGCATTCACAACTTCTCTGGGACAGCTGTTTCACTTTCTCACCACTCTCACACTAAAAAAATTTCTTCTGTATGTCCAATCTAAATTTAAATTTCTTTCAGTTTAAAACCATCACTCCTTGTTCTGTCACTACATGCCTTGATAAAAAATCTGTCCCCACCTTTCTTATAGGTGCTGTTTATATACTGAAAGGTCACAATAAGGTCTCCCCAGAGTCCCCCCTTCTCTAGGCTGAAGAACCCCAACTCTCTCTCAGCCTTTCCTCATAGGAGAGGTGTTACATCCCTCTTATCTCTGTGGCCCTGCTCTGGACCTGCTCCAACAGGTCCACGTCTTTCCTGTGCTGGGGGCCCCAGAGCTGGATACAGCACTCCAGGTGGGGTCTCACAAGGGCTGAGTAGAGGGGAAGAATGACTTCCTTCACCCTGATGGCCACGCTGCTTTTGATGCAGCCCAGGACTTTGATTTACTGCAAGGTCGTTAGTCCAGCTATGGAACAGAAGATCCATACAGGGAGCCAGGACACAGAAGGCCGTGCTGGAAAACTCCTAACTTCCTTCATTGTAACTTCTGCCTCAAAGACTGTTCTATGAGCCAAAACAAATTCAAACTCAACTCCTGGAAAGACCAAGTTTACATCCAAGTCCTTGCCCAAAATTCTGCCTACAGCCAGAACCTCACTCTAACTGGTGTGCTGACAAGCCAAAGAAGCCAGTAAAGCACAGGCCTAACTGAGGTTGTACAAACTGCTTTTGCACCTAGAGTAAAGTTGTGTTGCAGAAAAGGCAGATAAAACCAGCAATACTTATAGGGCGTTAGGTAAGCAAGGGCTCTCATGTTACATGAACAAGCTCAAATTTTATTAAAAATACACCAACCCTACATAAAAAGTATGAAATTACAAGAAAAAGTCTGCTACTGAACTCATGCAAAGCTCAAACCCAGACTCAATGCTGCCTGAAAACACACATCAGAACGTGTTGTTTCTTTCAGGAATTAACAGTAACAACAGCAACAGACCTTTCTCTATGCTTGTAATATACTTCTAACCAAAGACAAATATTATTGATTTCTATGTGACTTAATAACTATCAAAGTAACTAGAGTTTAATTTTTCATGAAAGTTATAAAGCCCAGTGATTTCTGTGGGATTTCAGACTGGCAAAGAGGTCTACCTACCCACAGGTTCAAAGCAACCTTAATCTCAGTTTAAAACTAACTAACACAGTTTAACATTTTATTCAGTTCTGTATGGATTCCTACTGCCTCCTCCCCCAGTCCTTTATCTTTAGTATTAGCAATGTGTAAAATTCCATGTGATCATGAATACTCACTCCTGAAGACCATGACACTTTCTCCATCAGGTAAAGACATCCACCATCAGATGTATACAGACACCACAGCATTAATATTTGACGATTTTTATACTACTGGAATGCTGTTTGCCCCCGTTTCTTTTGAATTACAAAATTCCTATTGGCTCTAATTACAGTTGTCATCTTGAATACTGCAATACCCTTTTTCCCAAGTTTGCTAATTTATATACTCACAGCATAGACATGCTCTTAATAACAGTTACATGACATTATGCTTTTAGTTTCCAATTTAAAGGGCTAATTTGAAGGAAAGAAATCTGAAGGCAGCTCTATTAAAACTCTCGCCCTTTCAGTCTCTTACTGCATGTTACTACATTTTATGAGTACAAATAAATTAAAATGTATTTATTTGAAACACTGTTAGCCATAAACATTTCAATTTTTGTGACAAGCTTTGGCTTACGTGCAACTTGCAGTCTATGTCTGATGGAGAACAAGTTCTGAGAAAGATTCTTTGCCAGACAAAACATACTTTAAAGACGAAAATCAACAGAGCAATACCACTCCTAGTACTTAGAAGCACAAAATAATTGGCTGAATTTCCAGGAGAAAGTCTACCATAATAGCTGAATTAAGTCCAATAATCAACAGGAAGCAACTCTAGAACATGGGAAGGACACAAGGCTCCAGAGAAAACAAAGTGAGTAATTACAAGGCATACCAAAAAAAGCCTAGAAGAATTTCAGGAGATACACCAGTTTCTCAGACGTACAGTTTGATACGTCTTCCTTCCATCAGTTCATGGTTTTCTGTTCTGTATACAATATTGATCTTTTCACCACATGTTATAAAAATATACAAAGAACTTCATCTTTCTAGCTCTGACAGTTGTACAAGCAGTACAGCAACAGTGAATGTACTCAATGCAGCCATAAGAATCATTTGGTCACAGACAAATTAAACTTCTACTATATGCAATTTGGCTTTCTACTACTGCTCAGCACTTAAAAACATGGAAGTTTAATGTTTTCTTTAAATTAATATACTAACTTGCCTTGCATATTCAAATAAGGAACGATTAAGACTTTTTTAATAGAAGTATTTATTTTTGTGTATTATGAAGCAAAAGACCAAGTCAGCTCTAAGACTTATTCAGATCACCTAGAGATTTCAAGATAACATGTTCCATAACATTATTCTCCTCCCCATGCCAAACTAACTTCTGTGTGTGTGCTAAGCCAGACTTTGAAGTTTGAAGTTTTGCTCTCTTTAATTAAAAAACACTACTCAACTGTAATAAAAGAAAACCCTATTACATCTAATGTTTCAGTAACTGCCTTTTAGCATGCAGGTGTTATTGTATCGACTATCCTTCACTCATGCAAAGAAAATAAGTTCTCAAACACCAACAGCAAGATTTAACTGGGTTTTCTGTCTGAGCTTTTCTTCAAAAGACCATTATTACGCAGATACAATGGCAAGTCTATACGTGCAAGCAGTTGCTAAAAGGCATTCAAAAGGAGAATTAGAACATTTTAAGCCCCTTCCAATCAGTGCCAGCAGCTGAACAAACCAGAACCCTGACACCCCCGGAGGCTCCCTCCCAGCACATTTTCAAAGAGCTACACTGCTTTACTTAATAATCTTCCCTATCAGGTAATGTTCATTCTCAATAATTATTGCCCATTATTTCTCTGTCAGAGGCGATACAGCCTCTGAATACAGCAAAGGTCAATCCTCTCACTGAGCACTTGGTCTTAGTTAATTTCTTCTTTTTCTTTTTTGGGGACGAGTTTCTGACGCAGCCAAAAAAAAAAAAGAAAAAAAAAATTAAGCCAAGTCTTGCTTACCTTTCAAATCAGAATAAAAATTGCTCAAAAACTTTGTTCTGACAGGATTACTATCTGATTCTACAGATTAGATCTGTCAACATATGTTGCAGGCATTTTAACGAAGAGCTGTAATATTCTCCCAGAAAGTTTTTTCAAGTAATCTTCATTCCCTCTTAAATCTGAGATTTAGAAGTACATCTTTTAGTCTTTCTCAAGAACTTAGTAGCCTAATTTTGAAAGTGCTGGTCTCATGCCTATCAGTGGTTTTTCAGCTAAACAAAACTTCTGCTAGTTTTATCAAAAACAAACAAGAAAACCCCAAACTTCTATGAACTCCAAACAGCTGCATCTCACATCAAAGGGTTTATATGTTTCCTTTATTTTCAAAAGACTATTGGCAAAGAAAATGCACCATACCTTTCAATCAGATTTTTCTTAGCAACCTCCAATGGAAATTAATGCTGCCTAATAATCTTCTAAGGGATTACTCCTACCATACAGAATATTAGTATTAAATTAACTGAAGAACAGAGTGGCTGTTTCAAACTACAGCAACAGTTATGGTGAACCTAAAGAACATATTTAATACTCTTGCATATGAGTGGCCCAAGAATTTACAGTAAAACTAAGTCAGAGAAATAAAAGGCTGAAATGTGAAGGTTTTTTTTTTTTTCAATAAGCACTTCCTAAAGTAGCCCAGACAGCTCCAACAGACCACAGATATTCTCTGCTATTCTCCAGAAGAGAAGACAACTGAAAATACTAGAGATTTTAAACAGATTCACAGATACTCCCCTCCTCATGCCTCCCAATTTAACTCACAGGTATTAAAGGTAAAAATATGTTAGACTATGTACTTTTCATATCTTTTTTGTCAACACACTAAATTTTACCCCTCCATAAAACCAAATTTTTCTGAAGTGCTGAAAAACTTGGCACAGTGAACACAGAAGTTTAAGCTCCATACAAAGCATGAACTATGCAGACCTCTTTTTGTATTCACTGCCCCATAGCAACATAAAAGATACTTAGCAGTGGAAAAAAAAAAAGTAATATTTTGCCAATCTCAGAGACAAAATTACACATTTGAGATTAAACATTTACGATTGGACAGATTGGGTTTTTTATTCTTTTCGACAAAGAAGAAACACCATGGATTACAAATGGAAGGCTTTCAAGACCTGTCTGGATAAATCTCCAGCAGCATTATGTGACCTAATAGCTGACACTGCTCTGAGTAGGAGATTGGACTAGAGATTTCCTGACATTCTCTTCAACTTGAAGAGTCCTACGGCCGTATGAGAAAAGGCACATGTACATTCAAATTCAGCACAACTCCTTCTGAAACACTTCCTACCACCTGCAAGGACTATAAAACTTCAAACTTAGTAGGATAGATACAATGAGGTCAACTTCCATTAAGTAAGCATATCAGATCATCATCCTGTGTTGGTACCTTATGAAAGAACCAGAAATGATCAAGGATGATACTACAATAACCTTGTCTAAATTCTGACAACTATACTTATGACTTTTCAGCCCCTCATGTAAGCACAAACTATAGCATTTTGCATCAAATTACTCATTATAATCTTTTTAATTAGCTATTAGCTGTGAACCAGGTTTTCCTGAAAACAGTCTCTCTGTATACTAGAAACAAAACTGTAATAGAAAAATATTTATCTTGGGGATTTGTATGTTTGAATTCAGATATATGTAAGTGAAGTCCTACTATACACACACACTCTTGGAGTCTCATGTAAACTGAAAGTAAGTCATATCCATTGCAAAATCTCTATGTAGCAAGTTTACAACATCCTTTTCCTTGGAAGTAGTCTCCTCCATTAATTTACTGCCTTAATTTCTGTAAAAGCACTATTTCCAAAAACAACATTGACTCATCTAATGAAGCAGTACCAAGATGAGCTGGCAGGAGTCGTTAAGTCCAAGGGCAGAGAAAAAGCAGTAGCCTGTAACACTTTACAGAATGAAGACTTTGATGCCACAGGAAGATACAGTCTGCTTCCTATGACCTACCTAATTCCACTGGCTTCCCAGGAATTCAATTCAACATGATTAAAATGATTAAAAGAAAAAAGAAGTAAAATATAGTGATTTATAGAAACCTCCACATTAACTATGCATCATGATTTCAAGATCCATATCTTACTTAGGCTAGAAGACATTGTTCTCTTTACAGTAGTACTTTTCCAGGTTTTAAAAGCTAGTTCCAAAAATAAAGCCTGTTAATAAAACACCATCACAATTTCCATCTTTCTCATATCCCAATGTATTTCACACCAAAACAACTCAATAATAAAGTAAATAAATGTTTCTAGCCATAAAATCCCTTGCAAGTCAAGACCTACAACAGCTACACATACAGAGCATATCTTGCCAAATTCCTATTCACTGCTACTAATTATGACAAAAACACATCTGAGATATCTTTATGAGAAGGACATCTGAATGCTTCATCTTAAATAGAATGACAGAGTTAATTGCTGAGGACTCTCCACAATTCTGTTAAAAAAATAGTGTTTCACTAAATTAGACCAAGACTTGAGCCACATCACCATTTGCTGAGCCTCTGTCCAACATGCCTTAGTTTTTGGCAATGCATCTAATCCTCCTCTGTTTGCAGAGAAATTCATCTATGAGTCTGGCAAGAAAAGAGGTATTTCAGAAAGAATGCCAGAAGGTAATTTATAGAAGATCCAGTTCCAATGCCCTAAGAAACAAGTTGTGTTACACTGCCTCCCAGTGCACAGCATCTGCCTGAAGCTCAAATGAAATGGGTTGAATAATCCATTTTAGACATGGAACTACCAGTAATCCCAAAGGAATTACAACTACCTTAGAAGTTGTTCACAAAAGCATTTAAGTTGTTTTGAAAAAAAATCTATACAGAACATAATATTGAACTGTAGGATATAGAAACTGCAATAGTACAAACAAACACCAGGCAAATTCATATGGTAGATTATTTTTTTACTGAGTACTTGCACAATATCTTGAATAAGGCAGTCTTGAAACAAACTAGGATTTCTAAATCATTGATAATAAGTAACTGATAAAACTTAAGAATTTTGCAGATGAAATTTCTCTAGGAAAAGGAAGAAGCACTTTTATATTTTATATATAAGGTGACCCAAACAAAAGCATTTCAAAGTAAAAATTAAACATAAATATCTATTAATCTCTTTGAGCCTCAAATCATGTTCTGAAACATTAGTAATTATTCTGTACTCCAATGCCGACCATTCAACACCTTAGTATAAGTAGTTTCATAACTGTGTAAGTCAATGTACCAAATTGTTCATATCTTCCTCATTTTTTTAATCAGTACAAACACATGAACACTGATGTTCAGGATTTATAACAGTCTAACACAGTTAGTAAAGAGGTTTACATTCAATGTAATCATCATTTCCAGTTCTTTCACAGACCATGAACATACAGCATTGCAGAAAAGATTTAAAAAGACATCATCAGTTAACAAAACCTACAGTTGAATTTTACTGGGAAGAACAGGCAGGTGCACTTTCTAACATTTTTAAGATTAGCATTATTCCTGCAGGGTTTTAAAAAAGCAATAGAGTTGTTAAGCTGAAGCTTAGCTAGGTCAAATTTGAGGCAGTTCACTTATAAGAAAGGTCAAGCCCCTGAAATTAAAAGCAAGAGAGTAAGTGGAAAGTTAGTGAAGCAAACAAGCTTGATCTGCTCCTTTGGACAATGTGGAAGAATGATGAAAACACAAATTACAATCTAACCCCAAAAACATGTTGTTTACAAAAATGGTGTCACAAGTCAAGCTTTTAAGAATGATAAGCCTAATGTTTGTAATTCAGCTTTAGAGATGCAGGTAACTGATCCCATTTGTTTAGGGGAATTCATTAACTGAAAACAAACCAGCTTCACAAATGGAAAGGAAGAAGGGGAAACACTTACAGCGGTTGGATCCTTCAAATGGAGCTGAGTTGCTGTCACTTGTTTGAAACCACCAGGATAACTAGAAAAACAGAACAAACATACAGCTGAGTTCTACATGCTCAAGCACAATGCTAACACAAGTATCACTACATCTTGAACAAGGGTGCAATGGTATTTATAAGCCCTCAAAAAAGGAAATTGTTCTCATGAGGCCAAAAACTATATTTTATTTGAAAGATTCTATCCTGTCAACTATCCAAGTTTAACACCATTTGTACTTTCTTATTTATTCACTTGAGTATTAAGAAGCCTGTTCTTTACAATCAGATAGATGTGTCTTTAAAACTGCTTATTAAATACACCATAACAGCTACAGAGTACAACGGGAGTAAGATATGCAAAACTCAGAAATATTTCCAGATGATCAAGACTCACAACCAGTCTGTGGATGATATATGAAACATCCATACTGAATAGTATTTATTATTTTCTTACTATTTTAAATAAACATAGCAAGATTTGGCAAATATACAGTAATAAAATTTTACTTTTATTGCAATGGATCCATCTGCCTAAAGTTGATGGGATATGTTGAAACTGCACTAATTCAGATTTATGCATAAGCTTTAAATGAATGATAGAGTGGAGTAAGAAATTACATGGAAGTCAGGTAAAGCTGGATTTCATTTTGATTTAACTACATTATTAGGTATCAGCCAAAGTGAAATGAAAATAAACCCAGCATCAGTAAGACACGTCCACAGGGATGCATGGAATTAAGTGTTAGTTTTAACTGTACAATTCTTATGCAAGTGCTTCAACTTACACATAAATTTTAGTGAAAATTTTAAGAACTCATAGGGGGAGTGGAAAAAAAAACCAAACCACACATTAATTTCCATCAACTCTGAAAAAGAATTTCTCAGCAATTCAGCAAAGAAATTTCAGGACTGCAATATTACCACCAGCAAAATTAGCTTTTTCAACATGATTTATGTATCTCCCAATTGGATACATTTTGACACTTAGAGGTTATTACTATAGTAGTGTCATTGTATAAAATAGGAGCACTGAAGGGATCATTACCATGCTGGCTGTAGTTGATTATTGCACTCCCATCTGTAAACAAGTTACCTCTGCCAGAATAATATACTGTACACTACTGTATGCAACAATGCAGTGTACATCAGTACATCTTGAGAGCATTTCATTTTTTTACTAGTTTTTCCAATTTTTTCATCCTCTGATGAATTTTACTTATATTTATATATAAAATAAATATGTAGTGTCAATAGAAATATCTTATTACACAGTAAACAGAGCAGTCCAGATCATTGGTTCCAGAGGTTCATACAAGACACAACCTGGTTCACTAAATCTGTTTACTTATTCAAGTGTTCTAACTCCTTTTGAGTTAAATTATTTCCCTAACAATTATACATTGGCGATAAAAAAAAAAAAAAAGAAAAAGGTTTGCACATTTTAAAGACTGTAACACATGCAAACAAAAACAAAAAAACCCCAAAACCATAAGTAGGAATTCCCTTTTAAACCAATATGCTATAAAAAGACTTTTGTTATCAAGAAAATATGACATTAAATTTATCACAAGGTCATTTGGTTGTTTACTATAAATCTTACCCGGTATGTGAAGAATATACTTTCTGCTCCCATTTGTTACCAGAGAAGGCAATATGTCTTGTATTTATTATGACAACATGATCTCCACAGTCATCTACAAGGTTTAGAAATAAGTGGAAAATATTAAAGAGAACCACTGGGGAAATCAACCAAAATAACAACTATTATGTGTGTGATACATATGTAGTAGCACATAAATATACATTTCATAAAGCTGAAATTTAAAGATCTGAGCTTTTTGAGTCATACCATGCAAATCAGCACTTAAATACCAACCTTAATTACAATATTTATTAGTACTGTCAGGTTAGAAGGCAGGTGAAAAGTAAAATACCACCAGACTACACAATTAAATCATTGCAATTGTTCGGCTAAGATCTGGAAATCTGGCTTACGGGCAAGCGTATTATTCTAGTCAACACATTATGCTGCATATGCATCTATATTTAAAAAAAACAGGAAAAAAAAAAGTTAGTTCCAAATGATCCTAAATACTTGTTTTATTTTATTTCATAAAAACAGTTACTATGTTTACTGAAGGACTGAACATTTTGGGTAAGTAAAATAATTCTATTAAATAATTACACTCTAGGGCTAAATACATAAAAGAAACAAAAATATTGGGTTGGGAGAAGGGGGAGGGATGAGGGAGAAAAGCCCTAAAGAAAATCCCAAGAGCTCTGTTGGGAAAACCCTCACATTTTCATCAATCAAGCAGAAGTGAATGCTACAGCACATACACACATTTAGAGTTATATCAGCAACTTTAATATCAAAAGTTTTTTAAATGTAAAGTCTATAATCTATCACCTTGCCAGAAACAGTTATTTTACTAGATCTTCTATATGAATAAAGCCCTAATAAAACCCAAACTATCTCAGAAATATCATAAAGATATGAGAAAAGATGTAGTTTTTCATTTCAGAAGTAATGATCTTGAACAGCTGTATAAGCTATAACCACACATTCAATCAGTTGGAAAACTGTGTGTCCAGAGGTCACTCTCACTTGCATCACCATATTAGAACACAAGTATTTGAAGAGACTCACTTGATTAAAACATTTTTGAGTAGGTAACAAAGCAGCTGTACAAAACAGGGCTTAAATTGAGCATGCATTTTTTATAGGAGCACACAATTAATCAATGCAAGCTTCACACCTTAATTAAGTTTTTTACAATTTTTTATTCCTTTGTTCTTTTAATGCAATTTAAACATCTGCACTGACAGTTCAGCTCTAAAAATACTGTGTGTCTACATAAATATCAGGGAACAGACACTGGACTTTGTACTTTTTTAGGTTTTTTTGTGGGGAAGATGACAGAATAAGCTCATCTAAAGAAATTTTTGCCAACAGTTTTCCACTTGCATGAACACCAAATTAACAATCTGGATACCAAATTAAAAACAAAGCAACAAAAACATTCCCACAGTGTTATTCTGTCTAAGCAACTGTTATCTCAAAGACACTAAAAGATCTGTTAGTTCAGAAAAAAGAAAAAAAACAGTGTGAAGTACATCAACCACAAGCCTTTGCAATCTTTCCTCTCAAAGGGAATACCAAATATCTCAGTAGCAGTTGCCTCTCAATGTCAGTCTCGTGTAATGCATTTAGTACTGATTTATACAGTACTTCAACAGAAATACAGTTCCCCCTGAAATGACTTTCCAGGACTTTATAACTTCATGGGCATGGAAATGTCAAAGACCTTTCCCACAGGAAAACAAAAAACTTCCTCTCAGTATCTGCTTTGTTTTTCAGCCAGCCTTAAGTCTCCAGTGACACCTTGTGGTGTCACAAAATTTGCAGCAGCAGAACTCTGGTATTTAAAACATCTTTAGACCACTACAAATCCTACCTTCTGTTATCAAACAGATCGAGTATAATTTTAATATGTACATTTCATATGTATGAGCAAACTTCAAGGTTTCTTTTATGTTTCGGTAATGCTTATTGAAAAATCTGCATGGGTGTTAAAGGAAACACTGTACCAGCAGTATGAGGGATCAACCTTTTATTATTTACAAAATGCTTATCCCTGTGAGACAGGAACCAGGCACTACAAGTAACAAACAATATCACAGACACATTGTTACTGCTGAATCTCCTAATTTGCAGAAAAGCAAAATGATTGTTTTATTTAAACGAGAAGGTATCTTTCAACAATGATTATGTCTCCCATAGCCTGATCACAGAATGATCACAGAATCACAGCCTGATCACAGAATGTCTGAGGCAGGATGGGACCTCTGAAGGTCACGTCATCTGATTTACCTGCTCAAAGCAGGGGATTTTTTGAAAATCTCCAAGGATGGAGACTCCACAACCTCTTGGGCAACCACTTCCAGTCACTCTCACAGTAAAATATGTTTCCTGATGTTCAGAGGAAACCTTCTGTGTTTCAGTTTGTGCCCACTGCCTCATGAAGACAGAACTTTTCTGTACCTTATTCAGAATGAAGAAGCACTCCAAGACTGTGGTGCTGTGCATACTGAAAGGTAGCACTCAAAAAATCTAACCAAGAATTGCATCAGTGTTTCATGTGAATTAAATCTCTACATCTAAAATCAACACAATGAAACATGTTTTGAGATTTTTTAAAAAATGAAAGCACATCCCACCGTAATTCAGCTACTTAAATTATAAATTCATAACATGCTTGATATGCATTGGTAAAGAAACAACATAAAATTGCAGAGGGGTATGATGGAAAAAGATGAGAAAGAAAACTAATTAATTTATAATTTACAAACAATTGAAAAATATAACCTTTTATATCAGGCTGGATTTTAAAACTGAAATTGGAATAAACATACAAGTGAAAGAAAGCAAATTTGCTTCCAATCACTGCAACACTCACTTAGTGCATGATAAATAGGTTTATGTCTGCCTTCAAGTCTGACTACAGTCGCAGCTGCTATTTTTCCTGGGGGCTGCATCTTCGCATCGAGGAGGTACCAGGCTCTGGCAAAAGTGGCCCATTGCTGAAGAGAAAGAGAGGCAGTAGTTAACACAGTAAAAGCTCACACTACCATAACCTAGCTTCTTTAATTAGATCAACGCTTCTTTTACACTCAAAAATACTGGAATAAATTAATATCCAGCGACACCCCCTTCAAATAACCTTTAAAGGGACGGCGCACCACGACACAGAACGATGGACATGTGTAACACCACTGAAAGGTTACAGGCCCCGACGGTTGTGTTTCAAAAATGCGGATCTCCTGCTGGAAGCTCCCATTATCGCTGCTCGAACTGCAACACTGCTGCAGGATATTTAATGCCCAGCGTCCCCTTCCCTCCCGGTGAAGGGCACAGCTCCCCAGGCAGCTCTCGGGCCGCGCACAGCGCCGGCCGCTGCGGGGATCCCTGTCCCTCGGACGGGTCGAGCACGGCGGCTCCTGCCAGGGGAACCCTCAGCACCGACACCGGGGCCTGCTGACCCGCTCCCTCACGGCCCCGGGTTCAAACGCCCCGGCTCACCTGGGCGGCCTTGGTGTAACTCGCCATCCCCCCGCGCCGAGGGCCGGGAGCGCCGCGGCCGCGGGAAGCGGAAGCGCTGCCGTGTGAGGGGCGGCGCCCGGGCGGCAGCGCGGGAGCTTCGGAGCGGGAGCTGCGGAGCGGGAGCTTCGGAGCGGGAGCTTCGGAGCGGGACCGGTCCCGTCCCGGTCCCCGCCCGGCCATGGACCGCTACGTGCTGCTCCTGAGCTGGGGGGAGCGCAGGGCCGCGGGCGGGCCCGGACCAGGTACGGCCGCGGGGTCGGGGCTGGGGCCGCGGGGCTCGGCCGGGCGCGCTGAGCGGGGGCGGCCGTGCGGGCCCTCCTGGATTCTGCCTCCTTAGCTCCCCCCGGATCCTGCCTCCTTGAACAGCTCCTGGATCCTGCCTCCTTAACCCTCCCTGGATCCTGTCTTCTTGAACCCCTCCTGGATCCTGCTTGCTTAAATCCCGCTTTCGTTTCACAATGACCCTAACCTGCAGAAACTTCGTCGCTTCCATGTAACTCCGAGGTGCAGTTCATGAGCAGGACTTTAATGAGAATTTTGAAAATTTTGCCTTTATAAAACTCCTGTAAATCTGCATTGATAGTTCTCTTTAATTAAAAAAAAAATCAAATAAGAACTTTTAATATTACACTGAACTTTATGCTGTATTTCCAGGAATGTAAGATTTAACTTCCATGATTCAGTAATTTTTAAAAAACCCTCTTTTTTTCCAGCTGGGACTGCTGCAGACATGTATCAGTTCCTGAAAGAAAGCTGTAATGCATCTATAAATGCAGATTTGAGCACATTCCCAGGTAAATATAGCAATGGACATTAAGGTAAACATTACCAGGGATTGATCTAGGCACATCTTATGATCGAGGGGAAACAAGTCAGAAATCAAAGTAAAACCAAAATCCAGTGATGTGGGACTGTTCCCGCTGCTCTTTTTTCTGTGGAGAATTGATGACAATTCATTAGCTAAGGTGTTAGGAGATTAGATAGATTGGACATGAGAAATTAAAGGGAAGGGTTTTGAAAAGTTGACAAATTTCATTCTAGTTGAGCAAGGAAAAGTAGAAAAGGGCTTTTTGCAAGTTGGTGGGAAGCATGGTATTTTCATTGCTCCTAAAATGTCTTAATTTTTTCAGTGGAAGCAATATTTGTCTGTTGGGTAACAGTTCAGAACCTTAATCCATGAGTATTCATTAAGTAATTTTATAATCCTAAAGTAGATTTCTGAAGATCTGCTTTAGTACTTTTAGGGGCCTGGTGTTTGTGGTTTGGTTTTGTTTTGTTAGATAAATGCTTTCTTAGTTCTTTACTTGTTTTGGATGTCTAGCATTGAGCTGTTAAAAGCTTATCTTGTCACAGATGTTGTAACATGGGGATTCATGTGGGGAAACCACTATAAGCTCTTAAAATTCATGAAGATGGGAATGTTGAGCTGTTTTCAACTTCTGTGCTTTTTATTGCATAGAAATGTTGAGAGAGTATCTCATTTTGTGAACTCTGTGAACCATATTTATGAAAGGTGTGATTTAGTTCAGGTATGATACAGATCCTGCAAATAGAAAGCAATATTACCCAGAAGAGAGAAGAGGCAAAAGATTTTCTTTTTCATTAACAGTCAGGAGGTCAGTAATAGTTAGACACTTGCCAAAACACTTACCTACATCTTAATATGTGTAGAACTCAAGTCATTGTGGCACATTAAATGACTTACAGGGAGTTTTTCAACAGAGATGTTCATTATAATAGGAAGAATAGATTGTAGTGTATCTATTATTTTAAATAATTGTTGTATCTCTTTGCAGCATGTTCAGTGGCTGGTATTCCAGGTGCAAAGAAATGGTATTTTGCAAGTCATGTTTTATGTGGTTATTATCAGGTAAGATACACTTTTTTCAGAATATAAGTTCCCTAACTGTCTGCCTGTGTGTAGAGCAAGTTAAAACTGTGATGTTCAAAATTCTTTTTGCTTAATAAAGTTTTTTGTTTGGTTAGTATTGCAGTTCTGACTGGGAGGAGATAAATGTTGACACACAGGTAACTGAAGACTCTCTCCAAACAAGCATTGATGAATACCTGGGAGCCATACAAAACTTTGAGGAAGATGACAATAACAGTCGGGAGTCACTGTCTCTGACTGAGTATGCATATTAATATTATTATTGCAAGTGTAGTGATCTGACATTTAACAGTAATAACCCAAGGGAATCAAGAAAATTTAACAAGTGAAAATAACTACCAAAGCAACAGTTAACTATGTTAACTAGCAATCCCTTACTACTACTGAAAATAATTCTATTTTGTTTAACATAGCTTTAATTTTTTTAGTTACAAATGAATTTTATAGGATAACTGAACAGTTTCCTAACAGCTGACATCTGTATATACAAAAAGAAATTACTTGCTAATCCATCTTGAATCCTACTTCAGTTTTACTGCAGATTATTTTGATGTCATTAGGCTTACTTCTGCCTCAGTAAAAGAGGAGATAAGTATTTCTCATTGCCTAGGTATATGTTTGTGTAGAGTTTTAAAGATGCAAGATACTTACATCAGGTAGTCCTTGTTAGTTGTGCTTTTGGTTTCTAAATAACTTTGTTTATATTTTGTTTCTAACCATGTTGCTCTTCATTTTCAGTATCTATGATGAAGCTGCTGAAAGTCTGCATCAGTTAGCTGATAAACTGCCTGCCCCAGGTAATCTCTCTTTAAAAAGCAATCTCATTGGAGATTATCTTCTTAGTTATTACTCTAAAAACTAATGTGGTAAAATCATAGTCAAATGAAAAAGTTCAGAGGATGTTAGTTTGTTAGCTGAATTAATGCAGCTCTTGCAGGTAGTTAAAGAACTTGAGCATGGTTGGCATTGCAATTTAGCTAATGGACTAGTTTGCTGCTTGTTTCTTTGGAAGGCTCTATTTCAGTAGAGCTTAAGGTGGATATTTATATAACTAATTTTTCCATCTGAAATGACATCAAAGTAGTAATAGATAGTAAGCAACACAAAACTCAACAGGAAGTTTTTTATGAAAATAAAGGAAGATGTTGACATCAGGCTTACATCTGAGTTGCCAGCTGACTGCTTGTGGGTGGAAGTCAAGAAGCTGAGAAGGAAAATATATCAGAACTATTGGATTCAGATTTTGCAAACTGGAGATAAGTATCATCTTGCAGGTTAGGGTTACATATTGTTGCAGTGGTTGATTTGGGATAGGAAAGGAATGTAGGAAGAATGAGATCATAGAATCATTAAGGTTGGAAAAGACCTCTGAGATCATCGAGTCCAACCTTTGACTAAACACCACCTTGTCAACTAGACTGTGGCACTAAGAGCCATGTCCAGTCTTCCCTAAACACCTCCAGGGATGGTGACTTTACCACATCCATGGACAGTCCATTCCAGTATCTAATCACCTTTTCTGTGAAAAAATTCTTCCCAATGTCCAATTTAAACCTCCCCTGCTGCAGCTTAAGACTATGTCCTCTTGTCCTGTCACTAGAGTTGCCTGGGAGAAGAGTCCAAGCATCCCCTGGCTACAGCCTCCTTTTGGGTAGCTGCAGACAGTGAGCAAGTCTCCCCTGAGCCTCCACCAGGCTAAAGAACCCCAGCTCCCTCTGCTGCTCCTCGTAGGACTTGTGCTCCAGACCCTTCAACAGCTTCATTGCCCATCTCGACTCGCTCCAGCACCTCAATGTCCTTCCTGAACTGAGGGGCCTGGAGCTGGACACAGGATTCGAGGTGTGGCCTCTCAGTGCTATGAGAAATAGCAGATTAGAGTGTTAAAAGGAGGGAAATGATGGTTTAATTGTATGGGGGCAACTCTCATCTGTCACTGCTGAATGAGAGAGGAGAAAGGTATAGAACCACTGTCACTGAGGGAATGGAAAAATGTTTTGTGTTCATCTAAGAGGAGCAGCAAGAGATGAGCTAAAAATGCATGGAAAGTATTTTAGATCTTACTGAAGTTACTTGAAGCTGATATTTTAGCCCATTTTAATGCAATCAGTGATAACCAGAACTTTTCTATCTTTTAATGATTGAATAATTTACTGAATCATGGTACTTTGAGTCGTATTTAACTGTTTTTATAGGCAGAGCAATGGTTGATGTAATACTGCAGGCTGTTGAACGAGATGGACCCAAGTTGAAAGACTGCTTACCTGCTATTGGTGCCCTGAAACACCTGAGAGAATGGCACTCTGCACAGATCACTATTGCAGCAAATGATGCTAGAGGGTATGGCATTTATTATAGGGCTGTAAACGAGGTCACTACTGTTTTGTTTTAGCATAGGTCAGTGGTTTAAAATAAAAACAGCGTCTTGAGTACTTTACGTGTTTACTTTGAAAATACATAGATTAGTTTATTACCGCATGAGGGCAGGAATTACTCGTGCTGATTTATTATAAATACATGCCCTAATCAGATGAGCAGGCAGAAAAGCAAGTCCTCTGAAATGTTTGTTTTCTCTGGGAGGAAAAGGTAAAATATTTTCTCTTCCCTATTGGCTTTAGTGTGCATACAATGTTTTCAAGTTGTTGTACTATGCTACATAATAACTTGTATATTGATTGTAGTTTTCCAGGGTTTTTTTAAGTGAATCCAAACCCTTGCTGATTTTACTTAAAATTTTACATTACCTTAATTACCTTTGGTATTACTTTTTGGGGAGAAAAAGTAGAGTGTCTAATTTGTCCCTTCTGAAAAAGGAGTATAAATGCTCAGTTACTTCCTGTATGCTTCTGAAGAGCTTATTATTCTGAAAAGTCACTGAGGCTATTAATTCAAGTTGAAATTAAGTCCAGTAGTTTCCTTACTGTCCCCCTTTAATTGACATAAAAAGGCCATGATAAATTACAGTGGTTTGGGTTTTTTTCCCTGCACACAGTGAACAATTGTGTGGATACTGAATAACTTGGCAAAGTTACCTCCACTTCCCCTCCCCTCCATGCCCAAAAGATTCAAGTTTGCTTCATAGAATGTGTGGTTCAGCTTAATCCTAAATTAATAAAACTGTTGAAAAATCAAAAGTTGAATGGTCTGTCTTTAGTACACATAGTATATTTAGTACCCATAGTATATGAGGTATATGGAGGATGATAAACTTACTGCAGTGACTTTCATGAGCACTTGATCTCAGTGCTCATTGGTATCATCCTGTGGAATCAGCTTTTGACTGAATAAATGTTTCTGCTGCCTTTCATGTAAAACGAGGCCCTTTGGACATAGAGTATCTCTGATGAAAGTTACCTCACTTATTCTTCCTCTTTATGTTGCTGATTTCACTTAGACTGTCCCTGGAACCCACAGATACTGGCTGTTCTCTCTCTTGTTGAATTTGGGTAATGCTTGTACCACAGTCATATTTACTCTACTTAGAGGGTTAACTACAAACCATCTAGAGGGACCAGTGATAGCCCCAGTGATGGTTACCTGGCTTTGCTGCAGCTTTCTAGCACCCAACCTTACTATGGTCTGCCTGCAGCTTGCCATTGCCAGTCTTACTTGATTTCTTCATGTTAATTTGTAATAATGTCAGTAAGATTAATTCCATATTTTTGCAGTAGCTGGCAAAAGATTGCAGACTATCTATCAGCAGACTTTGTGTCTTCAGATGATATCATGAATATTATTGATTTGAAAGAACTCTGGAGAGGAAAGATTCAGATATGGGAAAGAAAGGTAAAATAACTTTCCTCATCTATGGTAATCTTTAAAGCATCTATGGTTCTCATTTAGAGCATGTATTGTACAGTGCATTTTATGCTTTAAGCCAAATTTGGTTTTGACAATGTAATTCAAAGAACTAATGTGCAATGTGTCTGGGTGGGTGGTGGAATAACTTGCTTTTTTAGCATGATGAAAGGATAAATGGATTAATGCATCAAGATTTGAACTTGAAATCCAGGTGCTCTCCTCTGAAATATTTGTTGTAGAACTTATTGTTAAAAATTATATTGTTTTGTATCTATCACAGATCATTATCATATAACTGTAAGCCATTGTTGCAAGTGCACATCTCATGTTTCAGCAAAGACTGAAAACTTTGTGACTGTGAAAGGCATTGTTTACATTTTCAGTATTAAGGTTATCCAAGTCCAGTATTTTTACTTAGTTTTACAGATCTGATTAAAAACAATAACACATCTAAGTGACTGAAGAGAAATAATTTTTATCTCTTTTTTGACATATTTATTGTCTTTTTTCTCCCCCCAGTTTGGATCAGGAGTTGACTTCCCAGAATTTTGTATAAAAAGCACTTCAGCAAAGACATTCAGCACTGCACATTTAAGTTCTTGCCTTGCTGGTAAAAAAGAGCAGCAGTCGAGGAATACTGATGCTTTGCCAGAAGCAAGTATTATTCTTGGTCTTTCTTTCAATTCTAGAATTCATCTGTTTTACTTTTCTGAGAAAATTAGTAACTGTGGAAACTCTAATCAGAACTGAAAGTTAAACACAAAAGTGATGATTGGATAAGATTGAGGAATGCTTCTTTTGTTCATGTGAGTTCTTAAAATTTCATCTGTTTTTCTTAGGAATACAATACCAAGATTTTTTTCAAGTAGAAATTGAGGCTTTATTCAGTCTCAATACTCAAAATATCTAAATTATGAATTCTGTGTTAATTTAACCTTTTCCACTTAATTTTAAAAGTTTGTGTTTTTTTGGTTTTTTTTCTTACACTTGCTGTTTCATGTTTTCCACTGGAAGTAGAAAGTTGATAGGAACTCCAGCATCATATCTGTTGATGAACACAAAAATGAGTGTTTATAAAAATTGGTATCAATTACGAATTTGTTATTTCATTCTTAAAATATGTACATTTTGGATTGCATTTGTCTCTTCCTGGCAGATCTTATTTTTCTTTGGCTAAGAGTTAGAACTCATTTGATGCACGTGGTTGACATTCTAGGAAGTAAGCTTTATTAAACAGAATCAAATACCTGCCTTGGTTTTTATATAATTATGTTTAATATAGTATTGTGAATTGTTTTTCTATTCCTTTATATCTTTTATACCTCTTTCAGATGTTATCTGTAAGGCAAATGCTGCCAGCAAAACACTTGAGAAAGTTGTACTGAGGTAACATCATACATTGTGTTTTGATTTGCCTCCTTTTCAGGTTTTTCATTACTATGGTCCTGCCCTGGAATTTTTACAGATGGTGGTGCTCTCCGATCTACCTTCCATTTTTATATCAGATCTGGAATTTGAACTGTATCCTTTTTTTATGGATCTAAACTACTACTGATAATTGTCTATAGCAGAAAAAAAACAATCAGAATCTACCTGTGAAAGCAACAGATAGATGGGGATTGCAAGGGCTTGTTCCATTCTAGTCTGTCAAAATACTGATTCTTCACAATTGGATTTTTTAATTTTAAAATTTAAGTTACTGACCAGATAGTGTTGATAATATCACACATATCATTTGTCTGTTGATGTGCATGCTATTTGTGGGAAAAGAATAGCGAAATGTTTTTTTCTGTGTAAGTTTAAAAACCCTCAAGCCTTACTAATTAATGAGTGTAGGATGCTTCACAATATGGGAACATTTGCCCACAGATCATGTTTTTATTGTGCAGGGGCAAAATCTGTGGCAAGATGTAGCAGAGCAGTTTTCTCTTGTGTGTTTGCTGCAGAGATCTCAAGTGTATTACTATTGGTTTTAAATGTATGTACTTTTGGTACTAGTCTTGGTGTAACAATAGTAGCTTAGGATGTACAAGTCTACCATGATTTTGAATATATAAGTATCTGTGGTGAGTTTTGTATGTTTTGTGATACTGTTGTATCAAAAATTAAACACTTACAGTCCTCCTTTGAACTTGATTTGCAAAATTGAGATGCAGAGTTCTTTGTGAAGATGAGGTTCCTTAAACTGTTCCATTCAGGAGCCTGTCAAGAAAGAACGGAACATCTACACTGCTTTTGGACCAGATTTCTTTTCTCTCTGGGAAGGTAAAGACTTCTTTTTATTTACATATAGCAGAAAAATGGAAGTATGTATATTGCCTATAAAAGATACAGGAATAATATTTTTAAACTTGGTCTGTGGGTAAGCCTCTTCAATATTTAGCTCCAAAGAAAATAGAGTTTTTAAAGGTGTTGTTCTCTTCACCTTAGCTAAGTTTCAATCTGCTAAAACATTTTGCAACTTTTAATCATATTCTGACAGATAATTTCTGTGCTATCATAATTGAACTATTGATTTTTTTAGCAAAAGGCTAAAAAGGCATGTGTGCAGCCTACAAAATGTATCTAGCTACCCTGAAGTGGTAAGCTTTTTTATTTTACATGTGCATATTCTGCTTTTACGTTCTGATTTTGAATAAAAAGAATTCATGAAACATTTACAGTCTTATTTTCCCCCTCCCTGCTTTGCCTTGGAATGATAGTGTGATTATTCATAGCCACAGTATTAGTTTGAAGATGTTTTTCCTGAATATCACCTTTACATAAAAGGTGATACATGTTTGTTTTGGAAAGTTTTTAGTGTTTATAAAACAAATCTATGCCAATCAAAACAAAACCTGCAATGTTAAATGCTGGTACAGTTATTCTTAATAACTTATGTTTTTTATTTGCTGTGGACATGGTATCCCATTATCTAGCTGTATGTTTCATTTCAGTTTATTATTTAGGCTTTTAGTGACTTTTTTCTCCCTTGCCTCTCCATTCTCCATTATGCTTAGCCAGAAAAGGAAAAGGTCCTTTTTCTAGTGCTATACCAAAAATATCTTCTAGAATGCTTTTATATTGGTAAATATCCCTGGTAATTTTCATTTTACTTAAGGATTTTTTTCCTGTTAGTGCTTATTGGCCTGGACTGTATATAGAGACATAAACATAGTCCAGCATCTGATTAATGGAAAAGGGTAATATGTAGGAAGGAAAAAAAAAAAGAAATTTTTTTTCAAAGGAATGCAGAGTCACTGATGCCAACTCATATCTTTAAATTCTCATTCTGGATGCTACTCTACAGTAGTGTTTGTAGCCAGAATATTGAAAGACTTGTAAGAGGTAATAAATACCTTTTTGTCTATAAAATAGAAATTCAGCAGTTAATGATCTCTCAACTGGACCGAGAAGTAAATAAAATTTTTACAGCTTCTGTGTCAAATGCAGTTCCATTTTGATTGATGTGAATTGACAGGTGTGTTAAGATGTTTTTCATCAATTGAAGTACATTTGAAATAATGCCAAATCAGTGGCTCAAGAATGAAATGTAAAACAGGTTTCAGTAATACTGCATGTGTTGTACTTGCTCTCGTTATTTAGGTGGGAGCTTTATTCACACTGCCATGTAATGTAAGCACTGTAGTGATCCCATCTCCTGCCCAGCTGAGTACCAAGAAATGGAAGCAATATATGGCCAGGAAACCCAAGGTCATTACTGGTAGGTATATTTTGTTGTGGTTATATGTGTGTGTGTATATATATGGTGAGTTTTTTCTATCCATTTGGGATTCTCTTTTTATCTTCAATGAAATTAGGTCAGTGATTGTCATATTCACTGACACAAAAGGGTGTGATGAATGCAAGTTCAGCTATGCAGACTTATAGGAAAAAATGGATAATAACATTGTGACAAGCTTTGGAGAAACAATGCACCTCCTTTAAACCATTTTTGTGTCCTGTCTGTCAGCTACAATCCAGCTCTCACACACCTTTGTAAGGTGACTGTAAAATCCACGGGCATAGAAGTTTGCTTCTGCAGATGGAATTCCAGCATGCTTCAGTTAGGTGCTTCCCTTCTCATTTAAGACTGACTTTTTGTTGCCAGCTGAAGGTAGCTTTTGTAAATAAGTATGCAGATGAGGGTGGCTGGCAGACTGATATTTTTTCAGCTCTAGGGGTAAAAAAAATTGAGAGGAATTAGAAAGAGTTGTATAACAGGGCAAGAAGCTTAATTATGGAATGGATGCTGGAAGTGTATAGATTTAAAATTACCTCTGCATGTGTGCAGGTGGTAGAGAGGTGTATTGCCTATAAGTGAGTTACATATATATATATATATTATATATGCAGCAGCAACATTCATATTTATTGGAGAGATACTACTGATGTAGTCAAATGAGTGCGGGATCCCCAGTGTCTGCAGGATCTTTGTCCTGTGCTCCAGTGCAAGGGTTTTGTACAAGTATTAACTATAATCTAGTTTCTTATTAGGCCTCTTGAATAAAATTTAGAATAGGAGGAGAAACATGGCCATTTAAACGTGTTTGCTTCTTTAGTTGAAAACCATTGATTATTTAGTGGCTACTACGAATCTGACTGTACTAAACATTTGTGAATCCTTAATCTCTTTGATCTGTGGGAAGGTGTAATTCTTGGAATTGGTAGTTCTCAAATGCTAAGATTAAAGTGAGAAATAAAAGCTTACCTGTGAGGAATCAGCTTTAAGATGCCAAGATAAAACGGAAAAGGAAAATATTTCAAATTACTGGGGGAATGGGACAATAGTGAAAATGTTTCTGGAATCTTTTTCACTTTATTGTTTTATTTTCTTTCTCTGGATTTATATATTGAGGCAGCAGGGTCTGCCTTTCTCTTTACTTCCAACTTAATTTTTCAAGAAATACTGGAATATTTTATATTTGTTACTAACAAAAATTTATAATGCTAATAAAGATTCTGTTGCATTAATTATTGAGACAGTATTGCAAGTATGAAATTATTTGACTTTTAAAACTTAGTACAACAAGAAGTATTCATTCTCTCAATTGCTACATCTACCAAGGTGCTATAAAATGTTTTCTGTCTAAAAAAATAGCAAACCCATCCTTTCACTTATTCTGTCAAGTCCCACATTAATTTACTTTCACAACTGAAAACTATATGCCAGTGTTTAAAAACAGAACGTCTTTATCTCACCCAGGCTGTGCACAAGGGTAAAGTAAGGAGCAAAGCTTCTATTAATGAATAATGCAGTGTCCTTGGGAAAAGTGTACAGTATTTCCTTTTCTTCTACAGTTGTATGTTCTTCCAGTGAACACTTATATTATTTCAATGCACATATGCAAAAAGGCCTTTTTTACCCAGCAGAACAGAAACTTCTCTTCATTGTTTCGTGGTAAAAATGTAACTTTGCCAGTTAAAGAACTTCTCTGGGTGGTGGTTGGAGTTTCCAGATGTACTTTGTAGTCTGCATTAGGAAGCTGGCCCTCTTGACAGTCACAGGAGTTGGGTGCTGACAATGTGCTGGCTGTAAGCCAACAGTGTAGTCCAGCTTAGTTTTGCTGCTGTAGTTCATTTATTTTGCATACTCTTCAGTTTGTAGCTTTACAGGGGGTAAATACCAACTGTAGTTACTGTTTCACATCAAAAGATGCGAGATTTCTCACAGAACAGAAAGGAGCAAGTGAAAGAATTTTGATAGTGGATTATAGCTTGTTTTAAAGCTGTTTTCCTGAGGGTGTTTCACAGTTATGTCCTGATGTTTGTAAAGTTCCAGAAGTTGAGCTGAAAGGAGAATCTTGCCGATATTATTTCTTGCTACAAGGCAACGGCTGTGGAGGATGTAAAGCAACCCTGATTCATTCAGCTGGCCAGATCAACGGTATGGCCACTCTTGCTGCAGTAAACGGAAGACTAAAGACAAGAGCAGAAGAAACAGAGTCAAGTAAGTGTAATTGTTTATTTATTTAAGAATATCTGAAGGCAGACAAATGTTGCTCAATTTCATATGTTCCTTTTATTCATTCCAGTCAGCATTAAAATGGAGAAAACAAGGAAGAATATTACATTTTTTATGAATGTGTCTATTAACAGTATTTTGTCAAATTCATAGAAAGTATAATAAGAGCTTATTTATTCACAGAATTCACTGCTGCCATATTTTTAAATCAAGTATATAAAGTTACAGTCAGCCATTTCTCATAATTGAGAGTAGTTGAAAATTTTTCATTGTCAAGGGACATCCAGGTAATATTAGTGCAAATCAAATTTGTGAAAACTTAATGTTTAAAAAGTATGTATTGTTGGTGTAAAGACTGACCAGCCCATGCCAAAAAACTGGGTAAATATCTGTTGAAAATCCTATTTCACTGGGGATTTGCAATAAAAACTGCAACTCCAACAGTCAAGTCGAGTTTATGATCACCTTCAGTTACTTTGCAATGTCCATGTTACTGCAGAGTGTTCAGGGTATGAGCTGGCACTTGTATCATAGCTGCTCCACTAGCTAAGAGCATGTATGTAGACATTTATCTTAGAATAGTTGTCCTGTTACAACTACACATACCAGTTAACTCTGCTAATTCCTGTATTTGTTTCAATAACACTGACAAAAAGAGCACAGTGACCTGCATCTTATCCCCTTAATTCCTTATTATCGAAATAAATCAGTGTGTTATATGACTGACTACTTGCCATTTGTCCTAATTAAAATCCCATTAGTACACTGTCAGAGAACTGAAAGTCCTTGACCATATGTTGGGAGAAAACTTTTCTTTCTTGGTATCAAACTTAGGATCATTTTACCTTCTTTAAATGTTAGTCAAGTTATTGTGTTGTCATATTGGTTTGTACAGAAATTCAAAAATACTAGTCAGGCATCTCTTCCAAGTTATCCTGGTGTTCAATTGTAATTGGTTTGTTTGGGGTTTTTTTAGTGATTAGCCATATATGAAAGTCTGGTTGTTTCCTTGTAATATGAAACTTCTATGTCTGCTATGTTTATGTTTTCTATGAAGAAGTAATGACTCCAAAGTCCTATGAGAGATTCTTAATAAAAACTTTTAATCTGTACAGGCTTTTGTATTGCTGACTTTATCCAGTCGCTGCCACGCTTCTGTGGAGAGCAGATTGTACAGAGAGAAACTAAACTGTCTCATCTCCAAGTGTTTGCCTTGAAGGAATATCTCAGTAAGTTATGGGGAAAGCACTGGTAATTCTCATTAAAAGTATTTAAAAGCTCTTTATGTCAAACAGAATGTGACGGCTCACCTTACAAAACTGAAGTGAGTTGATCGCGTTGTGAAGAAATAGTGAAGGTTTTAAAAAAAACTTTGTAGTATGTCCATGATTGTGTGTTAGATAATGAAAAAGAGAACACTGAATTAAGGTTGGTGGCTGCTTGTTACACTAATACTCTGAATGTTTGAGCATGGTTTTGGAATAATTTTGTGGCTATTCTGGGATGATTTCCCCAAAAACCTTTACTGCTGGATATGCCTTCTACAAAAATAAGAATTCTGGGTTTGATTTTTCAGAGTTTTTAAAATTTTATTCTTTATTGCAAAAGTCTTCAACAGCAGAGGAAAAACATGCATTGGATATTTGTTAGATTTATCATGAAGCATAAAGATTTTCATGACTTTGCAGAGAAGTACATTTGAGTGTCCTGATTTTTTCCATCCAAGTCTAAGAGACTCAAAAGAAAAAATGCTTCTGAGATTGGCTGGCTTATAGAAAATGGCATTCTGTGAAGATAATTTAAGTGTATTATCATTTATAGAATAGCAGCTTAAAGAAAATAAGATTCCTGCTAATAGTCTTGTCTTCCACCCCCTGCCCCCTGCCAACTTGCAGTCATTCTCAGATTCCAGCTTCGGCCCTGAGCTTGGGGCTGCTTCAGAGCTTGTGTTTTAGTTTCGAGTGGATCATCCATTTCCATTAGGATGAAGACTGAATAGGAGCAGTTGGGATTGAGTGATCATCCTAAATCATACCAGAATCACCTGGCCCTTGATATTCTGACCAAAGAGACCAGAACAGGCTCTCAGTTACACTGAAGCCCCACTTCTGCAACAGCAGCAAAAATAGGTGGGTGGGAGGCTCTGCAGACTGCAGCTTTTCACATTTAGGCCCTGCAAGTCCAGATGTTTGTCTCTGGAGGATGCAAACCTGGATATACTCAGAAATGCATGTGTACAGAAATTAAAGGACTGTAAAAATGGGATTCATACGTGATTTCAGCTATTCTTACTAAGTTTTTTCACTTGTCTTTGGAATAAATGACCCGTGTCTTGCTAAAGGGTATAGTAGTAAGTGTCAAGTTAACTTGTGTTACTAGTTTTGGGTGGAGATTTTCTTGTTTAGTTAGGTTTTAGCAGGGTCCAGTTGTTCTTTGTTACTTAGCAGGTGCAGTACCTTTTCTTTTTCCTTTTATAGAGAGAAAGGAATTGATTGAGAAGCCTCCAGTTATTTCTACCAGTGAGTTCAAAATTTTATTAAAACTTACAAGAGAATGTTTTTTGGACCTGTGCAACACTAGTCTTCCTAACCCTGATCTGCAGAAGGTTTCCAGTAAAACTATGTCATGCACTGTGACTTGTGGTGAGTATTGTTATTTAGCAAATACACTGCTTACTCTCTTTTGATGTTTTTTTCCTACTGGTCGTCAATTTGTTACTAAAAGAAGTCTTTTTACCAAAAGAGGAAAACATGGAAGGAAAAGTAAAGTAGCTTTCTAGGGTTTTTTTGCAAACTGAAATGACCCTTGCCTTACCTATTTCCTTTCTTCTCCATCACAAAAAAATTGTGCAGAAAACGTTTCTGATTGCATCGTCAGACAGATTTTTCTTTTATTTACATAATTTTAAATATATGCATTAAGGAATATCTATATATAAAGGAATGTTTATATATATATTTTTATCTATTTATACATCTATATTTCTTTAAACAATAAGATTGCTTATTAAGGGTTATCCACCATATATTTCTTGCAGAGCCTGATTTAATGGAGACAAATCCATTAGAATGGCCAGAAAGGCATGTTCTTCAGAATTTGGAAAACTTCGAAAAAAACAAACAAAAAATGAGGTAATAATGAAATAGTGGAGATTTTCTTTGTAGTGACCATTGAACATTACTGTAGAGGCACTTCAAATATTGATAGCCATTGTGTAAACTGTTTTCAAATATATTGATAATCTTTCAAAGAAAATATTTCTTAAGACTAAAACTAATTTTCTGTCTCAATTTCCAAAGATGTATTTAAAGTAGTATTGTATTGATTTTCATTGACTAAATGCAAGTGAAATTTAGCTTAAAATAGCATAGTTCCAAAACTAAATTACCTAAATGGCACTTCTAAAAAATAGTAGCCATGGCAGAAGAACATATAGAAGCTTTTCTTTGTCCCAACATGCCCTAAATAAGAGATAATTTAGCAGTTTTTGTCAGCATGTACAGTGTCTTCCTAATCTCGTATTTCTGAGATAGTCAATACTTAAGTCATGTCTCAAGTAATTTTAAAGTTGAAGATCCTATTGGTTTTGTGTTTGAAATTTGTATTTCCTTCAGTGCTGTTCAAGTGAAACCTGTAGACCTTTTTGTCACTTATTACAGCCTATTGATTGAAGTTTAGTTCTCACTTTACATAGGACTTAATGGTCTTTGCTGGTCTTAATGTTTTTGCTGACAGACCTTTAGAGCCAGTTGTCCAACTGCCTTTATCTTAATCACTTCCATCCCATTTCTCTCTTTCAAATACCGTAGTTTTTGGAGTTGGAGTTGTAGTTTTTTGGATTGGAGTTCTGCATGTGAGGAATTCTCACATTAGATCTCTGCTTTTTTGTGGTTGTTATTGCTATTAATGGATTTCTTTCTCAGGCAGGTAAAATTCTTCCTTCTAATTAGCTTTTGAAAACCTTCCTGAAGGACCTTTCTGTTTCATAGTCAGTGTTTATTTGATTGTATTCTGAATTATTATCTTTCTTATCCTCTATCAGTATACAGCATATTGATTAACAGTAGAAAAGAGAGAACTTTGCTAAACTTGGTTGAAGTCATTAAAGAGTGGAAGTTTGCATGCAGTAGTCTTTATGGCTCTAAATTCTTGAAGAAATTACTTTATTTAGTAGGATGGTAGAGAATTTGCATCAAATATACTTCATCATGAACATTTGTGTGAATGTTCTCAAGGAGCAAGCTTGTTCATTTTACTTTGGCAATAGTGTAATTGCTCCAGACTAGCAGTTATGTAATTTTTTTTTTTTTTAATACTGTGAGATTACTAAAGAAAAGAAAAAAAATCTTAGATTAGTCTTTTTTTTTTCCCCTTTTTCAGAGTTTCTCTGTTTGCACATTCATCTGAGCAGTTGCTGGGGCATAAAGACAGCCAGCGGGAGTCACTGACATTGCTCGATGCTAAAGAATTACTGAAATATTTCACACCAGAAGGGCTGCCAGTTGGGGATCTGCAGCCACTGCAAATTCCCAAGCGGTAAGAATCCAGCATGTTAAAGCAGACCATGCTCAGAGCTGATGGAGGGGAGTATAAATAAGGACTGAATGAGAGTCACAGAATGGTCTAGCTGGATATAAGTGTATAACTTGCAACATCCTTGCATTACATACCTGCCAGTGAAATCAACTGTTTTGGTCCTCCAGCCAGTCTTACTATTTAATTCTTTCAGGATCTGAAATGGCTGGAGATGATGATGTTGGTCCTATGCATTTAAATAACAAAATAATCACCTGAAGTGCAAAAGTGTGCTGGTGGACTCCTGTCAAGCTGCTGGAATGTGTCCATTTCCAAAATAGTATTTCTATGCAAGCAGAAATACTGTGGCAGAATTTTAATTTTATTGGTGTGATTTCTTTCAGTGGAAGGGAGTCTAGGTGGGAAAAAAACTGAAATGTAGAAAAGCAATAGCTGAGCCTGTTTTACTGTGTTCATCTCCTGTCATGCTGGCTCAGAATTCCTATCTATATTTTTATGTGATAAAGTGCTCCTTAAAGGAAGCTTATTTACTCTGGTGGCTTCACAAGTGTTCATCCTTAGTGTGTCTGCTGGTAAGTATTAGTGTATCAACCAGTGCTTTTGCAGCAGGAAGATTGATACATGGAGTTAATGGAGTAATTTTCTGGATCTGGAACATCTGGTAGAGTTAAGGCCAAACTGTGTAAGAGTCAGTGTTTGCCTGTATTATTTGTGCAGTGTGTTATAGACTTCTAGGTAAGGCAAGACAATCTTTGCAGTCACTAGAGTTATGTTTGTTGACCTTTTTAATGTTGAATAATAGAATCTGTAATGGACTTATTTGATACAGCCCTCGATCCTTTTTCAGACTTCATTATATTTAATAAGAGTGCTTCTGGAAGGGAAAGGTTCTGTAATATTTTGGATTTTCTGTAGGATTTTTGAGACTTGTGTACAATACTTAAGTGGAGTTTTGAAACTAGCCTAAAGATGTTCTGAGCAGAGAATTCAAGCAAGTTAGAAAATATCCAATAAAGATTGAGAATCTTCTATGGAGTTGTTAGTTAGACCAACAGAAGGAATTAAGAGATTTTGAGAGAGACTGATGAGTTAAAGGCATGTTCACTTGTTTTACACGTTTGAGTTTAAATAGAAGTTTGATAGATTACAGTTTTGGCTGACAGACTTTCTAAATTACCATCCTGCTAGATTCAGTATCACATCTTTCCTGGATGTTTTTCCCAGATAATTTTTACAGTGGTAATGGTGCAGAAACAGTCTGTGTGAATAAAATTTGAAGCAATATGTAAGTTTCAGATACTCCTACATCTTGCCTTCATCTCTTCCCTTCTTTAGAGATAAATGGATGTAACAGGTTATGCTGGGATCTGGCAGCAAATGCTTTCTGCCTGTCTTGCTATGGCTTCTTCTGTTGAAATACTTTCAAACAAATGCATTCATTTGATTTAGTTGCAGAGAGTTTCTAGCTGGAATTGAAATATCACAGGAGACAAGTGGTTAGTTACGAAGTCTGGGAAAGGTGACTGTTAGATGAGACAACAACTTGAAGCTAAAGGGAAGGAATTCACTGCCTGTAGTGCTGGATTGAGAAATGGGAAGTCAGTTCCCAGTTTCTTTCAGTCCATTCTACTACTCAGGTGTCCCATTGTGAAATGGAATGATTTTTACCTGGGTTTATTGGCAAATTATTTGGAGCAGTGACCTTAACTGGTTGAAATGTCTAAGAACTTCTGTAATACTAATAGCTCAGTAGGAATTAGTTAGTTGAATTTACATTCTCACTTCAAAAAGATTTAATTTTCCATTGATGCTTTACCCCAGAGGCTTTGCCAAAGCTGGCAATACTGCTTTAGTCTTCCTATACCATGGCATTTGTTTCTGATTTTTGGAAGTATAATTTTTCCTGACTGTAGCTTGTTAAAACAGATCTGTATTTTTCTTTTTTTTCAGTGAAAATGCATTTCTTTTGACACCAGAGCTTACTCCTCGGAAACTCAGAGGTTTGCCTTTTGAAAAAGCAGCTGGATGCCATTATCATGGACTTGAGTAAGTTTCCTGGCTTCTTTTCCCAGAATTATTTTTTAGTTTCCAGTCTAGGTATAATTGGAAATGTTTCAAGCAGCATGTGTGTTAATTATGGAAAACTTTATGTATCCTTTTCCTTTGTTGGAACAACTTTGCACATGCCAGCGCTCACTTTCTTACCTTTATTTTATTCACTGGTTTAAATTGCAACACTCCTGCCTTGATGGTAATGTAAAAACATTTAAGTTTTTTTTCTAAGCTGTACTGTTGTAGCTGTTCTCAGTGTCTCTGAAAATTTTAATTCAGAACTAAAAGTGTCAAGGGAAATAGTGTTCATTAGTACATATCAAATTCCTGGGGCAGCACATGAGTGAAGTACATACATAGCTTCTACTTTGATATTTAATTGTAGACACTTTTAGAACAGTCACGAGGTTTATGAGACCTGCTGTGATGCTACCTGTGTGTTCAGGGAAGCTGAAAACAACTCCAGCAGGCAAGTGTTAGTGGTAAGAATGTTCAAAAGAATCAATATGATTAGGACTGTGTTTAGTCCCAGCCAGCCAGAAATAGTTATTTGTCAAAGCTTCCTCATATAAGGTAGCTGTATAAAAATAGTTTAGAAAAATACGAATACTGACGTTGAGGAGAAGAGGAAAGGTATACAGAAATGCTAGAGTAAACAATTCAGCATAACTCTTCCATATCATTCCTGAGCTTGGAGGAGGTGCTCCTTGAATATTCACCATTTCTCTTGGGCTCCTCTTCCCTCTGGAGACTTTATCCCATGATACTCTACCAAGGAGATCTGTGAAGAGGCCAAAGTCTGATTTCCTGAAGTCCAGGGTAGTGAGCTTGCTGTGTGCCCTCCTTGCTGCCCTGAGGGTCTCGAACTCCACTATTTAATGGTCACTGTAGCCAAGGCTGCCCTTGAGCTTCATGTTCCCCACCAGCTCCTTCTTGTTTGGTGGGAGGGAACAAGGTCCAGCAGAGCACCTCATGTCACCCGGAGAAGGAAGTTTCAGCTCATTCCACGGACCTCCCAGACTGCCTATGCCCTGCTGTGTTGTCCCTCCAACAGGTATTGGGGTGGTTGAAGTCCCCCATGCAGACCCGGACTTGTGAGGCTGTTCCTGTTTATGATTAAGTCAAATTTCTGGTGTAATGAACGTGTGCCAGACACTTGAATCCTGTGTTGCAAAGAAAAAGTAATTGCCATTAAAGCAGTGAGTAAAATGGCAATTTAAATTGTAAAGTTAAATAGATTTTTTTATCTTTATAGGGGATGTGACTTCTCGGGGGACTAAGAATATAATAAGGAAAATTAAATACCTTGAAATTTTTAAGTTAAGAGAACTTACTCTTTTATCAGATAATTAATTTATTTCTACTGGAAAGTCTTACTCAGCCGTAGAAATGGACTCAACAGTGAGTTATTAGAAAAGTGAATTTTTCCCTGAATATGAAGATACTCTGAAGAAAGTAGAAAAATCAGATCTAGCAATTTAACATGACTTCATGTTAAGAGACAAAGGTAAAGAATGTGTCTAGAGTTCCTAAGAGTGGGAAACGTTGCTGAGCAGCTTCAAGGGTGGGCTGAGCTCACACTGTTCAGAATGCTTTATAACAAAAAGGATGAAATAATACTGGACAATAGTGTTACCTTTTCCCACCAGAGGTAATGTAAGTCTCTGGGTGATGAAACACTAGGCTCTTCCAAGGAATCTTGGAAATCATTTACACCAGAGAAAAGTTAAAGATGGGTTTTGTATTGGTGTAATCTCTTAGGTAGGTTTCACTGAGTTAGAAGTCCTCATTTGATATCTTCCAGCTCCACTGTATTTAATACAATTTGTTCTGTTGATTTCATTGATTAAACTGCTTATTCACTGTAGTCAATAGGAAACTTGTGCTTTTTCAGTAACACTTTTTTGTATTTTTAGCATTTAAAAATGTGAATCCCTCATACAGCAGTGTTTATCTGAGACAGAGCTAAAGGTTTCATTTCAAAGATGTAGTTAGCAAACACTTTTTGTTCAAGGAAAAAATTCTGCTAATGTCCATGGAAATCTTATTTATAAGACCACAGGGTAAAGACTTGCAAACAATATATGATTCAGCTTCTTTGCTGGAGTTAGACTTAAATATAGCTAAATCCATAAGGCATGTGTTAATTTACTGGGCTGTTATAAATTATCTTTCAGAACAATACACCAGTTCAATTGTTTTGCAGTTCACATGATTGTCAAAAGTAAGTTTTTCTGATTGTAATAAAGCAGAGACTTTCTCTCACAGGTTTCTCACCAATTTCAATTTCAGATATTGTCTAGACAACAGAAGAGCCTTAGAGAGAGATGTGGGATATGCTGAACTTCAAACTCGTCTGATTCGCTATGAAACTCAGACTACCTGCACCAAGGAGTGCTGCCCTGTGCCAGTTGTCTTGAGTCCTCTCCCATCTCCCGCAGTCTTGTCAGAGCCTGGAAGTGTCCCTGATGGAGAGTCCTTACAAAGCGAATTCAAAACAGAGACATCAAGGCTAAAACGCAGATCAAAAGACTTGGATTGCTTTTATCCCAAGAAAAGGTAATGCACTGAATAAAATGAATCTTTAGCATGAAATATTTCAGCTGTCTCTTGTGAACTGCATCTTTTCTTTCATCTTGAAATGTTTTAGTGAAGCTATCTAGACAAATGTTCTAGTTGTTTAATCCTCTTCTGTGGGTTCATTTTTTTCTCAAGTGTGACCTCTCGTTGATAGCATTAGATTAATCAAAAACCATGTGGCACAGGCACCTTTTATATAAGAGATCTGGGGTTGTATCTTGCAGAGTCTCAAGTGCCTTTGAAAAGATGACAGATAGCCTCATCTAGGACTGAAACTGTCAGTGCTGCTGCAGTACAAATAAACAACTAGAGGTTTAGAAAGCCAAGTACTGTACAAACAGAATAATTGAATTGCTAATCCAAAGGACTGCTGGCATAAGATGACCTACCAAAATTCAATCTTATTGTCAGCCTTGTTTATTAAAGTCTTTTCTGGAAGTTTGGTTTTTAAGATTTTCCTTTGTACCTTGTCCTCACTCTGAAGATGCAAACTCTTTGTGTCAATGAAAAATAACTGCTATGTAACACTATTTCTGAATGCACTTTTTACTGTAATACTCCACTTCTTCCTTCTTTCCAGTCTGGTACCCTTTGCAGTCTAATCACACCAAGCCTTTAACAGAGGTATGGTTTTAGGAATATTTATAACTTTTGCAACTTAATCTGAATAGTTAGAAAAGAAGATGTGATTGTATCTAACACTTCATGAATTAGAGTTTTGGAATAACTAATGCTCTTACAATTGAATGATCGAGGATTACAATGTTCCCAGAGAACGATAATGCCCAAATTTCCGTTGTTAAAGATGAGTTCTGACATTCCTGTAGGGCCAAAAGAAATGAGGTGGTTTCAAGAAGTTTTCTTATCCTAAGACTGGAGGCCAGCAAACACTGTTCTTCCTGGCCGCCTAGATGAAGGGTCCATATGCTAAACTACCCTTTCTTCCAAAGAGTTTTATTTTCTTTGTTGCTTCAGTTTGTTTCTGGAGTTTTTTAATCAGAGGTGTAATGAGACTGTGTATCAGAGACCAATCAAGTCAGTAGAGTGTTCTTCTAATACAAAAAATGTTACATAATAGAATGCTGTGTTCTTGTCTGCTCTTTTCAGATGCTTTTTGCAGGAATGCACACTTATTTCTTTTAAGCAGCAGCCTCTATAGTAGAAACAATGGCACCAAAACAGTCAGTAAAAAATCTGAAAGTTCTTTTTATCTCTTTTTTTTTTCTGTTTGTTTGTTTTACTTCCTTCTAGGCTAACCAAATCTGAGAGTACAGATTCCCTCCTCTCTCAGGCAAGCAGAGGTAGCGGGAGTCACTGCGTGGTTGCGGTAACGAGGAGATGCTCTGGAAGATCAGCTGCTGTAGCTGTGATGCCACTGAAACAGCCTGGCCAACCCCACCAAGTGACCACTAAGGCTGGCTCAGCCAGTCATGGAAATGCTGCCCAGCCTGAGACCTCAAAGCCAGCGAAGGAATCGAGATCCCAGAAGCATACAAGGGTAAAGGTCTAAGTTGTTTGCTTAGCGAAGAAGCATCTTGCTTAACTTCTTTCTGTGGGACTTGATTTTTTACACTGTTTAACTCAAAGTGAACTGTCTTCATCTCTCTTTGTTATTAAATGTCATTCTGTTCACTTGTGTAAGTGAATCCTGAAGGCACTGAGGAGAGTGCTGCAGAAGCAAGGAATGAAAAAGTATGTAAAGGAGTATTTTATAATGCCCAGGGAATTAAGGCTGAGAGAGATAACAACTAGGAATAAAAAAGGTGGGAAAGAATCTCAATGGAGTTATGAAATGTAGAAGATTAATATAAAACCTAAAGGCACCAAAGAAATACCTGTGCTGGAAGGGTCCAAGCCATTGTGGAAGAACAGACTGTTCTGAGAATAAAAAGATATTCCAATAGTTGTAAAAGTCCATTAATTGAGATAACATTTCAATACTTTGGTGCAATAATGTTTACTTAATAGCTGTATATGTTAGGAATGCCATTTTTAAAATACAGTACACAAAACAGTTTCTAGCATGATACTAACTTTAAATTAATCCCAGGGTACAGAGGACACTGCAAGAATGTTGATGTACTGTCAGTGGCAAGTTGGGATTGCCCAACTAAGCATAAATTGGTGTGACTCATTCAGACCTACAGTAAAGTTTAAACATCTCTGATACAAAAAATGTCAGAGGAAATTTTCCAATATGACTTTAGTGTCTGATTTAGATTTTTTTTTGTTTAATATGGATGCATAAAAAAAGGAAATATCAGTATAATGAAAAGTTATCTGTTTATATATATTATTTTGAAGGGAAAAAACCCCAAACCAATATTGATTTCTGTCTTCCAAGCTCCATGTGAATATTTGATGATCCTTTATGTTGCTTTGACGTGTAAGCATTTCCTTAATTTTTTAGGTGAAGGGAATGGGAATAGATTGTTAAATAACTCTGCTCAGATTTAGTCAGTGGGTTGATGGCACTGGGGCAATGGATTAAAGAAAACAGCAGGAAAAAAGATCAGGTTTTCTATTTTGGGGTTTTTTTTACTTCCATTGGACAGTTTTTCTTGTCAGTAATTGGGATGAACTTCTGAGTGTGTTTCTACTGTTTCCAAGATGCTGAAGGAGGTGGTTGCTAAGACTCTTCAGAAACATGGAATTGCAGAGGATCACAAGTGCTTTGCATCATGCAGCCAGCGTCTGTTTGAGATATCAAAGTTCTACTTAAAGGTAACTAGAAGAAATGCTCTTACAGTTCTTTGTTCTTAGTTAAGTAAGTCTGTTCCTGACTAAAACTCAAGATAGACTGTGGGATATTCACACTTGATTAAGACAATATTTCCCAATGTGTTAGTACTGTGTAGAATGTGTGGATAAACCTTTAGACTTGTTGTCCAATGTAGAACACAGTTTTACAGTATATTTTGGTGGTGTCTTATTTGTTTTTAAACCTTACAAAGCAGTACTCTTTCATGTGAGATAACACCTTAAAGCATGGATCTGTTTGGTCAGGTCATACTTTACTGCTCCCTTAGCTGTTGTAGCTCTCTCACAGCTGTGACAGCTCAGCTTCTCCCTTGTTCTAAGGCTGTTGGCTCAAGAAATAGCTTACAGAACTGACTCAGAAATTCTAGTTCCCTGACATGCTCACAGAAGTCATTGTAAATGTACACAGCTATCTAACACATACTGTTTTGGCAGCACCCTGTAGAATTGCATCAACCTCATTTTTAGAAGGAAATAAGAATTCTTTCCACAATATCTAAGAGACTTTGTGAGTCGATGCTTAAGCCATGTTACTTGGTCTGGGCAATCGGAACATCTTGCTGATAAGCACCAACTTCTTAAATAATTGGAACACATTTCACAATTTGGAACGCAGTTGCTCTGTAAGTGCTCCCAGGATCTCACTGAAATATGCCCTGACAGAAGATCTCCTAATCCAAAATCAGAAAGGGTTGCATGTAGAGATGAGTGAGTAGGGCAGATCAGATGAGTTCATGGTTCCATTCCAAGTAGAAGAGCAAAAGGAAGAATCCTGCAGTGATCCTATCCTTTGGAAAGCTGATCTAGAGAGAGATGTCACAGGATTTTGTTCTCCTGAACTGTGTTGCAGTCCCAAGTCTGTGGGAGACCTGTCTTTGAATCCTTTTGTGTGCTGCATTTTTCAGAAGCATGATATCAGAGCTATCATTTTCCTTGGGAGACAAGTAGTAAATGAATTTTTTTCCTCTTTAGGAGAAGTTTTGTTCTTGCTTTGTTTAAAAGAATAGATGAGGTTGGACTAATTAATTGGACTGCAAAACAGACAAGCCATTCTAGGTTTTTCATTTCTTGCACTGATTTTCTTTTCAGGTGTCCTCTTCTCTGTTCTTTGCCAGAACTCTGCATTGCAATCTAAGCTCACAGCTGATTTCCATGTTTATATAGAAATAAGGTTTCAATCAAAACTGTCAGAACTTTGGATATCTTTTAGGAAAAAAAGATCCTGGAAATGGGCAGAAGGTTCAGAAGGCTCACACACTTGAGTACTAGGGTTGGACTGCTGTAAGGAAAGCTGCAACCCACTGGAATAGATATAAATTACTTCCTTTTTTTCATAAAAAAAGCAAATTCAAATAATTCTTCTGTCTTGCTCAGAACAAGGTGATGAAAGTGTAACACCACCCTGGTTATTTGGGCTCTTATAACACAAATTAGAGCCACCATATGAGTGTGCTGATTCCTGTGGCTTTTTGTTTCATATCTAGGATCTTAAAACTTCTAGAGGACTTCTTGATGAAATGAAGAAAACAGCAAATAGCAATGCTAAACAGGTAAAACCATTTGTTTGTTTCTGTAACTAGCCAAGGCTAAATGTTGCTGTGGCAACTTGGTTGTAGGATGGTTTAGTCGACAGCTTTGAGAGATGAAGAGAATACTTAGTGAAGAACACTCTCCCTTGGCTGTGGGTCTTGTTTCACTCCGATCTCACAGAAACTTCCTCTCAATCAGCAGTCCCATGGCAAAATTTCCAGTTGCATATATTCAGGATTTGGATGGTATTCTAGTTAAAGCTGTCTATGTGATGTGCCACAGTGAGAAATGGAAATGAAGGCAATAAAAGTTTCTACATCGCTGAAACAAAAAAATGAGAGATGAGATTTTTCTTCATTAGAGGAAAGTCTCGATCATTTGGGAATTGTTCTTTTCTTGTGTTGAAGTAAATAACATTTATTTTCAAAGGTTAGGAAGTAATAAGAGGATCTATAAAAGGAAATAAACTTCTAAAAGCAGCAATGAAAGTTAGTAGTTTTAAGCTTGGGAATAACTGTAAGCACAAGGGATATCAGGTGAGTTTATTTGTGTGTAAAGTGGGACTTATGTGAACAGTAGCACAGAGTAAATCATAGAAGTAAATACCCCTCCAGAAATTAGTAATTGATTCTGAAAAATAACACTGAAGTGACTTCATGATAGAAAAAAAAATGTCATGCATAATTAGTTTTCAAAATCATAAATTAAATGGAAGAATTTGAACTAGCATAGTTAGATAAGAAAACCCAAAGTCTCAAGGAAAACTGCTAGATCCCTGCAGAATTTATTCTATGAGAGCAGTATTTGCTGTGTTCTGTACTGTGCTCCCTCCCTTGTAAATTGTTTCCTACAGATGATAAGGTTTCAAAAACTACATGGGTTGTAATGTTTGGTGTTGAACTGGGCTATTGTGCTGATACTCTGCTTCTCACCACCATCTTTGTCTGGGGAGAAAACAGGTAGTTTTGTGTATGTTTGCTGTTTGCCAAAGAAGATTAAAACTGGTGTTCTCCTAAGCTGCTCGCTGCTCCCTGTATTGGAGAATATTTTGAAATTACCATATGTAAACTGTAATTGCCAAGGACTAATCAGGGGTCTGAACAACTGCCCTGCTTGGAAAGCAGTGGTAACAAAGGTGGTAAATACAGCAGCGCACAAATTATCCTTTATTCTTTCTTCTACTGTGTAGTAAATACCACAGAGATGATGATAAAGGTGGTGATAAAGAATTGATAAAAGGTGTGAGATATTAAGTTACTTTCATGACCTGGAGTTATGAAAATTGTTTGCTTTCTCATTTATTTGCCCAGGTGATTGAATGGGTTTTGGAGAAGACTGGCAAGTAGAGGAACTGTGTGGATGCAATTCACACCTTCCTAGGAACTGAGGGGACAGAGCACTTCTGACTGTAAGGAAAGCCTTGTACTGCCTAAGGCACACACATACAGATCTGCACACTGGTGCTCAGTGGAATTATATAGACTCATTCTTCAAGCACAGTAGCAAGATTTGAAATGTTTTATACTGGAAATTTTAATCATTTTTTTTTTATTCAAATGAAAAAAGGTTTTATTTTATATGCATATTTATTATGTTTGTTAAAAGGAATATAGCTTAACTTGGTTTGATAAAACTTTGTATGTTTTTCAACCAGTATATATGTTTTTTATGTGAATAAAACCCCCAACAGATTTAATTTTGATAACAGCTTCTTTGTTTTACCTTTTTGCGTGAAGACCTCCACTCTATTTATTACAGCTCACTGTTGTATAAACAGCATTGGCCATTAACATTTTGTACACTAATTAAGAGCAGTTTCTATTCTGCAGGTGAAAGCAAACATAATTAGAATTCAAGTCACAATTATCTCTGTGTTGTAGTATAAGGAAAAAAAGAATGTCTTTTGAAACTTGATGCAAGGTCCCATTAAAGAAAAGATCACTTTACAAGATGAATTTCTGTTATAATTTCCCGCATGTTCTTTGTAACACTCCTTAGAAAAAAATCTTGAGAGGTCTGAGATTTCACGTCCTGGAGGAGGAGAAAATCAAAGAGAAAGCAGTAATGATGATGGTGAGAGCTGGGAAAGAGCAGGCAAGCTATGCTGAAATGGGATGGAAAGAAGAATTTCTACCTGTTGCATGTGTTGCAAGTACAGTAAAAGACTAAATTCAGCCTCAGTTTGCTGAAGTCTCAGGCGTGTGCCTGGCTTGTCCTAATGTAATTATTCAAGTTAGTATTATTTTGAGATGAGGAGTTCCTACCAAAACAAACAGATTTTACAGCTTTCAGTATAAGGATTTCCTATTCATCATATAAATTAACATAACTGATAGAGAAGCAGTGCTATTGTTTGCTATATTCCCCTGGCACGAAAATGGATTAAGCAATACAAATATAAATGAAATCTGATGTTATGAAAGAGTAAATGAATAAACCATGTGGAGGTTAGACTTAATACTGTAAAATCTATGCATTCTCTAAAAAGCTTTCCTGATTTTTTGGCATTATTCTTTGCTTAATTCTATTTCATGTAAAGCTGAGCCCTAAGGAGGTTTTCTGTGTCTAACAAGATCTTGTGTTTAACTCTTCTGTTCCTTTATCTGTTTACTGTTCTCCTGAACTCTACAAGACCTTTTCTAAGGGGGTGTGTACTTGGTTTAACTGCACTCTGAGCTGCAGTAGGAGAGCTTTGTAGTTGTCCTGCTGTGACAGGGGGCCCTTGTGAGTACCATGTGCATCTTAGCCCAGGACAAACACAACTACTTATGAGATGGATTTCATTTGTCTGCAGAATGCCACACATCCACAGCACCCTGGTGAAACAGAAGTGCAATGAAGATTAAATAATGATTTGATAAATGCATGCATGAAATTTCTCCAGTGTAATGATTACTGTGTATGGCTCACATTTCTTTGTGTTCAACACAGAAAACAAGAAATTAAACAAGACATTAATCTTCCTTAATATCTTTTAGTGAATAAAGGAAGTCTCTACTTCCAAATAGGGAGAGAAAAGCTGTTAAATTATAGCCTTATCTCTTCAGACCGAATGCTGATACTTTGGTCTGAATACTAAAGCAAGCCACTGAAAGTTGTAATTTCTACTTAATTTTGAGAGGTTTATATATGTGTAATTACAAAAACTTTGTAGTTAATAAATTATGCCGAAGCTGATAAGCAAAAGTACAGGAACTACATTTCATAAAATCCTTGAGGCTAGCTGCCATAAGCAAACACCTCTCAGAGAAGTAATTAATACTTCTGAACTGGTTTTATTCTACTTCAAGTAGAAACCGACGGTTTTTGTTTTAATTAATTCTGCAGACTCAAAGGTTGGCCTGAAATAATAAGCAGGAAAGTGGTTAGGGAAACATAAGCATTTTGATGTATTGTTTGTTTGCATGATTCCCAGTCCTGAACTAATACACTGCTGCCCATGTCTCATTTGCTCTTTATCCTGGTTGTTTTTTAGGGTAAGTGGTAGCTGGTTTATTATTGTGGCTTAATAACACTGTGCCCCATCTGAGCTGTGATAACTGTCCTTGTCCAAGCACTTAACCTATAAAAAACATGCAAGATAATTTGACCTGGTCTACTGTAACAGCACTACACCGAACTATGTTACCTTTGCTGTAGTTCAAAAACCCCACACCAAGAGTTCCCACTCAGCTGATGTGTTGCACCTTATGTGATGCAGAACAGAACATCATCTTTTGCCTCTGAACTTCAGATTATTTTCTTGTTTGGGGCTGCTGAACCCAAAATCCAGTTTGTCCTATGCATCCCCTGGGTGCTTGCTTTCATGTTTTTGCAAATGAGGATGTAAGTCGTATTTACTAGTACACATTTATAGTTTACCCATAATCCATCCATGCTATAGAATAAGCACATAACATAATGTAGCATAATATAATAACATTATGTATTATAAGCATATAATCCATCCATTTTATGTGCTTATATTACCCACAGGATTGGGGTAAGACAACACTGGTGTGGTTGCAATTCCTCGGTGATACAACTGCTTGTAGAATTACAGCATTTGCATGATGAATATCGCTGGGCTACCACAGAACTTAGCCTGGGTACAAATGCTTGTCCAAATTCTTTTTGGGGCTCCAAACTTCCCTTTCCAAATTCACAGTTCTCCCTTGGGATTTGTATTCTAAATTTTTTTTCTAATGTCTCCCATTATTTACATAAGCACAGAAATTCTGATGAAGGAAAAAAGGCTAATTCCATGTGGGAAAGAGGTCATCACCTTTGTTACAATGTTTTCCCCCTCATGCTTTTAAATTAAACTTTTGCCCTGGTTAATCTAGGGGTCCCTTTATATCAAGCAGGCTCAGTTTCTCAAAATTTTGCTAGCATATTAATAATATCTGCTCTTTAAAATCAAAGTCATCACTGAATTCAAAAGTGTCCATTTTAGATACAATTCTCAATTATAGTAATAATATACACAGTAATAGTGTGTATGTATTATTATGGAATATATATATATACACACGCACTGTATTAATTGTCTATCTAATAAATAGGCTCAGTAAACATCAAGTTATAAACCTGCCAGTTTGACTTCTATGAAAAATAAGATAAATTTAGAAATCAGTGATAGTCTAATGATCTGGAGCACATAATGATTTTGCTTCCACTGAAGAAAAAGAAACTCCCAATTAACTTTTAAACATGGGTAAGAGGACACTGAGAACTCTTCCAGATGGAACAGGTCAACCTCTGTTGAGGTTGAGCAGCTGTGCTTCCGAATGCAAAGAGCTGGATGGAGTGTGCTCCCATGTCCTGTGGGAAGAAGGAATGCAGAGAGAAAACACTTGTTATTTGCAAAAGACCAATGCTAATGATGTTCATGGTAGTGATTTACTTGGTAGCACATGAAGAGTTGTGTTCTGATTTATAATGTACCTTAAGTGAGATGCTAGTTCCATTTGAAGAGCAGGACTGTTAGGAAACACCCGTATGCTTCCCTGAACACATTCAGATCAGCTTTATTTTCCTTTTTTTTTTTCAACAAACACTTTATATCACATTTTTCAATGACATTTATGTTCCAATACGTATCCAGATCTTTCTAACGGTGAAGCTGCTGTACAAACTTTCTGATCCGACTGTTCAATTTGCAGTCAGTATTTTGTGAAAAGAGACTGGAATATTCCTTTTTTGGATTTCCATGAGGCTGGTCTGTTATACCTCAGGTCAGACTGAAAGAAGAGGCCTAAATTTCCAGTTAGTTTTTCTATTTGGGCCACTAAATTAAGGATTAAAGTCAAAGGGAAGGAAACCATCTTTTTTTCTATAAACTGTTCATAAGAGAAACAAGGCACATGTTGACCTCAGTCCTTGAATGCACAAGCTGGAGCAGAATTTTTTTTTTTTAATGACTTTTGTAACTGCCTAGTGCAGTATAAACAACAGAGAAAGCACTGCAACTTCAGCAGAGGAGTCTGAATGACCTGCCCAGGAACATCCCTGGGAGCTTTCAGGGATTATTTTTAATTTCAAATTTTTAAAAGTCGTTCCATCAATGCAATGAACAGTTCTCTCAAGTAACGGAACTCTTAACAAAGGAACTGAAGTTTAAATGTATTTTTCCCCAGCCCAAAACCAAGGAACAGCCTTTCAAATAGTTTGTCTGGGTACAAAGTAAGCTCACCTCACAAAAATCCAATAAATGACTTTATTAAATATATTCTTTTCCTCTAAAATATAAATATTCACTATACTCTTATAAATGTGGAGTAGGTCCATATTTAATTTGTCTATCCCATCCAAATATGAATCAGTTCAAAATCTGAAAATGAAGAAATAGCATCTGTAATTATCATTTATTTTTTCTATAAATATATATATATATGAATCTTCTTTGCAAACTGCTTAGTTATTCATTTAGACTTCATATAGTACTGAGCACCTCAGATTACATCATTTTGTGTCATTTAATTGTTGGTACTAATATAGGAATTTGTAATATTTACAATGCACATATGTGTTAAGGATAACATTCCAATGATTTTTAAATGTTAAAGGAGTAAGGAAATAGTGCAGTATAGTTTACAGATGTATTTAACCTACCCCACAGAATGCAAGTTTTCACTTTGACCTCTGGAACTTTTATAGGAGCCCACATCCAAATTTTTAAGTCATACATTGGAACAGTGATCAAAATTTTCTGAATCGCTTTTTAAAACCTTCACTGTTTTAAAACCGACACAACTGTGGTAAGAGTTCGTTTGATCACGTGACACGAGTTCCTGCCCAAGGACCGTCCTTGTCCCCCGCGTACCGACTGCTCGCAGCTTCTCAGACGCTCTTCTAGAAGCCTCCAAGCCAAAGGAGGCCCAAGTAACTGCCCACAGAAAGTTGTGTGAATGGCAGTGGTCACTAAATGAGAAGTGTCCATCTGGAAATTACTGCTAAGTTATGTAACATTACCTCCTACCTTGTGAATTTACATGTGGAATTAATTTTTAAGTGCAAGTACCGTGACAGTAAAAACAAAGTTCACAGCGAGGTGAATCCCTTCCCAGGTGTGCCTGTGAGTGGTGAGAGGTGCTGGCAGAGGGGCTGCTCTTCCAAAGGGGCATTTAGCTGTTCTTCAATGACTCTGTATTTATGAATTCAGCCTATCATCCTAATTTTTTAATTAGTTTTGATGATTAACATACCTATGGAAACCACAATGAACTAATTCTTATGCTGTGAATAAACAGCATGGCTTACACTTAACTCTCAAACTTAGCTTAAAAACAACATGGAGCCAAACTCTGTTTTTAATTTTCCTCTTTGCCAGCCAAGTGATGCTGAGTTGAAATTTATGTGCTTTCTCAGGAATAAAAGAAATGTTGTAATATGACAACTAAATGCCCACAAACTTTGGATTTATTACTTCCTGTACATGTCCTTCAAAGTGTGAATTTAGGGCAAAACTCTAAAAGCAGACAAAACCCCACCCCTGTGTGAAGCAGTCCTGTTTACAAAGGAAGGGCAACATAAGTGCCATCCCTCTTCTGCTTCTTATTTCTATTACTCCCAGGTGCAAGCTGTGTGTGCATCATCCCTGATGATGAAGGTCAGTGTTCCTGCCTGCTTTGTGCTGCCCAAGGTAACCGAACAAGGCTCAAACTCAGTGAACTGCATGCTTTGACTTGAAACAGTCAGTTGTGGTGCAAAACAGGAGCTAATAAGTCAGGAACATGGAGGTGAATGTCTTATGTTTCACCAGCAAGAAATCTGGACTTGCCAAGTCGTGCCCGTAGGAGCAGCTCCTTGTTAAGGAGCACAGCTCATGTTCCCGCCCTGGTGCATTTTTTCTCACTGTTGTGGAGCTGCTTGAATAGCTTTTCTGAAAACTCTTATATAATCAAGTCCTCCTCCTTCACTGCATTTGTTCTTCTATGAAGGCCACACCACCAGCCTTGTTTGAGCAGAGGGGGTGACACAGTAGGGGTAGGACAGGAAGCTTAGCATGGCCTTCTTTTGAAGAACTGCCATGCAAATACGCTGGCAGAAGTTTCCATCACGCTTCAACATGGATTCAGGTACCTTTTACCTGGGCTGGGGATCACATATAACTGAAACTCATTAAGCTATTCTGGGAAGTTAGTATAAAAATGCATCCCTAATGTTCATTAACACAGGACAGTCCTACCTGTGCCCACTGACAGCCGGCTCTCAATACGTCCTAGAGCTGGTCTTACTGTGGCTCCATCGCTAGGAATGTACATGTAGCACGTCTTTATTGTTTAATTTGAAACTCCCCCTGGCAGGGGCCCTCCAGCTGTTCCCTGACCACAGCTGTGTTGCTTTAGAGTCCAACCAAAGGTGTGTATTTGAATGCTCTGCTGGGCATTCATGCAATAGGTTCTGACAGAGCTCCAAAACAAAAATCTTCTGTAAGTGGTGCACAGTTTACAACCAAAAGAATATTTTACTTTTGTGTGGTGGGACAATCCTGTTTGGAGAACTTCTCCTTAGCCAATCTTGAGCTTGCATTACAGCCAACATGCTCTTGTCTGCTTAGCCCTTTACTTATTCTATTTAAACAAGTACATTGAAATAGGCACAATTTATGATTCTGAAACATTTACATGTATGGTACTACACACTTTTACGGTCTCATATGGGATTTTAAAATCTCATTATTTACAATGAAATCCCCCATCTTCCTTGTTATGCCATCTCTTTAGCTGATCAGAATGAAACCTGGGCCTTGGAAGACTGCAGAAATGACCAAGGCCCAGTCCTGAACCTCAGGCTGGTGTCTGCTGCTGGCTGGGACGGGTTCCTGCTGTTGACTGTACTTCAGATGAGCATGGTTGCTCCATCTCTCTTTGAAGAAACAGATGGATCCCACTTATGCCACCAAGCCCAGTCTCGTGATCTTTGCTGACAGGAAGGAATGAATGATGAAAACAATTGGTTTTGGACAGGAATGGAGGTCCAGTTGCTGAAAGTACAGAAAAAAAAATCAAATTGAGAACTATTAGATTAGATTATAGCTCAAAGAAGGAATCATTTATGAAGTACTTGATGAACTGCTGTCTGGTATTTTGAACAGGCTTCTATTAATAACAACCCTTCTCTACAACATATTGCTTTTCTTTTGCATACAGCTGCAAATATTTAGGTTATTAAAAGTAAGTAATAAGCATCTTGAGAGCAGATGAGATCCTGGTGCCTCTGGCCTTGCATCCACCTGGGTGAGCAGCAGAAAACTGAGTCAGATGCTGCAAGTGGTTTTCCAAGAGGCTCAACCTCTCCCTTCTTTTCAGGCTCTGTTTCTGACCAGGGATGGTGGTGGGACTGCACTGTCTGACACCCAGTGCATCTGCTGTTGTTCACAGCTGAAGCACCTTCAGCTGGTGCTGCAGAGTTGCTCCTCTGTTCTCACAGCCAGCAGTGACACCGTACTGAGTCTCTTTCCCCCCCAGTCATGGTTCAGATGATCTCACCACACTCTTGCTAAGCATGACAGGCCTGTCAGTGTGGACAGGAGGTTCAACAATAGGGTCACATCAAAGGAAAACAAATTTGCCTTTCCACCTGTCATGTATTAACTTTACTGAGGAGCTCGTAACAAACTCCCTTCTGAAAGCCTGACAATAAGCAGTTTGCAAAGCTGTATGTTAACAAGAATTATGTGAAGAATTAAGCACCCAACGTGCTCAGGAACTGCTGAAAAAATTTGTGAGGGAAGACCACGTTTACATTCATAATTTATGATATTTAAACTACTCACTGGAATATGTGCCTTGTATTTAGGCACTGTGACAGCTTAGAGGCCTAAGCAGACAATTTGCACATCTGTAGCCTTAATAATTTTTTTCAGCAACTACATGTTCAAAAATGTCTAAAACACATATCATAGTATGAAGTCCCTAAGTGTACACTGGAATTAATAAGATCTCATTCTTAAGGTCTTTCACCCTTGATGATTTAAAAAGCAAAGTGGATACATACAAAAATTCTAATATCTGGCTATTTAGAGGTACAATTTGTTCTTGAATGTGACAAATCTTCCATCCCTCTATGTATGGTTTTATGATTTTAACTGTCTTTTTAGTTCATCTCCTTCTATAACCAGATTGTCATGCTGCACTAGAAAGCACAGCATCTAAATACTGGTACTGGAACCTGGCATTGGCCAACTGTTAGAACAGAACAGAATAAAGTATTTCAGTTGGAAGGGACCTACAATGATCATCTAGTCCAACTTTCATTAGTGCTTCTCCACTCCCAGAGCCTTTAGGACCACCAAAGGGATGGTAATATGCATCCCTTTTCTAAAAGTAGTACTTACAATTTCTCCATCTTTTCCTCCAAAGTCTAAATAAAGCATCCTTATCCCATCATCTGAGGACATTTTCAGTTTTTCGTAGGGATACTGTGCAATTTTCTTGGAGAAGGCACCATCTTGTGGTTCAGTTGTAAGAGAGAATCCATGCTCGTAATGGATGGTCAGGCGGCACTCCTGGCTTTTGTATGTGCAAGCTGCAGAAGAAGTCAGAAATTACTCTGTAATGTTCCTAAAAGCAGCAAATTCCATCTGGCTGCAGATACCTGCATTTGGCATTTGATCTCAATGCTATCTTGTTTCTTCCTGAAACTGGGCTAACCATGCTCTGTCAACCTCTATCAGCCTGCAGATTTGGAAAAACAACAGAAATCCTGTGTTGTGCAAGATCCAAGCAAAGTTATGGTGTAAACACAACAGACTAAAATAGTGCTCAGCAGTAGTGGGATTGATGTCATCCTTTCAGTTACTCGCTTCATTCTTCATGTTGCAGAAAACATCTACCTGCTGCCAAAAAACCAATGCACTGAAATTTAAGAAGGCTTAGACTGGTGTTTCCTCCCTCCAAACCTTGACAAAGTCACAGCTACTCTTCTTCCTGTGCCTGACAGACACAGCCAAAATCAATAAATGCGGCGCACAATGCATGAGAAAATTAGAAGCTGTAAAGGGTTTCCCTAAAGTATTTTGGCAAAGATGAAGGCACTCCTGAGTCCTCATTAGTGTCGTGGTAATTGAAAAAGGGCCCAGATAATTGTATATAATAGCTACTGCAGTAGAAAGTCTGCATCTTCCTCTCAGCTCAGAAACAGAGGCCATGATCCAAATTAAAAAAGGAACAGTTTTGGTGTTCACATCCCGAATTCTCTATTCCATCACTTTCCTGTGGACAATTCTGCCAAGGAAGGTCATTGGCACTGAGATAAAAGCACTGTGATAAAAGAAAGGGCTGATGGTCTCCTTCTGCTTTTGGAATGAAGGGAACCCATGTCACTGTGCTGAGGAGATGGACGTGTCCCCCTGAGCACTCCTGAGCACTCCGGTTGGTTTCCATGTCAGGGGCCCTCCCAAAGCAGCCTGAGCTTCCTGTGAGACACAGGGCTGGGCAGCCTATGGGCAGGAATCCCTGTGCTCAACAGCACGTGGCTGTACCTGATGCTTCAAGAAACCAGAACTGCCCCCCGTTGTGGGTGGATTTGTGCTTTGGCTCCTGCTGTCACATTTTTAGGCAACGAGTGGAAATAATGTTCAACATTAACAGCCCTGCCAGCTGTAGAGTGAGCAGGAAAAGGACTGCAAATCCTGGAGGCACTCAGGAGAAATGCACAGCCTCAAAGCCACAGAGCCACCCCAGGCCAGCAGATACCTGACCAGACGGGGCACCACTCCAGAGCATCTGCAGCTGATTACTTTTATTCCAGTCGATTTTGCATGCAGAGATGTGCTGAGAAATGACACTCTGATGTTCAGAAAGGGAAATGACTACCCATCAAAATGTGGCTATTGGGCTGGTTTGGTTTTTTTTTTTTTTTTTTTTTACTCAAGTGTGCAGAGCTGGGTGGAAAAATGACCAGTTCACACTTGTGAATGTGCCAGTCCTCCTCTGCTTCTTTCCTCTGCAGGAGAAACTCCTGCCCAGCTTGCAGGAATCTCCTGAATCCAGAAAAATGCTCTTTTTTGTGGTTTCTAGACAAAACCTCTGACCATCACTCCTCTATGACATGAAGGCCTACATGGCTGACTACAGACTTTTGTCTAAAACACCACGCTGAAAAAAACCCCAGAAGTCAGCACCATAGTGACTGAGTCACTGGGCACAGGTACCTACCAGCTGGGACTGGCTCAGAAACCAAGGGGACAGTATTTTAACCACACAGAACCCTAAATGCACATTTTTAAATGACTCACATTAAGCAGAAGGAGCCCCAACTGGCACAAGTGTCACGAGAAGGGTGTGGGGACGGCGCTGCAGGTGGTACTCACATGTGGTGATTTCCGTGATGAGCTCTGCAGAATTGTGGCAGCCCTGCACCACACTCCTCGTCCACAGTGAGAGGTCTCGACTAGTCTCTGTCCTGAACAGATGGGTTTCAATCCCTTGCCTTGTGCCAGTACGGGTTGCAAAAGACAAATCCATCCCTGACTGTGGTGAGCCTTTTCCTGGGCCAGAATGAACCAACCTGCAATTGGATTTAATATACATCAGGGAATTCTAACAATGACACAGAGCACTGCCCCAAAATCCCCCGCTGAGCACAGCTCTGCTCTGCACATTCCTAAATGCACATGGTTGGGAGCATGGGAACTCACATCTCCTCTGTATTCACTCAGAAGAGTGAAGGTCCAAGGCAGTGAGCACAGAAGCACCTGGACATGCAGGTGATGACATGGATGTCCCAAAATTTCCTGAATGAATTGTACAAAACACCCCTTTGGACGAGGAACTGAGAGAAATCACTGACTGGTCTGTGATGACGGAGTTTGGTCCACAGATACAAATGCTCACTCAGAGGAGGCAGCTGAATCCATCTTTCACTGTGAAGCGACATTTGCCCTAAACCTTAAACATCTGCAGACAAATTCAATGATAAATACTGTTGGATAAAATATGTGTATGTATATGCATATGTAAAACAGGCAGATGCCAAGTACTGTCTTGTACTTACTTTTCCCATAAGAAACCTGTAAAATGCAAAATGTTGCAGCTACTTGTAATCTGAAATTCTCTTACATTTGTCTGCAATTAACATTTTTTTGCCTGGCTTATCTCCTGTGACCAGGAAAGGTTTGTTCATCTGGGCAAACACAAATCACACAGAATAGTTTTGAGTGAGAAAATCAATACCTCAGAATTATTAATTTTTCTTTAAGACTGCCCTTTTGTGTTGGGGTTTTTTTCCCTGCAGAAGTGTGGACAGTCAATCTAGAATTCACTCAGAGACACAACACTGATTCTTCTAAAAAGAATAAACCAGAGGAGCTCATTACTATTTGAGATTCAGAGACTAACCTTCTGAGGCAATCAGAAAATGAAATTCTTCTGAAAAGCTTATTTCTGTCTTGTGTCTCCTGTTTTCCTTTCTATAGGCAAACAATATACTTCATATGACACTATAAAGTATGTAACATGGTAGCAGAAGACTTGTGCTAAAGGATAAAACATTAGATTATACTAATCATCTACTGAATGCTAATTTACCCTCAAATTACTGTTTTCCATCTACAAGAATAGTTGCCTGTTAGCTGACACTGTAGGAGTATGCCATCAAACAGGGATGTTTTAATAGGAAAAAAAAAGCAGAAAGGAAAGAACAAGCAAAGCACAACTTTAGTTTTTCAGTTGCTGAAACACTAATCACAGAATATCTGAAATTTTCCCCAGTTCCGTGACGGTCTCTGCTGGCATTTGGGATGCACACGGTGCCAAACAGATGTGCCCCTTTTTCATACCCTGCCGGAGGGTTTGCAAGATTTGTTCGTGTTCAGGTTCACAGAAACATTCTTTGGATTTTGAGTATCCCCCCTGATTTTATGGTCCCAGGAGCTCCTGGGAAGCGAAATGCAGAGTTTCTAGGTCAGAGCTGCCCTGCCCTCTGTCTGGGCAGGCTAGCAGGGTTGTTTTCCCTATAGAAGGGCTGAGTTAATGCCCCACTCAGCTTTTGATACTCAGGACCTCCTAAGTGTACTCTGGGCAGATTTTGCAGCTGGGGAGTGAGTCTCAAGCAAACAACCCAAAAACATGAATTCCCTTTCATTTGGCATGAGAGGATACAAGCTCTGAGCAGAAGCTGCATCTTGATAATTAAGGTAGGAGCCAAGGAACTGAAATCTCTAGTGACATCTGCCTGCTGCCTGTCCCCAGCCAGTCACCCAGCCACAGGCATGGCCACCACTTTCATGCTGCCTTCTGCTACCGGGTTGTGGGAAAGCAGCCTGGAAAATCACATCAAGTTTGTCATTAGAAATAAAACTATTCCAGCTTTTCCCTGGGTCATTCCTTCTCTTGTATGCAGTACTCATCAGCTGTGCTAAAAATTGTTTCCTCATACTTACAACACTGAATGCAAGACAAACAGATGATACCAATATTTTATTTCCTCTAAAAACACACACCACCCCCATACCTTCATGCTTTATCCATACCACTGGCATTGTAGGTTTTTCAGCATATGGACAGAATGAAGAGGTACTTTACAAATTAAAGTATGTGGACACACAACATGAACATTTATTCTTGCCTGCCTTCTCTTCCCTCATTATTAAAAATTGAGTCTCAGAATTTAAAAATCTTTTTCTATCATACAACTACAGATAGTGCTTTGGAAAGTCATGCACTTAAATATGAACTAGACAAACATGCAGGGTAATATTCAATAGCATTTATGTACCAGGTGTCAGTACTGATGTATCTTGGCACAGATCAAACGATTCCCAAGCTTTAATAAAGTTGCATTTACCTGATATGTTTCATTTACAGAGAAGATATTTCTTCCTAAAGACCACAAAAATACCTTAAAAGGAAAAAATATCCTTAGAAACCTGACAGAAGGCTTCCCCTCGTCCCCGCCTCCCGTCACCGAGCACGGAGCGCTGATTGCTCCTCCCGGCACAGCGAGAGCCGCGAGAGGGCAGGAGAAGGCTGGTCACAAGAGAGCCAGGGGACTGGAGCAGCTGTGAATACCACTCTTGGCACGCTCCAGGGAGCCAGGGAGACACTTCTAATCTTCTCTCATTTCTCCTTCTAATATTCTCTCATTTCTCCCTTGTCTCTCTAAGTTCTGTGGGCCTTTTCACCATTATTCGTTGCAAATGTGTGATAGCACAGTGGTCCAACATGAAGTGCTGGTGTAGGGTGAGATGCACTGGGACCTGCTTCTAATCCTAATGCTATGGAAAAAGCTTCAGTGATGTAGTGCAACAGCCAATGCTAGAGGCTTCTTCAGAAAGGACAGTGAAACCAGCCCTGACATTCAAAGGAAGCCTTCAGCTGCTCACTCGAGAGATTTATCTCAGAAGAGACCATGCTACAAGTGCACTGACACTCGTACAGCTCTGCTTAGAACACCACTATCACTAATCTTTCTTATGTCACCCTGACTTAGCATTTGAAACCTGCTCTGGAATGGCTGTGCTCTTTGGAAACCTATGCACATGCTCTCAATTCATCTGCATGGAGGGAGCCACAACCACCCTCACTGCCTCAGGAAGACAAGCAGAGAACCTGCAGGGCACCTCATACATCTTCTCAGGGTTCTCAGGAAACCCAATGATCTCTGCCTGTCCCTTTGCCCACTTGCCCAGATAACTACTCAGTGCCCAAACTCCTTCCCCAACTTCTCATGTCATTAGCTATCAAACTGCTTTAATAATTTCTGGTTACAGACCTCAGCTGCACACAAAAGCTACTCACCTGATCTTTAATCAGAGTCCAACATGGACTGCACATTTTTTTCCCTTTCAGTTCATATCTGGCTATGATAGATAATGGAATTTGATTGCAAACATATAATATGTAATTACTTAAGCCCCATTCCCATGCTAGAGGGAGGCACTGTTATTCAGGCATAAGGAAACACTGAAACAGAGATTATGACAAAAAGGTCCTTGGAGTCAGGGCTGTGTGCTGGCTTCTGTGACTCCTGGTGCAGAGATTTAAAGGAACAACTTAAATCTGATCTCAGTTTTATTTGAGCTATTACTTATATTCCACGCAAAGCTGGAAAAGACTGACTGGAAAATATTTTTAGGTCTTAATAGCATCCAGAGGTTGAAGGCAAACTTATCAACAAACAAAAAGGGCATGTTGAAATTCTGCTGTTAAAGGACTGTAAAGAAGATTGTAATCCTTCTTCCACTTTCCAATTTTCTCTGCTCATTATGTCTTGGGTAGATTAAGCATGACTCTGTACAGTATCTGGCACTGAAGTTTTCCAGTTTCAGCAGCTTTTCAAATATGCATTAGCTAAGCAAAAATGTTTTTCCAAGGACTCATAAAAATCTGAAAGATCGGAGCAGCCAAGATTACAACATGGACTCTGCAAACTTTCCAGGTGAAAAGTTCTAAATTGCACTGATCAATGCACAGAGGGGATTGAAAACCTTGTAACGAGGAGGGTAATCACTGACCGAGAATGAACACAGCAGTCAATACCAACAGCAAACCCTCTCTATTTTTTTTTTGTATAACTGTACTCAGTGTGACAGGCCATAAAAGCAGGACTCTGCAGGGTTTTAATCAAAATCATCCAAAACAGTAGGTGTAATGATTTAGGGAGTCTGTTCATTTATGTAATCTGCTCACCTTGAGGATTCATGTATTTGTATGTATTTATCACACTGTAACTCCATTCTGAATGCCAGTTTGTGTACAGCTGCTGTCTTTTTACCTGAGTGTTAAATTCACAGTGATATTAGTAAGAAATCACAGAAATGGGGCTGGAAAGGTTCTCAGGAGGTCACCCAGCAAATCCCCCTTCACAGAGCAGGGTAACTGTACTGACACACTCCTGTGTCACCCATCCTTCAAATTCCCCAGTGATGAAGACAGTACACCTTTCTTAGGGAATCTAATCCAGTACATCACCTGCACACCAAGTTTTTCCCCAGGACCTACTCTGAACCTCCCCTGCCACAAATGCAGTCAATTATGTCCTGTTGTATCCAGGAGGGATGTACTTGTGTCTCATCTTCATACCTGAAAACTATTGACATGTTTCCATGGACTTCTCTAGATGAAACAACTAAGGTTTCTTAAGAATTCCCCTACTGAAAGTGTTTTTATATATTTGCATTGATTTCTTCTAGACCTTCCACAGTTAACTGGCACCTTTTTGGAAGTGCAATGCCTCACATGAAGGTGGTGTGTCACCTGAGGCTTTACTCATGGTCTCTAATTAGGTATGATTATTACATCTGCCCAACATGCAACACTTCTGCTATAACCCAAGATGATTGTCTTTATTATCCCCTCTCAAAAACATAATACCTTAGATTTAAACAGTTTTGCCACACTGTCCAGGTGCTTCCTGGCAGAGCAACTACTTTATCACTCATATTCCACCCCACAATGGTGCAGCTGATTATTCCCCAGCACTGAACTTTACACTTGTCCTTTCTGAACCACATCCTGGTTTTCTTACAGTTCATTTCCCCAGCCTGTAAAGACCCTTCATCAGCCTGACACATGTGCTGTGCAATTCCTCATTCCCCTCCATCCTGAAGACCAGTGTTTCTCCACTCAGGCAGGTATCCCTTCGTACAGGGAGATGATTATCCCCACCCAAGGCAATCCACGGTTATCAAATGTGACCTCTTGAGGAAAAATAATCAACTAACAGGCCCTCTAAGATAAGGACTTAGATTGCTGGATGCAGTAAACTGGAGGTCACCAATGATGAGGGCTGGCAATACTCACCAAAGAGTTGTCTACACATGACAGCTTGTGGGCAGGAAGGGACAGGATGCACTACAGGATCTCCAGTCCCTTTAAGGAGGACTTGAGTCCATATACAAATGAAACCCCGAAACAGTGGGGAGGTAATGCATCATCTTCTGCTGGGGTACTCTTGCTTCTCAAATTGTAAGGCTTAGTGATACACCTGGACACAGCCTCTATCTCCAACACTACTCAGTTTTCACTGGGACTTGTCAACATTCATCACCATGCAGCAGGCTGCAAGCTACAAAGCTTGTGTCTCTTGCCTCATGTTATGGTAACAAAGCGTGAGTCAGAAGCTGAATTCCCAGGAAGTCTGGAAACTCTGTCATGGGTAGGTAGACTGGGATAAACAACCATCAGTGCAATTCACTGAGTTCAATTTTATTTTTTTATATAATGACTAAGCAGCAAAGCCTCAGTTCATCTGAGGAGACAACTAAGAGACAGAGAACAAAAATTAACTAATGAGAGTGCAGTGACAGACCCACTGCTTTTGGCCATGTGCAACCAGCCCTTCTGAATGAGAACTCACTGAAAATGGTATAATAGAGGCCTGTAGCAAGGCCAAAACAATGGAACAAGAGCTCTTTCTCAAGCCCTTTGACTATACTGGCAGAGAAACGTGATTAGGATTCACATCAAGAAGCACAGACAGTTTCCACTGCATAAAGATGATCATGGGAAAGCTCTCCCTGAATTAGTGTTGATGGATACCTTCGAAGTAATGCAAATGGTTATTTCCAACCTCAATTCAAGAATGTGTCTTCCAAGCTTACCATTTTCAGCTAAAAAAAGCCAGGAATTAACCTGTTAGAACAGGAAGAGAAGCTGTGCTGAAAGTGTCTCCATTCCATGAGCAACCCTCCAAAACCCCATACCGTTGGTGCAGAACTGCCACACCAGCATGTTCATCTTAGGGCCAATTTCACTTGTTTCAGTCTTGAGGAGCAGCTAGAAATCAGAGTGCTTCTGCCAAGCCCTAAGGTCTGCACACTGAGATAGAAATCTCAGGAGATCAAGCTTTCAGATTTTTCAGCTCTCCCGCCTCCGTATCCAGGCCAAGTGGTCACATCCATAATCCTGGTGTGCTTCTGGCCATCAGCCTCGGCCAGAACTTGAAATGGAGGAGAAGAGGGGAGTTAAGCTCAGCACATCAGCCCATTGAAGAACCTGCTTCTCAAACCACAACATTTCAAGTGTGAGATACAGCTGTGCACCAGCTCTACCTGTTCCTGGCTGACTCAGCTGTTCCCACTGCTCTTGAAGTGGTCATAATAAAAAGGCACAGGTACCTGGTGGCTAGCAGGGGGTAGGTATGCAGAGGGCTGAACCAAGCTTCCTTCATCCGGGGCATGCTCTCATATATTAAGAGGTCTTTCTCTGTCAAAACCACTAACACTGGCTTCCAGCGCTTCTCGTTGTCTCCTGGCACCTGAAAAAGAGAAAAGTCTCTATGAAACAACAAGAAACAAAGCTGCCATCAGGCAAAGCCTGACCAAAGGAACATGTTGAGTCCTGGGTGAGAAAATGAAAAAAAGAGAGTTTGATTTCTTTGGCTTTTTGACATCTCCCGGATGGATTTATAACCAGATGCAGCAGAAAGGGAGTAAAGTGCAAAGTCATCTGCTGCTCCCATTAGCACTGCCATTTCCAGCCTTCCCTTACTATGGGTTACTCCATAAATGCAGTAGTGTAAGAACACTGAGGTGGAGCTGGCTGTTACTTAGCTGTGGTATGCATGAAAGGATGTTAAATGTATATTTATAATGTGCACCATTCATGTGTAGCTAGCACATTAATCTGAATGCTGGACATCGCTGCTGCTGTTTGTATTTTCATGAGTGAAAAAAAGCTGCAACATCATCACTATTAAAGAGTGACAGGTAGTAAAAAACAGTGGTTTGGGAGATCTTTTTTCCTCAGCAGTTCATGTTTGCATTGCTTCTCCTTCTTTCATACCATTCTTCCAGTTTTACAAGTGTCTAGTTGTAAAGAGATCCAACCTAAACATGGGGATAATCTCAAGCACTGACTCAGTGACGGATCTGCTCCACATTTCAAACCCATCTGTCAAAGATGTCTAAAGACTGAGACATCAGAGCCCTTTACTTGCTGCAGAATCCAGATGTGGAATTATATTTTGCAGGTTGGACGTGTGATAGTCTACATGGCTACACAATTACCGCTATGGGGACCAAGTATGGATCTTAGTTTCTACTTATTCTACTCTGGCAGCATAGATGTGTCTTAAAATAGATGAGAATATGAAAGGACCTTAGTTTCAAGTAAGAACAAAGCTCTTTCACAGACACACTAATAATTTTCCATTTGGTAAACATAAAGAAAAAGAAGCCCCAGCCCACAGTAACACAGCCATGCGTTCAAACTCAAACATCTTAGCTGGGTACTAAAGGGAATGAAACAAATTCTGAGATTCACCAGAGAATCTGGTTGTCTGCATGACTCCTCCATTTAAACCCTCCCTGAGATACAGAAGCAGTTGTCTGAGCGGGTTTATGGTCGATGCCAGCCTACCTGCCATGGGCATGTGTCACTGAGCACATTGTCGGGTGGAGAAACATATAAAAGGGATCAAAGTTTGGGCAGACTGGGAGTGGCACAGCCAGATCCTTAAGTACAATGTGCTTTACGTGACGGATTCAGATTGACAACCACACTTGAAACACGTGTATTTTATACAAAGACAGGGTCCCACAAATTTCTAAACTTTTAAGGGCTTTCAAGACCGATATAACTTCATACCAGAACACCAATGCCCAAAGCAGATCTTAAAGTAAGATTTTTATCTTGCATAATTTTCAAGATGTATTTTTCCCTCTGAATGGTGCTTTTGCAATAATCATATTCCTGTTTACAGCATTACTTGCCCATTGGCTGGTCAGGAATCAACTTAAAGTCATCAACATAATTGAAATTGAAATCTCTTCCATTTCTTCAGAAGCCTCAATGCTTATTTCCAATTTTCTTGTGATGACAGTTTCTTAAAACACAACCTTTCATTTTCAAATAGGGCTGAATAGAGAAGCCAAATAATTTACACACCTATTAAGACACTCCAGAAAGAATGCAATCCAGAGTTCTCAGAGCCCATGTACTATGGAAATATTCACATGAGCAAAAAGCATCCTTGGTTTCCTAATGCCACGGCTATTAACTACAGTTAACACCCTAGTTCCTAGATGGGAATATAGAAATGAGTGTTACAGTTAATGTTAACACTAAATAAATGTTATGATTAATGTTAACATTTAATTTTGGAGCACCTGCCTGTGCTCTTTAAAAAGAAAGATTTTTAGTACACACTTTTGAAAATTTCCAGGAAAGAAAAAGGAAGATAAATATGAAATCTCTCACAGGATGAAAGAGCAGCATGTTCAGATCCACACTCTGGAGAAGTAAGCAGGCAGTCTACTGGGGTCTTACTCCTTATTTTTTAATTCTGTGACCACAAGCAATCCAAAGGCTATGGGAAGCTGCTCACAGCTTTTCTGCAGAACCACCCTGCCTGTGTAGCATTTTCAATCACAAGCTTTGCTATCAAGTGGCTGGTCAGTCAACTGTGACTGCAGAAACTTTGGCAAACACTGTTCCCTGTAAAGCAACCACAAGAAAGAGCCCAAAACTCATTCTGTCAGCTGGTCCCACAACTATTTGCTGGACAGCTGTAAACATTAGGAGACAGAATTTTCAGTGTGTGTCCTGGGGTTACCACCTGCACAGTGAATCCCACAGCTTTGCTCCAGTTCTTCCCCACAGCAGGGTGACTGTGGAGAAAACATGGCTTGGCCATAAGGTATTGAAGATTTTTTTCTCAAGAATAAGTGACCTTACATTACCTCTCCTTCTAATATGTATCCCGTGTTTGTAGGGTGTGTATTGGGAAGGGGAGAGGGGGAGAATTATGTTTGCCTGTGCCCTGCTATGAAGCCCTCCCCAGTGAGAAGGGCCATGCAATACACACACATTTTTAAACCCATTTTTTAAACCTTGCTGGGACCATAGCTGCCTCACTGACGAGGAATGCTGGTGTAAGCAATACTGCTGCTATTTCAGACCTGAAGAAGGATTTGTGTGCCTGAAAGCCTGTCTGTTTTTTTTCCAACTGTAACAGCTGATCTAATAAAAGATACTGCCTTTCCTTAAAAAACCTTGAATTGCATTATTGTTCCCTTATTTCGTTGGGGTTTGGATCAGGCTGTAACAGCTGATGCTGTGCTGTTCAACAGGCAGTTGGCACTTCTGGGAGGTGTCAAAGAGAACACGCTGTCCTGTAAATGGTAACAGCAGATTTTACAAAGGAAGAAGAGAGGCTGCAAACATACCATTAGCCTACAGGGCACATCCAGCACAAATCAGCCTGAGAAATTAATCCAGATCAAGCGAGTGTCATACCAAGCATTAGTATAATAGCAAATTACAAAACAAAGGCAAAAAACCATACTGTTTATGGACAGCTAAGTGAAGGATTTGCTCAAGTGTTAAAGGTTTTAAAATCTGACATACCATAAAGATAACATGAAATACTTCTGTAAGAATAAATTTAAGTATCATCTGAGATACATATTAAAGGCACTGTTTTAGATAATGATTAGGGGCAGCTTCTTAGCCAGAATTTTGCAGAATTCTGGAACTTACACTACAGTTTCTTCGCTCCAGTTCCCATGTGCACATGTACAATTCAAAGTGCACTGATCTGTGTTGAAGACAAATAAAATCACCATCCACTCTAAAAAACTTTTCAAACTCAACCCTTTTTCAAAGTCAAAATTGCTGGGTCAAATCTAGATGAACTACAGAAAAGAAAAATCAGTTCTCCACAAAAAAATGAATCGGCAAATATTTTGCTGGTGTTCTGGGCACTGTTCAAGTACCTCTAAGCAACAAGTACCAGTATTCCCTCTCCCTGTGTCACTGAGGTCACTGCTTATATTCCCAGAAGAAATTCCACTTCAAGTCAATGAAACTGTAAATGTTTATACCAGAAGCAAACTCGATTTCTTTCTCTCCTAGACACACTGTGCCTCTAGATCAAAGTCTTCAAGCACCAACCTGCAAAGGGAGAACATATTCTAAGAAAAAACCCAAGTGCAGTGAAGAATCCTTTTTGCTACTCCAAACCTCTTTGCTCCTCATTTACTCACCCCACTAAGCGGAAACGCCACTTTTTCCCATATGCACCTCTCTGGTTTACCTTTCCAAATTCAGAAAATATTTCAAGTACGGCAGGGATAAAATCTAATTTTTTTGGTGTGTAACAACATGATGGCTGGGCCTGGAATGACTCCAGAGGTGACCTGTGTCCACAGCTTGCTCAGCCACAGGTTTCCTCTGCAAAGTCAGCCTAAACGTTGTGTGTTTCCATATGGACACTGCAGTCTCTGCGGGGGTGTCAAGTGCTCCTGTAACACACACGGCAGGAACAGATGTAAATGTGGAGGCGGACAAAAAGTGTGCAAGAACAGCTGCTGTATTTCAAACAGCTACATGGAGATTTGGCCATCAGCCTTTGGCTGACATGGGAGCAAACGTGCTCTGATGCAGAAAGCAGGCGGCTCACGCAGGGTTAGGACATACCAGGCCCACGGAGCAGCTCCGGCTGCCCCTGGATGCCTTTGCAGAGCTGGGGCAGCTTTGATCCAGGCTTTGCTTTAGGGCCGTTTCTGTGGTGTGAAGGTCTGACTGCACATGACGACACAAGCTCAATGCCACCTGTAGGACTGCTCCTGCTTGTTTTCTGGTAACTGCTCACGTGCTTAAGGCCACTGCTCACAATGTACCCTTATATAGAACAACTCCTCCGATACACAGCAAACAGTACTTCAGAGAAGCCAGCTTGTTTTGCCTGCAGCGATGGGGACCCTTGTCCCCTTCAATGGGGATCACAGTTCCAAACATTTAACAGTTTTCACATATAATTTGTTGCCATAAAGACAATGGGCATCTCAGTGGAGATAAATCCTTTTACAAACTGTTTGGAATTCTGCTCTTTCATCTGCCAAGTCTCCTTTTCAAAAGGTTTTTCTCTGAATTTCAGTTATTCATCTACTTCAAGCTGCCAGGCTTGGATGAAAGAATCTATGAGGCTCACAGATAATTAAATTAGAGACCTTGGTCTGCTCCGAAAAGCTGTTTTATATTTTTATTACCTCAAAAGGGACATTTCAATTACATTCCTTGTTTAGTAAACAAATTCTAAACTGCCAGCAGACTCCACTGCAGCAAGTGTCCAAAATGTGTCTTTTCAGAGGCACTGTGAAGGTAGCAAGTTTATGTTTATAGTGAGTGATTTGTTTAAGCCCATTTTCCATCACCTCCTCCCAAATTCCAAACCTATACCATCCTCTTACACAGAGCACAGGAAGAGCAACCAAGAAAGAATTTTTTTGCTACTTTCCCTCCTCCTTTATTTAAAATCTCTCCATGCTGACAAGCCAGCTTTGACACAGGCTGGGATATGTTCTGCTATGTATTTCTTGCCTTTTCATTGTCTTTTGATGAAGGGTTACATCCATGTTCAGAATAAATTTGATTAATTTACAGAAAGCTACTTGGCAGTTCCTGAAAATAACAGCTGGGACTGAAAAGGATTTTTGCAAGATGAACAGCAGGGATGCAGAAATACATCCTGCAAACCCCAGCATATGCCACAACACTGGTATTTCTGTGAGCTCATTTGATGGGAGGCAATTTGCAATGCAGGAGTGGGTGTAAGTGACAGCCGTAGGCAGGGGATATCAACATCTCCCACACCACATGCAGATGAGATGTGTTTTGCTGCTAAACTTTGTAGTTTTAAACAGGAAATAATGTTCACAATGTTTAGGGATAAAGAAAAAAAAAAGCTAATGAAAATGTGTCTGGTTTTGTTCTCTCTCTCTGACCTCAGTGATGGCTCAAAGGTGGTTTGTGCCATTATCAGATAGGGATTAGAGTCAATGCACACATGAAAATCCCCAAAAGGGTACAATATTTGCTTCCTGTAAGCAGTGAGCAGCGAGTGATGCACACGCTTGGCCACAGTACCAGTGCTTTGCAACCAGCCAGAGCCACACAAATCCAATGGGAACCACAGCAGGGACCACACGGATCCAACCCTTGTGTGGTCCTGAGCAGAGCCCAGGGATGCATTGACAGCTTCAGTTACGAGCAGTGATGAGCATGGACAAGACACCCATTCTCAAGACAGGTCTGTTCAAGTCTCAACTCCTTCTAAATACCCTTCAGAATGACAGGACACAAGCCAACTTTTCTCAAAGTTAACACAGTCAACCACATCAACACAGCAATATTTTCAAGCCAGTGTCCCGACACTCTGGACTAATGGGATTTCCAAACAGCTCTGGCTCCTATCCAAGTACCTCTAAATGCAAGAGAAGTACCTGAATACTCTGGACTCACCCACGCAGGAATGGCAGGTGATCTGAGACCTTTCCTGCAGCCAAATAAGAATGTCTGATCCCAGTTTTGCAGTAAAGGTTTGTTCCAGAGTTTGATGAAGTCAGCTGGAGCTTTTCTAGTAACTCTTTTGTTTTAGACTTGGCCCTTGGGAAACAAGCCTGGAGGGCTGCATGTCTCCCATGCTACAGAGAATTCTTCTCAGAGGTGCAGAGTGACAGGATGGCATTCAATATACACAAATTGCAGCAAGGGGAGTTTTCATTTGATATTCAGAGAAACTTTTTCAGTGTGTCATGGTGGTTGAATACTGGGACAGACTGTGAAATAGCCACCCCTTGGGATACTCACATGACTAGGCAAAGCCCTAAGCAACCTGGTCTAATTGGCTCTGCTTAGAGCAGAGGGTTGAAGCCCAAGTACTCCCTTCCAACCAATATTATTCTGTGAGTCTGTAAGACAACAGAAAAAGTGGAAGAAGTCCAGATTTGCATCAGAGTGTCATCATTTATGCTGTCCCCGAGTTAAAGTTGGTTGTATAATTATTCTGTACACATGGAGTTTTTCATGCATGTGTGCTGCATGGATGTTGTGTCAATACGAATGCAGTAGTCATATAAAATATTTATTGCGCTTGAGGGTTTGCAGAATGATTTGCAGGTACCTTGAACCTTAAATCCTCTAGAGCTGTATAAGATGTACATCCTTGATCCTTCTGACTTGATACGAGCACACTGCATTTCCTTTGCCAAAGATAAGGAATGTAGGGGGAGTGAAAAACCCAGCATCATATAAACTTTATTCACTTTAAGTAAAAATATATTACACAACAACATGAGAAAATTTTAAAATCCACAGAAAACTGGTTAACTAAATATATAGAAATCCAAGTCCAGGGAACTCAAAAAGGGACAAAATGGTAATACATCTATTTTAGAAATCTCTACCATGACCCATGATCCTTTACTATGCATAAAGTTGAGATTTGAAGGTCCATAAATATAACCTATTTTGCAGTAAGACGGGAGACTCTAACTTTCTGATAATGTTAGCAGTCTTTCCAGGGAAGAACAAACAGACAGTATGCATAGGAGATAGCAAAAGCCCCACACCATTTGTTAAGGCACTGATTGCTTTTCATCTTAAAGAAGGTGACTATTGTGTTTTAAGAAGTATGCTGGTGCTTCCCGGGTAAAACACATTTTCTTCTATAGCAGAATCTTCAGAGCATGAGAGCAGTGTCTGAAATCAGTGTCATGGTAATTCATGATAACAAGGCTTTGCAAATAGCAAAGGTCTACTCCTGAAAAGATCCAGGGTTGAACTAAATGATTTCTGTAGGACAACCTGTACGCTGCTGTTTCCTTCTCTGTCGCGCCCGGGGGGGGGGGGGGGGGGGGGGGGGGGGGGGGGG